>CM051546.1:1146199-1545876 GCA_028022735.1 Gypaetus barbatus
GCCCCTGTCCCCGTACGCGTCCCCACACCCCCTGTCCTGGTGCCCATATCCACGTCCTGATGCTCGTGTCCATCTCCCTGCGCCCCCCGTGTCCCTGTCCTTGCGTCCCCATCCCTGTGCCCATCTCCCCACGCCCCCGTCCCTGTGTCCTCGTGTCCCCACGTCCCCGCCGCTCACCCCCTCCCGCCCGCAGGAACACAACTTCATCAAGCGCTACGAGACGCTGGAGGTGGACGTGGCCTCCTGGTTCAAGGACGTCATGGCCAAGACAGAGTCCCCTCGCACCGGCGGTGGCCTCAGCCAGCACCACCTGCCCTTCTTCACCAGGTAGCACCCGCCGCCCGCCCCCGCCCGCGCCGGCCGTGACGCCCGCCGTGGCCGTGACGCCCTCCCGTGACGCCCGCCACGGCCACCACGTGCCCTGGCAGCCACGTGGACACCCGCGGCACGATGTGTCCTGGTGTGTCCCAGCGTGTCCTGGCGCGTCCCGACGTGGCCCGGTGCGCCCTGGCGTGTCACGGCGTGTCCAAGCCTGTCACGGTGTGTCCCAGGACATCCCGCTGTGTCCCCACGTGTCCCAGCACATCCCAGTGTGCCCTGACGTGTGATGGCACGTCCTGGCCTGTCCCAGCACATCCCAGTGTGTGCCGGTACATCCTGGCACGTCTCCAGCGTGTCCCAGTATGTCCCAGTGCGTCCTGGCAGAAGCTGGCACGTGTCCTCATGGATCCCAGTGTGTCCCAGCACGTCCCAGTGTGTCCCAGTGTCTCCTGGCGCATCTCGGCGCATCCGGGCGTGTCCCCTCCTGATGTCCCCATCCCCCTTACAATGCTGGGGCAGGGGGACGTCCGTGTCCCTTCCATGTCCCCCCCTCCGGGTGGCCCGTGCCTCAGTTTCCCCCGGGGCCAGCAGCTCCTCGGCGTCCGAGCTCGGCTGCCACTGTCCCCGTCCCCAACCCCGGTGCGGGGTCCCCGAGTAGGGACAGGGATGGGGACAGGACCTGGCGGTGGGGCATTGGCAAGGGATGTCACCGGGACGTGGCACCAGGATGTGACATGAGGACGTGACACGCTGGGACGTGACCCGGGGGACACAGTGCGGGGACGTGGCACGCTGGGACGTGACCCGGGGACGCGGCACAGCGGGATGCGGCGTGCAGATGTGGCACGGGGACACGGCATGCGGCACGGCGACACGGCAGACGGATGCGGCGCAGGGATGTGACACGGGGGCACGGCTTGGGGACGTGACAGGGATGTGACATGGGGATGTGGGCACGGAGATGGCATGGGGATGTGGCACACGGATGTGACGGGACGGAGGACGATAACGTGGGGACACTGCGGGGGATGTGGCACGGAGAGACGGCACAGAGGGACGACGAGATGGCACAGGGACGTGGCACGGAGGTGTGACGTTGGCACGTGGCGTGGAGGTGGCACGGTGACGCGGCGCAGAGATGTGACATGGGCATGTGGCACGGGAGATGGCACGGTGACATGGCACGGGAATGTGGCACAAGAACACGGCGCAGAGACGTGGGACGGGACAACAGGGAGATCCGGTGTGGGGACGTGACACAGAGGGACAACGTGGGGACACGGCAGAGAGGTGACATGGAGGGATGGCACGGAGATGGCACCGGGATGTGATACGGGGACACGGCACAGAGATGGCACCAGGATGTGACACGGGGACACGGCGCTGAAGGGTGACATGGAGAGGTGGCCTGGGGACATGGCACGAGGGATGAGACGGAGCAGCGGCACAGATGGCTTGGGGACATGGCGCAGAGGGACGCTGTGGGGACACGGCCCAGGGACACGGCACGGACGTGGCGCAGAGGGACGCCACGGGGCCGCGGCCCAGGGACACGGCACGGGGACGTGACACAGAGGGACGACGTGGGGACACGGCACGGGGACGCCATCCACAGAAGCCAGCGGGGTGATGGTGGCCCTTGCGTGACGGTGACCCGGGGCCGGCACGAGGCCACGCAGCGACAATCAGGGCTGGGGACAGGGCGTGGGGGCCACCGCGGGGACACCTCGTGCGTGGTCCCTGCCTGTGTCCCCCCGTGTCCCCCAGGGTGGCAGCAGGTGCAGTTTTAGTGCATTGTGGGCGCGGGCGGCGGCTCCCCTTCGTTATCGTCATTATTATTATTATTATTATTATTATATTATTATTATTATTATTATAATTATTATTATAAATGCGCATGTGGAACCTGAGGGGCCGCGTCGGCGTCAGGCTCTGGGGGACGTTGTGGGGGGGTCATGGGACGTGGAGGGGACAGGGGGACACACTGGGAGGTGGACACGGGAAGATGGAGGATGGGGACATCAAGATGGGGGAGACGGGGGACGTTGGGGACAGTGGGATGGGGACGTTGTTATGAGGGACAGTGGGGACACTGGTGACATGGGGGCCACAGGGAGACATGGGAGGACGGGGATGGGGACAGTGGGGACACGAGGATACAGGGAGTCCGGGGGGGGGGACATTGGGGACAGAGGAAGGTGGGGGAGGACAGGGATGGGGACGGCGGGGGGATAGTGGGGACGTTATGGGGGGAGATGGGGACATTGGGGACACAGGGGCATGAGGAATGGGACAGTGGGGACGTGGGGGGACATCGGGGACACGGCGGGGGGGGGTGACACATCAGGGACAGGCGGGGGTGCCCTGATGCCCTGGGTCCCTCCCCGGGGTGACGTCCCCGCAGCCCAAGGCCGAGCGGGTGTCACCGGGGAGACGGTGGCCTCGGGGGGGGGGGGGGGGGATGTCCTCCCACGCGTGGGCGGGACCCGGGGACAGCGCTGGGGACACGGACGCGACCCGCGGGACCTGCCGCCTCCTAGGGAGCCCCGGGGACACGCGTGGGGTCCCCCCGCAGCCCCCACTCTCCGCGATGGCGCGCTGGAGCCCCCCCCTCTTCCTCCTCCTCCTCCTCCTGCTGCTGCTGCCCGGGGGGGGGCCTGCAGGTGGGTGCGGGGGGGGCACGGGGGGACCCAGGCGTCCGGGGGGGGATACACGGGGGACAGGGAGGGGTCCCAGGTGCCTGGGGGGGGGACCCAGGCGTCCGGGGAGGGGGGACACAGGGGACAGGGAGGGGTCCCAGGTGCCTGGGGGGGGGACACCCAGACGTGCCACCATCCGCAGGGCCCCCCCCGGGCTGGCCGTGGGGTGACACTGAGGATCCGGGGGGGCCCCCGAGGCCACGCTGCAGCGGGGAACGGCCTGGGGTGAGTGGGGTGGGGGGCACTGGGAGCACTGGGGGGGGACGACTGGGTACTGGGGGGGGGAACTGGGAGTGCTGGAGGGTCACCGAGGGGTAACTGGGTACTGAGGGGGGGTAGGTGGGAGTACTGGGGGGTTACTGAGAGTACTGGGGGGGTAACGGGGAGCACGGGAGGGTCACTGAGGGGTAACTGGGTACTGGAGGGGGGGGAGTTGGGAGTACTGGGAGGGTGTAACTGGGTGCTGGGGGGTAACTGGGAGCGCCCGGCAGTAACTGGGGGCACTGAGGGGGATAACTGGGAGCCCTGGAGGGGCCCTGGGTGCATCGGGGGGGGGGGGTGACTAAGTTCACGGGGCGGGGGGGGGGGGGAGTAACTGGGAGCACTGGGGATCACTGGGAGGGGGAATGTGCCTGAGTGTCACTGGGGGTGACTGGGAGCACTGGGGGGGGGGGGGTCACTGGTGTGCCCGGCCGGTGCCGCAGCCCCGCTGCCCCCCCGGCCCCCCCCCGCCTCCGCCTGGACGTTTCCGCCTCCCCCGAGTTCCCGCCTGCCCCGGGGCCGCGCGCCGTGCCCGCGGGGGGGGCGCGTCTTCGTGCAGGTGCGGGTCCCCCGTGTCGTGTGTGTGTCCGTCCCCCCCCCCAGTGACACCCCCCCCCCCGGTCCCTCCAATGCCCCCCCGATGATGCTCGGTGCCCCCCGGGTCCCCGGTGTGTCCCCCCCGGATCCGGTCCCCGCCCCCCCCCCCATCCTCCCCGTTACCCCCCTGTCCCTCCCCGGTGTCGTCGTCCCCCCCCCCCCGTGACGCCCCCCGATGTCCCCATCACCCCCCCCCCCCGGCTCCCTACCCCCCTCCCGGTGCCCCCCCCGGTTCCCATGACCCCCCCCCCCCGGCTCCCTACCCCCCCTCCCGGTGCCCCCCCCGGTCCCTGCCCCCCCCGGTGACCCCCTTCCCACCGTCTCCCCCCCCCCCTCCCCGTTGCAGGTGTCCCTCTCCCGTGCCCCCCCCGGGCTGGGTTTCTCCCTCCGCCGTTGCTTCGTGTCTCCACGTTCCTCTCCGGGTCCCCCCGATCCGCCGCCCCCCCCCCGGTCCCAGCCCGGCCCCACGACCACTCGTGGTGCTGCGGGGGGGTTGCGCGGCTCCGGGAACGGTGGCGGTGGCGGCGGGGTCCCGGGGGGGGGCGGTGAGGCGGAGGTTGCTCCTCTCTTTTCTCCTGCCCCCCCCGTTTCCCGGAGCCGCTGCAGTTCCTGCACTGCCGCCTCCGCCTCTGCCGCGCCGGGGGGGCCCGAGGCCACGGGGATGGGCTGCCGCCGGTACGGGGCTGGGGGGGGGTCCCGGGGGGGGGACACACACCGGGAATAGGGGACACCGGGACCGGGGAAGGGGACACACACACACACACACACACACCGGACCCGGTCAGTCCCCGGTACCGGGAGGAGGGGGGGGGGGGGGACACACCCGGGAAAAGAACCGGGGCGGGGGGGAGAGTTGGGGGGGGAACTGGGGCCAGGGAGGGCACCGGGAGTGGGGCGGAATGGGTACCGCCAGTCCCAGTACGGGGGGGGCTACTGGGAGTGGTGGGGGGGGGGTGAACTGGGGGGGGGGCACCGGGACGGGGGTGAAGCGGTGCCCCCCCCCCCCCCCTTGCCCAGTGCCGGGCGGAGCCCTGTCCCCGCCGGAGGGGCGGGGCCTCCGGGGCAGGCTCCGCCCCCCGGCCCCGCCCGCGGCCCCACCCCGGCCCCGCCCGCGGCCTCTCCCTCCGCACCGTCACCCGCCCCATCGTGGTGACGCTCGGACCCGTCGGCACCGCCGCGCCAGGTCCGGGACCCCCCCCCCCCCCCCCCGGGACCCCCAAACCCCGGGACCCCCAAACCCGGACACCCCCCCCCGTCACCCCCCAAACCCCGGGACGCCCCCCCCAGGACCCTCAAACCCGGACATTCCACCCTGCCCGGGACCCCCAAGCCCTGGGACCCCCCCCCCGGGACCCCCAAACCCTGGGACCCCCCTCCCCCCAACCCCCAGGTCCCCCCAACCCCGGAACCCCTCGACCAGGACCCCCTGGGAACCACGGAACCTGCCCCCCGCGAGCGAGACCCCCCCCAACCGGGACCCTCCGGGACAGGGACCCCCAAACCGGGACCCCCCCCCACCCCCGAATCCCCCTGGAAACCTGCAACCGGGACCCCCCTCCCAAGAACCCACAACCAGCACCCCAAACCGAGTCGCCCCCTCCCCCAGCAGACACCCCCCCCCCCCAATTTGCCCCCCCCCCGACAGTAGGGACACCCCATCCCCGGTGTCCCTTCCCCGTGACCCCCCCCCCATAACAGCCTCCCCCCCCCCCCAGGTGCCCCCCCGGTGCCGTTCCCACCGCCCCCCCCCCTTCTGCGACTCCCCCCGCCCCCCCAAAGGGACCGGCCCCGGCCCCCCCCCACGGGTGAGTGTTCTTTTTTTTTGGGGGGGGGGGGGGGGACACCCAGACACCTGGGTCCCCCCCCCGGGGGGGGGGCAGGGAGGTTTGGGGGGGGGGAATGTCCGGGATGCCGGGGTCCCCCTGACCTTGCGCCCCCCCCCCCCCCCAGAGCCCGCCGTGCCCCCCGGGGCCGTGGCCGCTGTTTCCTTCGGGGCTTTCGTGGTGGGGGCGGCCCTGGCGGGGGGGCTCTGGTTCGTCCACGGCCGCACAGGTGAGGGGACCCCCCCGCGGTGACACCCCCCCCTCAGGAATAACCCCCCTCTCCCAATGGACACTCCCTGCTCCCCCCTCCGAGGGTGACGGCTGGTGGGGATTTGCCCCCCCCCAAATGATACCCTCCCCCCCCCCCCCTCCCCGGGACCCCCATCATTGAGGACCCCCCCAGACACCCCCCTGGGACCCCCCCGGGCTGTGCCCCCCCCCCCACCCTCTTTAACCCCCCCAATCCACCTTGGACTCCCTTACCCCCCCCCCATTCCTGACCAAGGACCCTCCAAATCCACCTAGTACCCCCCCAAAGCCCCCCCCCTAAATCCACCTTGCCCCCCCCAGCACCCCCAGCCTGCTCCCCCCAATCCACCTGCCCCCCCCAACCTGTGCTGGCCCCCCCCTCATTGCTGATGCCCCCCCCCTCCACCTCTGCCCTCCCTCAGCTGCCCCCCGGCCCCCCCCGGCTCCCCCCAGCTCCAGTGCTGCCCCCCAGCCCGGGGGGGGCCAGGTAGGGGAGGGCTGGGGGATACTGGGAACACTGGGAAGGGGGTACTGGGAGGGATGGGGACGGGAACTGGGAGGTAACTTGGGGCACTGGGAGCTCAAGAGGGGGCACTGGGGGGGGTAACTGGTAATACTGGGGGGCACGGGGGATACTGGGAGTACTGGGGAGGGCAGTGGAAAGGGATACTGGGAGCACTGCGGGGGCGGGAATGGGGTAACTGGGAGCACTGGGAGGATGCTGCGGGCACTGGGAGGGAAGTGCAAACACTGGGGGGGGGGCACTGGGGGTGGCACAGGGGATACTGGGAGTACTGGGGGGGCACTGGAAAGGGATACTGGGAGCATTGCCGGGGGGAACAGAGGGTAACTAGGAGCACTGGTGGGTATGGTGGGGGGGCACCAGCCTCTTCCCACCCCCCCCCAGCTCAGGACCACTGACCCGAAGCCGACTCCAGCCAGGACCACCCTGGCAGCACCCTGAGCCCGGGACCCCCCCCCCCAGGACCCCCCCTCCGATCACCTGGGGTCCCCCCAGGGACCCCCCCTCTTTCCCAGGGGTGGGGGGGGGGCAAATAAAGGTGCTGCTGAACCCCCCCATGTGGTTATTGGGGTCCCCTCATGGGGGGGGAGGGGGCAGGCTACTTTGGGGTGAATTCCAGGGGTTTTGGGGTCCCAGGGGGCCAGTCTCAGGGATTTGGTGGTCCTGGTAATTTGGGGGGGGGGGCAAATTCCTGGGATTTGGGGGTCCCAGCAGATTTATTTGGGGTGGATTCCTGGGGTTTTGGGGTCCCAGGGGAGCCATTTTGGGGTCAGTCTCAGGAATTTGGGGGTCCCAGTAATTTTTCGGGGGGGGGGGCAATCTCAGGGATTTGGTGGCCGCAGTATATTTTTGGGGAGCGAATTTCAGAGTTTTTGGGTCCCAGCAGATTTTTGGGGGGGTGAATTCCCAGAGTTTTGGGGTCCCAGAGGGCCATTTTGGGGCCAATCTCAGGAATTTGGGAGGCCCCAGCAGATTTTTGGGGGGTGAATTTTAGGGGTTTGGGGCCCCATTTTGGGACCAGCCTCAGGGATTTTGGGGTTCCAGTAATTTTTTTTGGGTGGGCAAATTCCAGGGATTTTGGGGTCCCAGCAGATTTTTGGGGGTAAATTTGAGGCTTTTTGGGGTCCCGTTGTTCCACAGCGTCTGTATTTCTCTGTACAGGATATAAACAGCGATGGGGGGATTGCGGGGGGGTGCAGGATCCGGCCCTCTCCTGGGCCAGGCCACGTCAGGGTCGTGTCCCCCCCCCAAAAATGTCCAGGATCCGGCCCTGCCGCTGCCCGTATCGGGGGTGTCGTTGTCCCCCCCATGTCCAGGATCCGGCCGGGGGCTCAGGGTTCTTTTGGGGGGGTGGGGGGGTGTTGGCTGAATCCAGGATCCGGCCACTGTCTGGGATCGCACCATATCCAGGATCCCTCCGTGTGCAGGATCCGGCCATGTCCTGGGGATTTGGGGGGGGGGGGTCTGGGGGTGTGCAGGATCTGGCCGTGTCCTTTGTGGGGGGGGGGTGTCAGGGTTGGAGGGGGTGTCCCACTGCATCCAGGGGGCCACTGGATCCAGGATCCGGCCGTGTCCCAGGGTCCGGCTGTGTCCAGGATCTGGCCTTAGGCTGTGTCCTGGGGGGGTCCCATCATGTCCCAGGGTCTGGCTGTGTGCAGGATCCGGTCGTTCAGGGATCCCTCCGTACGCAGGATCTGGCCATTCAGGGATCCAGTGGTGCCCCAGGATCCATCCATGCGCAGGATCCGGCCGTTCAGGGATCCAGCAGCGTCCCGGGAACCCTCTGTGTGCAGGATCCGGCCTTTCAGGGATGCAGCGGTGTCCCGGGATCCCTCCACGTGCAGGATCCGGCCACTCAGGGATCCAGTGCTGCCCCAGGACCCAGCAGTACCCCAGGATCCCTCCGTGCGCAGGATCGGGCCGTTCAGGGATCCAGCGGCGTCCCAGGATCGGGCCGTTCAGGGATCCAGCGGTGCCCCGGCATCCCTCCGTGCGCAGGATCCGGCCGCGCTTGGGGTCCTGCCGGGGGCTCGGGGCAGCCCCAGGCCCAAGACCTCGACCTCCCCCCCCCCGCCCCAGCCAGCTCCTGCCCTGGGGTGCTGTGGGGCCCATGGGTGTCCCCCGGGAGTTGTGGGTGTCCCTTAGTGTCCTCTGGCTGTCCCCCAGTGTCCCCTGGGTGCCCCTTAGCGTCCTGTGGGTGCTACGGGACCCCTGGGTGCCCCTTAGTGTCCTGTGGGTGTCCCCTGGGTGCCACAGGGCCCATAGGTGCCCTCGGTGTCCCCCGGGTGCCCCTCAGTGTCCCCCTGGGTGCTATGGGGCCCACGGGTGTCCCTTAGTGTCCCTCTGGGCGTCCCTCAGTCTCTGCTGGGTGCCGTGGGTGTCCTCAGTGTCCCCCGGGGGACCCTCGATGTCCCCTGGGTGGCCCCCAGGGTGCCGTGGGGCTGACAGGTCCCCCAGGTCCCCGATGTCCCCACGGGTCAGGGTCCCTGGGGTGGCCCCTCGGGCTCACTGTCACCGCTGTTCCCCACGTTCCCAACGTCCCCAACGTCCCCGTGGATCAGGGTGCTCCGGGTGCCCCCTCGATCTCGCTGGTCGCGGTTGTCCCCCACGTCCCCGATGTCCCCGTGGGTCACGGTGCCGTAGGTGCCCCCTCGGTCTCGCTGTCGCTGCTGTCCCCCATGTCCCCGAGGTCCCCGATGTCCCCGTGGGTCAGGGCGAAGGGTGGCAGCTCCTCGTCGGAGGAACCCAGCGAGTCCTCGTCCCCCAGGCGTGTCCCCAGCCCCACCGCCCCGAAGGCCAGCGGCCCCCGCAGCAGCCGGATCTGCGGGGACAGGGGACAAGGGGACAGGGGACGTGGGAACACGATGGGTGATGGGACAAAAGGATGGGGACAAGGAGAGAGGGATGGGGAACAGGGGACAAGGGACACGGGAACGCGACAGGTGATGGGACAAGGGGACGGGGAACAAGGGAATAGGGATGGGGCCAAGGTGACAGGGGACAGGGACAAGGGGAGAGGGACAAGGGACATGGGAACGTGATGGGTGATGAGACAAGGGGATGAGTGACAAGGGGACATGGGATAAGGGGACAGGGAACAAAGGGATAGGGATGGGGTCAAGGTGACAGGGACAAGGGGATGGGGATAAGGGGACAGGGGACAAGGAGATGGGGGACAGGGACAAGGGGACAAGGGACGAGGGCATGTGGGGAATGGGAGAGGGAAGAAGGGGATGGGGGACAAGGGAACAGGGACAAGGGGACACGGATGGGGGACGAGGGGACGGGGACAGTGATGAAGACAAGGGCACAGGGACAAGGGACAAAGGGACAGGGAAGGACCAGGTGGTGGGTGGAGGACAAGACAGGCAGAGGGGTGGGGGAGAGGAGGGGACAAAGGGACAGGAGAGGGGACAGGAGGGGACAAGGGACAGCAGAGAAGGGGAGGAGGGAGGAGAGATGGGGAGAGACATTGTCACCGGCTGTCCCGGTGCCACGCGGCTCTGCGGGGACATCGCCGATGGCACCGAGGGGACGTCACCGCTGGCACCAGCGCCCAGCACAGCCCTGCTCGGGGACTGTCCCCGATGTGTCCTGGCCTTGGGGACATCGGGGACCCTTCCCCGGGGGGTGTGGGGGGGTGACCCCGCCATGCCAGGGACAGGGGATGATGCCCTCTGTCCCCAGCATGGCAGGGTCACCCCTCGCCCCAGGGAAGGGTCCCTGGGGCATTGCATGGGTGCTGGACCCTGTATGGGGGTCCCACAGCACCCCTGGGTGCAGGGTACGGATCCCCCAGCACTTGTGGGTGCAGGACGCGGGTCCCACAGCACCCATGCGTGCAGGGTACAGGTCTCCCAGCACCCGTGGGTGCAGGACGCGGGTCCCACAGCACCCATGCGTGCAGGGTACAGGCCTCCCAGCACCCGTGGGTGCAGGACGTGGGTCCCCAAGAACCCGTGGGTGCAGCACACGGGGTCCTGCAGCACCCCTGGGTGCAGGATACAGGGTCCTGCAGCACCCGTGGGCGCAGGACATGGGTGCCGCAGCACCCATGGGTGCAGGATGTGGGTCGCCCCAGAACCCGTGGGTGCAGGGTACAGATCCCACAGCATCTGTGGGTGCAGGATGCGGGTCCCCCCAGAACCCGTGGGTGCAGGGTACAGATCCCCCAGCACTTGTGGGTGCAGGACGTGGGTCCCACAGCACCCATGCGTGCAGGGTACAGGTCTCCCAGCACCCGTGGGTGCAGGACATGGGTCCCCAAGAACCCGTGGGTGCAGCACACGGGGTCCTGCAGCACCCCTGGGTGCAGGATACAGGGTCCTGCAGCACCCCTGGGTGCAGGGTACAGGGTCCTGCAGCACCCGTGGGCGCAGGACATGGGTGCCACAGCACCCATGGGTGCCTTACCTCAGCCTTCAGCTCGTCGATGTGGTCCTTGAGCTGGCGGATGTACTGGGCGGCGTCCGAGTGGTTGAGCTGCCCCTGGATCATGCCCTCCTCCCTCTGCGGGTGCGCGCGGGTCAGCGGATGCCCGTCCCCCTCCTGTCACCCTGTCACCCCGTTTCCCCCCCCTTTGTCCCCCCCACCCCGTCCCCTCGTCCCCGCTCACCTGGATCTCCAGCTCGGCGACGCGCTGTCGCATCTCGGCCAGGGCTGCCATGCTGTCGGCCTCGCGCAGCCGCACTGCCATCACCTCCTCCTTGCTCTGGGGACGCCCGTGTCACCCGGTGCCACACCAGTGCCACCCCTGTGTCACCCCCCCCCTCCCCAGGGGAGGCTCCAGTCCCCCCCCAGTCCCCAGGGATAAGGGAAGGCCGGTGGAGGGGACGCTGGGGGTGATGGGAGCCCGTTGGAGGGGACATGGGGACACCATAGGAGGGGACACTGGGACCCCATGGGAGGGGACATGGGGTCCCTGTTGGAGGGGACATGGGGACCCCAAGGGAGGGACATTGAGACCCTAGAGGTGACACATTGACCCCTTTTGAGGGGACGTGGGGACCCTGGTGGAGCGGACAAGGGGACACCATTGGAGGGGGTGATAGAATGCTGTTGGAGGGGACATGGGGACCCTGTGGGAGGTGACATTGGGACCCTCTCAGAGGGGACACGCTAGCACCGTTGGAGGGGACATTGTGGCCCTCCAGAAGTGGACACGGTGACCCCAGGGGAAAGGCTGTTGGTGTCCCTGGGGAGGGGACAGCGGTGTCCCCACCAGGAGGGGACAAGGGAGGGTCTGTGGGTGCCCCAGGGGAGGGGACAGGGATATCCCTGGGGAGGGGACGGTGAGCACCCATGGGTGCCCCCAGGGAGGTGGCAGAGGAGGGCTTGGGGTTGACCCCGAGGTGTCCCCAAGCGTCCCACCTTGCACTGGGCCTCGGCGTGTTTGCGGTGGCTCTCGCTGAGCTGCGCCTGCAGCCCCTTGCTCTGCGCCGCCGCCAGCCGCAGCTGCTCCCGCAGCCCCGCGCAGGTCTGCTCCGCCCGGCCCAGCACCGTGCGCTGGATCTGGCCCTGCAGGGAGGGGACAGGACTGTCACCACCCTCTCCCTGGTCCCTGTCGCCCTCCACTGCCCCCCCCACCAGCTCCCGTAGCTCCGTGCAGGTCTGCTCTGCCTGGATCTGGCCCTGGGTGCGCAGGCACCCAGCACCCATGGACCCAGCAACCACAATGCCAGCACCCCCCAGTTCAGCCCCCCCTAGCCCCCCATCAGGATGCGGCCCGGGCTCTGACCTGCGTCTCGAGCTGCAGCACCCGCTGGCGCAGCGCCCGCAGCTCGGCCTGGGCCTGGGCCTCCCGCAGCCGCGCCGCCACCACGGCCTCTTGCAGCGCGTTGGCGTTGCTCCGCCGCGGGGACTCCTTCCAGCGCCCGCCCGCCCGGCCCGCCTGCGCCCCGCACCCATCAGGCACCCGCCAGGTGGGTGGGGGGGACCCGGGTGGCCCCCGTGGGGACCCGGGTGGCAGGGTGAGGGAGCCAGGTGGACAGGAAGGGACAGAGGCGTTGGGATGAGGGATACAGGTGGCAGGGAGGGGACACGGGCGTTGGGACAAGGGACCCAGGTGGACAGGGGGGAACCCAGATGTTGGAACAAGGAACCTAGGTGGCCAGGAGGGGACCCACATATCTGGGAGGGGACCTGGTGTCAGGACAAGGGACCCAGGTGGCCAGGAGGGGACCCATATGTGGGGACAAGGAACCTAGGTGGCCAGGAGGGGACACAGGTGTCAAGACAAGGGACCCAGGCGGACAGGAGGTGACCCAGGTGTTGGAACCAGGGACCTAGGTGGCCAGGAGGGGACCTACATGTCTGGGAGGGGACCTGGTGTCAGGACAAGGGACCCAGGTGGCCAGGAGGGGACTCAGGAGGGACCCGGGTGTCAAGGTGAGGGAACCTCGTGGCTGGGAGGGGACCCAGTGTCAGGACAAGGGACTCAGGTGACCGGGAAGGGACCCAGGTGGCTGGGAGGGGACCCAGGCATCGAGAAGGGACCCAGGCATCCAGGGGGGCACCCAGGTGTCTGGGGGGGGGACACCCAGGCATCCAGGAGGGGACCCAGGTGTCCGGGTCCTTACCTGCCAGCTGTCGCTGAGGTCCTTCACCTGCTGCTGCAGCTCCGTCAGCGACTTGACGGCCTCGGCCTCGCGCAGCGCCAGCGCCTGCAGCTCCTCCTGCAGCCGCACTACGTTGTCCTCGTCCGGCAGCAGGCTGTTCCTCTGTGGGGACACGGGGGACATCAGTGGGGACACCCCGGGGTGGGGGGCAACCCAGGGCGGGGGCATCAGATTATCAGTGGGAACAGCCCAGGGCAGGGACAACCCGGGGTGGGGGCATTGGACGTCGGCAGGGACATCCTGAGGCAGCGTCACTGGATGTCATCGGGGACACCTTGGGGCGGTGGCACTGGTCATTGGTAGGGACACCCCAGGGTGGTGGCACTGGGGGCTTGCTCCCCTCTGCCAGGTGGAGGTGGGGACACTCATAGGGCATTGGGGGAGATGATGGAGGACACTGGGGACAGAGGATCCCCCAGGGACATGTGGCACCGGGGATCCCTGGGCACAGGGGGAACCTTGGGGACACTTGTGTGGCACTGGGGATCCCCAGGGACAGGGGACACCAGGTCCAGGACCCCCCAGGGCCCCTTGTGTGACAGTCCCTGTCCCCAAGACCACTTGTGTGACACTCCCCAGGGCCACTCATGGGACCATCCCTGTCCCTAGGGCCACCAGCGTGACACCCGTGAGCTGTCCCCATCACCTTCTCCATGTCGAGGACTTTATCCTGCATCTCCTTGAGGGCGCTGAGGGTCTCGCTCTCCCGCAGCCGCGACTGCTCCAGCTCCGTCTCCAGGTGGGTGACAAACTCCTCGCTGAAGCGTGGGTTCCCCTGCCACCGTCCCCAACGTGTCACCCACGGGGCACAACGCCTGTCCCTGCCTTCCCCACGGCGGTGGCCCCCACCACCCGCACCCAAATCTGGGCTGCAGCAGGGCACGAATTGAAAGCGGGATGTGTGGGGGTGATGGGCATGCTTGGGGACATCTGGGGACATTTGGGGACACTGACCTGCTGGTCCTGCAGCTGCCGGATGGTGGTCTGGGCACGCTGCAGGTTCTCGGTGGCCGAGGTGCAGCGTTGCTTCACCACCGCCAGTTCCCGCTTGATGATGTAGTTCTCCTCTGCCTCCTGTGCCCGTGTCACCTGGCCCTGGGGACAGCAGGGACGTGTCACCAACACGGCATGGCGTGACTGGTTCTCCCCCCCGCAGCGTGTCACTGGAAGGGGTGTGGAGGCAGTGGAGGGGTGGTGGGGACAAGGGGGTGATGCTGGGGACATGGGGCGATGCTGGGGATGTGGGGGTGACACCAGGGACGAGGAGTGACGCCAGTCCCACAGTGGGTGAGGCTGGGGACAAGGGAATGACACTGGGGACAAGGGGGTGATGCCAGCAATGGAGGGTGACGCCAGCCCCACAGCAAGGTGATGACAGCAATGAGGGGGTGACGCCAGCCCCCTCCGCAGAGGGTGACAGCAGGGACGAGGGGGTGACACCAGAGTGATGCTGGCCCTGTGGTGGGTGACACCAGCCTTGTAGTGGGTGACACTGGGGACAAGGGGGGGTGACATCAGGGATGAGGGGGGTGATGCCAGCCCCACATCAGGTGACACTGCAGACAAGGGGGGGGTGACACCAGCCCTGGGGGGTGACAACAGCCCCACAGCAGGTGACATCAAGGACAAGGAGGTGACACCAGCCCTGTGGGGACCTCCAGGAACATTTTGTCCCCTCTGAGCCACTTTCATCCCACAACCCACGACCTTCTCCTCAAAATCCACCTATTTTGGTCAAACTCATCAAAATGGTGGCTTTTACCCCATCTTGGCCAAACCCCACCCCCATATGCCACCACGCCACCCCCCACTTTCCACCGAGCCCCAAAATGGGCCAAAACCCCCCATTTTCACCAGCCACCCCCATATCCTCCTTCCCCCCCACCCCCAAAGCGGGGAAGGTGCACGGGAGCCTCCGGAAAAGCAGGAAAAAGGGCAAATCTTCCCCAAACGAGCCAGACGCAGGCGGGCTGGGAAGCAAAAGGGGGAAGAAAAGGGTTAAAACACAGCAGAAAAGAGAAAAATAGCTATTTTTGACACTACCTGGATGAGCCTGTCGGCGAGAGCCGCGCTCTCCTGCGGCCGCCGGCGGAGAAGAGAGAGAAAGAGAGGAGAGACGTAACGAGATAAACGAAGGAGACGGAGGCAGCGAGAGAAGCCACGAGGCGGAGGCACCCGGCAACCTTCCCGCGCATCATCGGTTCCCGTTCTGGGGTGTTTTCCAAGGATTTTAGCTCTTTTCCCTCCGTGCCGGGGGGAAAACACAGCAATGGTGGTGTTTTGCACTAAAACTGAGCATTTCCCACCTCCTGGAGGGAGACTTTGTGTGGAAAAATGATGAAGCAGGCGCTCGCTGGACTTAAATGTCCTATTTTTGCACCAAAATGGTGCTGGGAGGGGAGATTTTGGGGGTTTGACCCATAAAAGGGGCGCTGGAGGTTGCGGGGTTGCACCCATGGGTGCCATGATCTCTGGGCAGTGGTGGTATAGGTGCCTCAGGGGAGTTTGGGGTGCTCCGGGGGACATTTTGGGTGCTCCGGGGGTGGGGGGTGAGTGCCTCCAGGGGGTTTGGATGCCCCCAGCGGAGTTTTGGGGTGCTCTCGGAGGGGGGTTGGGGTGCCGGCCATGGGGCTCACCTTCTCCAGGGTTTCAATGCGCTGTTTCAGCAGGCGGTTCTCGGTGCGGAGGCGCTGGGGGGAAAAATGGGAAGGAATCAGCCCTGGGGTGGGTTTTATGTCCCCGGGGGGGTCACTGAGCCTGGGGACAGCTTGGGGGCAGGGGGACGCAAGGTTAAGTGGCCCCAGGCATAGGCTAAGCTGTCCCCAGATGGCTCCAGTGGCCTCGGGTATGGGTCAAGTGGCCCTGGGATGGCTCGAAAACCCTGAAGGTGGGACAAAGTGGCCCTGGGACGGCTTACATGGCCCTGGGGACAGGCTAAGTGGCCTTGGGGACAGCTTAAATGGCCATGGGATAGGTCATGGTGGCCCCAGGATGGCTTAGATGGTCCCAGGGATGGGCTAAACGTCCCCAAGGATGGGTGAAAGTGGCCCTGGGATGGCTCAAACTGCTGTGTGACAGGTCAAGTGGCCCTGAGGACACCTTAAATGGCCCTTAGGATAGGTCAAAGTGGCACCAGGATGGCTTAAATGGCCCTGAGGATGGGCTAAGCTGCCCCAGGAGGGCTCAAGTGGCCCTAGGAACAAATGAAGTGGTTCCAGGGAGAGGCTAAGCCACCCTGAGATGGCTCAAGTGGTCCCAGGAATGGGCTACATGGCCCTGGGATGGCTCAAAGTGACCCCAGGGATGAGTCAAAGTGGCCCTGGGATGGCTTAAATGGCCCTGGGGATGGGCTCAGCCATCCCAGAATGGCTCAAACGGCTCTGGGAATGGGTCAAGTGACCCTGGGATGAGCCAAAGTGGCCCCACGATGGCTTAGATGGCCCCAGGGATGGGCTACACCATGCCAGGAGGGCTCAAATGGCCCCAGGGATGGGCCAAGCGGCCATGAGGATGGCTCAAGCGGCCCCAGGATGCCAACACTTGACCTGTCTCACCTTGATCTCGATCTGCTCCTCCATCTCTTTGTTCTTGATGGCAGCGTACTCCTTCTCCAGCCTGCTCGGGACATGGGGACAGGCTGGGACACAAGGACGGGGACCAGACCCCCTGGCCCTGCGCCCCACGGCTGCTGGGGGGACCCCATCCAAGGGCAGGAACCCATCTCCTCCTCTCACCTCTTCATCTTCTTGGGGTTGTACTTGACCTGGAAGGCCCTGAGGATGAGTTTGTCGGGGCAACTGTCGAACTGGTGTGGGATCACCTTCTGGAAGTACTGCGGGTGCGGAAACCAGCCATGAAACATGGCCCCAAAATACAGGCCATCATGTAAACCAGCCCCAAAGTAGGGCCCGTTGGGTAAAACCAGTCCCAAAATAGGGCCTGTTGGATAAATCTGCCTCAAAACACCCCCTTGTTGCATAAATTCACCCCAAAATACAACTTATTGCATAAACCACTCCCAAAATATGGCCCATCACGTAAACCTAAAATACAACCCATTGCATAAATCCACCACAAAATATGGCCTGTTGCATAAACCGGTCCACAAACATATCCAGTTGGGAGAAACCTGCCCCAAAATACTAAATGTGTGGCTAAATCTGCCCCAAACTACATCCCCTTGGACAAATCTGCCCAAAAATACATCCCCTTGGGTACCCTGTTGTACAAATCCACCCCAAAATATGTCCTGTTGCCTAAATCCACCCCAAAACATGTCCCATTGGACAAATCTGTCCCCAAATACATCCTGTTGGACAAATCCACCCCAAAACATGTCCCATGTCCGTGGGCACGTACCTGGGACATGCCCTCCATGTCGAGCTGGACGAGTTCGGCTTGGTTGAACTGCAGCAGCGCCATCCCCACGCGGAAGACGATCTCCAGCCCCTGCGGGAAGGGTCCACGCTTGACCCCACGCCATCACCTTTCCCACCCGGGGTTTGGGGTTTCTCTCCCCAAAATCAGACTAGCTGGCATGGGGAGAACATTTCCACATCCAAGTGGAAAACGTGGTTGTGGTCCCTTTGTGATTTATGGTGTTGGCTGCGGCCCTGTTACCTCGTACATGAAGATGTCGAAGACACGCGTGGCCACGGGAAGAGGGAAGGTGGTGAGGAAGAGGGTGAGGAACCAGGACGAGGCGTACATGGAGGTGAGGAAGCTCTGTGAGCGGAAGTGGATGTTCAGCTCCGGCAGCTGCTCCTGGACGTGAGAAATGAAGAGAAACAGCGAATGGTGAATGTTTTTAGGGGTCATTCATGGCTGTTGAGGTTTGAACAGGTCCACGAGGTCTTGTGGAGGTCTCATGGAAGGTCTCCTGGTGGGGGGGGGCTCATGGATGGTCGCCAGGGTCTCACGGGAGTCCCTCAGGGCTTCTTGTGGATGGTCCCTGGGGTGTCTCATGGCCGGCTCCTTTGGGTGTCTCACTGGTGGGCCCCAGGGTCTCACAGATGGTGCCTGGGGCACCTCATGGAGTTGTCCTGGGGTCTCATGGATGCCCCCAGCATATGTTGTGGACATCCTTGGGGACTCACTGATGTCCCCCTTGAAAAATCATGGATGGTCCTCAGAGCATCTCATAGACATCCCCAGGATCTGTGTTGCTGGACACGAGTTCCACTGGAAGAACCTATTTCTCCCAAGAGCTGCCACCTCACTCCTACCTCTCCCTGTCCTTGTTCCCCAGATCCACCCACTGGTTCCCACCACCCTGAGCGTTCTGGGGGGCATGGGGTGGTGCCTACCTGCAACATGTACTCAAACTGGTAGATGCAGAGCCCCAGCTCAGCCATACTGGGTTTGAAGAGCTCCCGTAAGCGGTATTCCTGCATCAGCCTCACGAACACACAGAAGGCCTCCTCCTCGGGCATCTGGAGACCCAAAGGGACATGAATTCCCCCTTGAACCTCTGCTGGCAGCTCTAGATGTGGAGCCTCTTCCCATTAGGTGATGGGATGGGATGTGCCAGAACCCGTCCCTGGGTGAAGGGGAATGCGAATGGGGGATTTTAAACCCATCAGGAGTAAGTGGAATAGTGGAAACGAGCCCATTTTGCTCCTGAGGATCAAGAAAAAGGCTCCCATTTCCCAACCCCATTCTACCATGTCTCTGGAGGGTGTTAAAAACCCATCGGCAGCCCCTCCTCGCCCCGGGGTCGTCACAAACCTGCATTAGCAGCAGTCCCACGATGAAGGCGCTACCCTGGCAGTATCCGACCTCCCGATCCACCAGTGAATAGGCCTGGAAGGAGGAAAAAAATTCAGAATAAATATATGTGTGAGCAGGGGGACTGGTGGGGCCACCATCCCTGCTTGCTGTGGCAGGCCAACAGTGGAGGGAAGCCTTGACCATGACATCAAAAATAGCTTTTTTTTTGGTTGACAACACCTCCTGTGAGCACGATGTTGTTGCAAACTTGAATTTAGACCCCAAAATACTCAACTATTTGTTTCTTAATTTGGAGTAAAACTCAACAGGAAAAATGAGGTCTGGGGAATGAGGTCGCTTTGCAAGGAAAGACCTGTCACGCTGCAAGAAGTGATGGTTCCAGGAGTTTGTGGTGGAAACCAAACCCATCAAAAATTAATATCCACTTAAAACAGCTTCAAAACCCAAAGCAGTGTCTGGGCTATGGCCAAGATCCGTTGCCGTTCGAGGAAAGACATTACCTTCATGACATTGAAGAGCACCTCCTGGCCCAGACTGTCCTGTCCCTTGAAGAACTCGTGCTCTGGGTAGGTACGGGCGATATCCCGTCGGATGAGCTTCTCGCAGGGAGAGGACATCTTGAGCAGCTCCGAGTACTGGTTTTTGACGGGCATGTCGGTGGCACTGCAGAGCAGCTGCCAGACGATGGCACGGAAGTGGTGGGGGATCCCTTTGCGGATGAGCTCCTGTGCAAAAATGGGGCAAAAGCCTGAGAAAATGGGTTTCAAGAAGATGCGGAAGCTCCTCGTGGATGGGGAGACATTGTCCTGTCCTGGCATGGGGAAGATCATGCTGCAGATTTTTGCAGTGGGGTTAAAATAGAATTAAAAATAAAGCAGTTTTCTCACCTTCAGCAGCTTCTCTTTCTTCTTCCGCCACTCATCCCACTCATTGACGATGCGGCCCCAGAGGATCCAGGTGTCCTCCTCGAGGTGGCTGAGGTTGGAGGAGGCTGAGGAGCTGGAGACCAAGGAGGAGCCACTGTTCCTTCGTGAGCCGTTCATGGAGCGCATCGACTTGGAGTCGGCCTCCAGTAGCCTGTGAGAGACCAAGATAGCCCCAAAAAAGCCCCAAAGGAGGAGACAGCCCCCAAAACTGCCCCAAACGAGGAGATATTCCTCCAAAACAGCCCCCATGGAGAAGAGATTCCCCCAAAATGGTCCCAAAGAAGGAGATATTCCTCCAAAACAGCCCCCAAGGAGAAAAGATTCCCCCCAAACTGTGCTAAAAGAGGAGAGATTCCCCTCAAACAGCAGATATTCCCCCAAAATGCCCCAAAGAAGGAGATACTCCCTGAAAACTGTGCCAGAGGAGGAGATATTCCCCCAAACAGCCACAAAGGAGAAGAGTCCCCAAAACAGTCCCAAAAAAGAAGATATTCCCCCCAAAAAAACCCAAAGGAGGAGAGATTCCCCCAAAACCATGCTAAAAGAAGAGAGATTCCCCCCAGAGCACCCCAAATAAGCAGATATTCCCCCAAAACCACCCCAAAGGAGGAGATATTCCCCCAAAACCATGCTAAAAGAAGAGAGATTCCCCCCAGAGCACCCCAAATAAGCAGATATTCCCCCAAAACCACCCCAAAGGAGGAGATATTCCCCCAAACCACCCCAGAACAGCATCTGGATGAGCTATTTGCCCTGGCCAGGTACTGACAGCTGCCCGGGGATGGTTTCTTTAATGAATTTGCTTAAAAAACAGATTTCCGATGTTTTTTTCCAAGTGTAAATTTGCTTAAAAATGGCTTTACAAGGAAATTTGCATTTCAGGGCTTGATTTTAACACCGGTTTAATGCCAGGGATGGAGCTTTTTGCTCGGTATTTCGGCAAAGTGAGCCTCAGGGCTCGTTTTCTATCAAGAGCAGGTTTAAAACCCACCACTGAAGTGGGTGGGTTTATTATTTCCAAACAGCTGCCTCCTTCCAGAAATCCCCTTTGCCTGCCGGAATGAGCAAACCCTGCTGCTTTCAAAGAGAAAAATATAACCTTGAAAATAATAAACTGGAGTGTTTTCATCCCAGCTGGAGCAATGCTTGGGGGAAATGGCTCGTTGTTGTCCACTGCCTTTGATTTTAAGGGATACACTTGAAAAAAAAAAGGACGATAAAAAAGCTGAATGGGGCAGATATCTGCTGGCTCTCACCGATTTTGCTCCTCCAGCTTCGCCAGCAGCTCCAGTTCGTCGGGGCTGAGGTTTTCCGAGTCGGAGGTGGGAGAACACGCCGGTGCTGAGTTGACGGAGGAGAGGGCTTCGTGGGAGGACGAGTCGGGGCTGACAGCCGGCGACGCCATGGCGGCAGGGGCCGGCAGCGTGCCGAGCCCGCGGGGATTTCGGGGTCTCACCTGGAAAGCCAAGCACCAGCATGAGCGGGATGTGACCCCCCCAACTTTTCCTCCTCACCACATCGCTTCAAATCACTTAAACCCCCCCATTTTAGCTAATCTGATAGAAAACAGGATGTGAGCATCACTCAGTTTGCAGCCTACCAAGATATTCACTTAATTCCCTAAAAAACTCCCATTTAAGCCCAGTTTTCATGTCAAGCTAGTTCTAAGCGCATCATCCTGTGTTTGCCCTAAATTAGTTGAATTAAATTAGCCTAAAAACTGGAATTAAGCCCAATGTATCCTCACTTTGGGAAGGAACAGGCCAATATGGGAAGAGAGGATTTACAGAAAGACGTCCTCACTGTGCTTTAGGGGTTGATGTCGCCCAGTTTGCCCACTTTGGTGGTGTTTTATGGAAAAATGCCTCCCTGGGGAAGAATGAGTCCCAGTTTGGGACTGCAGGGACTGACAGAAATGGGGTAGAAAATGATGGGTTGAGGAGTGCTACAAAAAGAGAAGTTCAAGTGGTGCCTCCGGTGGGGATTTGCTGGAGGATGAGCAGGGACTGGGATCCCTCAAGGCAGCTCTGGCCTTTTTTGGGCTGAAAAACTTTCCTTTTGGTAAAAAAATGCTGCTGAAGATTGGCAAAATGAACCCTCAGTCACTGCTGTGGCCAAAGGGGATGAAGAAAGTGGAGGAAAGAAATAAAAAGCAGCAGCGCCTGAAGGATGCACTGTGACTATGTGATCTACCTGATTTGGGCTTAGTTTGCTCTCTGTGCAGATTAAGCTATAAATTGGGGAGGTTTTAACCAAAAAGCCACATTTCCAACCCCTTTTTTGGGAGGCAAAACTGGCCAGTGGAGCAAAACAAAAATCCCTCGCTGTTTGGTTAACAGTTTTCCAAAACCAGTAAAATTTAACAGAGCGGCTTCAGGGCAAGCGGGGAGAATCAGGTCAATTGTTAACGGGATCAGGCAGATTTGCTTATTAAGCAGGAAATTTATAAAGGAGGGAAAAAAAAGCCTCGATTATATTTGATTCAGGCCCATGCTGCTCGTCGTGGGACAAGGCTTGTCCAGCAGTGCCTTCGTCTCCAGGAGAGCTGTTAATTTATTTTCTATAATTAATATTTCCCTGCAAGACCTTCCTGGCTTATATCACCCAAAATACTGTTTTAATGAAAAAAAATAGTGAGTGCCATCGGCGGCTTCGCTGCAAAATGATAAGTTACCAGTCAAACAGCGGCCGCAGCACAACCTGTCAGGGTTCAATGGGCTGTGAGAACATCCTGAAATGGCTTTTTAGGAAAATGCTCATTTCCATGTCGATGTGTGTGGGGGGAATGAAAGCAACAACCACATGTGGATGAGCATGGGATGGCCAAAATGCATGATTTCAACCCCAAAATAAGGTAGGCAGATGGCAATATCGTTTATTAGACCTACAAAAACCAGGTGGAAATGGGAAAAGAGGAGAAAAGGCAAGCTGAAATTTTTCAGTGGGTTTTTTGGGGTGAAATCTTGTTGGGTTTCCAACATGAAGGGAAGGAGCTGGTGGCTGCCATCCTTCAGGGGTTCCTGTCATGCCAAGAGCTTTTTCCAGGGTGATGGGTATCAAAATTTGCTGAAAACGCTTGAATTTGGAGGAAAAAAAAAAGTCTAAGGGGTTGTCAAAGGTGCTGAGAAAATTTGGGGAAAAAATGGTGGAAATGGTCCTGGAAATGCCACCATGGTGCCTAGACTCTGTTTTTAGGAAACTGGCCCAAAAAGTGGCTCGCACAATCCTGATTTCAGCCCGTTTGTGATGGTGGGTTAATAAAAAATAACTTTCCAGGTGCGACTGCAGAGTCCTCAAGGTCCCCACGTGTCCCCGAAGTCCCCACATCTCGCCGTCACATCCGCTCATTTTCCCCCAAAACACCATTGCTCAATCAAAATGCTGTAAAAAAAGCCCAATTTCAGCAGGATGTCAGGATGCCGACCTTGAGCCGGAGTGTTTTGGGAGGAAAACATTAAAATTTCCCCTTTGCACTTAAAATCTGCCAATTAGTAGCTTTTTCGACCCATTTTCACAGCTTTTCAGTGGAGCTTCATATAGTTTCTGTGGTGTTTTGTGCCTTTTCTGCCCCTTTTTATGCCTTTTCTGTGTCATTTTATGCCTTTTCCACCCATTTTTGCAGCGTCTCTCAGTGCTGTTTTGCACCTTTTCCACCCCGTTTTCACAGTATTTTCTACACTGTTTTCTCAGCGTCTCTCAGTGCCGTTTTGCGTCTTTTTTGCACCATTTTTGCTGTGTCTCCAAACTCTTTCCATGATTTTTCTGTGTTGCTTTTGCCGCCTCTTAAAAGTTCATCAAAGCAGGGATTCACCCCCAGTTTCAGCAGCAATTTTTGGAGGCACCAGCTAGCAACGCTGACTTCACATTGAACACAAACCATCAAAAATCCACCAATTTGCCACAAACCCCAATTATTAACGTGCAAAAGGAACCGGATAAGGAAAAAAAAATGATTAAACCACAAATATTTCAGTGGGACCTTCTCAAGCTTCACCAACATCTGCAGTTTGCAGAAAGAGGAGGAAAATGGATAAAAATGGGTTTAAACATCGCGGGTTTTGCCACCAGCAGGGATGAAGCAGATACAAATTTTAAGCTACCCCCCCCCCCCCCCCAAATACCACCAGGTTTAAAACTGACCAAAACCCACAGAAAAACAGGTGAAAATTGAACACAGCACCAAAACAGAGCGAGGAAACCGCCCCCCCCCTCGACGCTGGCCACCAAACTGCATTTCCAAACGTGGCTTTTTGGGGAAAAACTACCCAAAATGCCACTCGGGTGGTGATTTTTATGTTTTGCGCAGTCCTAAATTGGTTGAAATGTGACCAAAACTGGGAGGGTTTGGGGTCTTTGGGGATTTTTCACCTAAATAGGGTGGGTTTTTTTCCCCCCACCCAGGCTGCTGGTGGCAGCAGGTATTAAACACCGCCGGCAACGCTGCCGGCGAAGCCCCTATTGATGGAAAACCAGCAGAAAAAGGGGAAAAATCAAAAAGGGAGGATGAATCTGGGGGAAAAACCTGTAATTTGATAGGAAACCCGAGTCGTCCCAGCATAGCTAAAATCCCTAGGTTTGAACCCAAAAGGAGAGGCGCGCCAGGGACAGCACAAAGCCGCGGCTCCAGGGGCTGCGGCCGTGGTTGCTCCATCTTCTAGGCGGCTGCGGGGGGTGTGTGTGTGTGTTTTGGGGGGCACCCAGGGACCCCCCCAAACCCCCTCCCCAAGAATGGGGGGCACAGGGATGCTGGTGGAGAGGGTGGTTGTGCATTGACTAGGTGGGGGGGGTGTGATAAAAGCCTCCCCCCTCCCCAGTAAATGACATTTGGGGACCACGGCTGTGATAGGGGGGAGCTCAGCTGCCTGCTGCAGACTCCCCCCCCCCCTTTTTTTTTTAACCAAAACCTCATTATTTTAAGGGAAAAAGAAGCAAGGGACAACACCCTCTTTGCACACAGGAGCACAGCCCTCGGCAGGCTGCGACGGTGGGGGGCCCCAATAAAGGAGGGGAATAGGGGGAGACCCCCCCCCATTGTCCACCTCTATGGGGGGGGCCACCCCTAATGCCTCCCCATGGCGTGGTGGGGTACCCCAAATGCCCCCCCCCCGCAATATAGCCCTGAATTCTCCATGCTGTGGCATGGTGGGGGGCACCCCCGTGGTTTCCTCGGGGGGGGGTAAAGCCCCCAATTACCCCCCAAAAGTGGGGAGGAACCCCATTTACCCCCTTAGCCTGGGGGGGAGAATCCCCCAGTTACCCTATAGTCCGGGGGGGGGGGGGGGTGTTACCCCCAGCTACCCCCATAGCCAGGGGGAAGATTATCCCAATGCCCCCCCCCCATGGGGGGGGTACCCCCAAAAGCATGGGAGGTACACCCAATTACCCCCCAGCTGGGGGGGGGTGGCAACCCCAATTATTCCCCCCTCCATAGACTGGAGGGGGGGAATATTTACCCCAAATCACCCCCCCTAGCATTACTCTCATAGACACCCCCTCCTCATAGCCTAGAGGGGGGGTTTCCCCCCCAATAGCCCCCCCCGGGGGGGTCACCCCCAAATACCCCCTCACCCCGGGGAGGGGGGTTACCCCCAATTTCCCCCCCTAACCTTAAGGGGGTGATTACCCCCGATCACCCCCCATAGCCCCCCCCCGGGGGGGGGGGTCACCCCCCCCATTCCCGAGGGAGGGAGCCCCCCCCCCCCCGAAGGGGGCGGGGCGCTCCTCCCGGCCCCTCCTACCTGCGAAGCGCTGCCATGGCCACCGCCGGCTGCCTCCGAGGGGGGGGCCCGCGGCGTCCCCCCGCCGCCACCGCCGCTTGGAGCCGAGCGGGAGCCGCGGCCGCCGCGGGCCCCGCCGCTGCCATGGAGGGGGGGGGGGACCCGCCGCCGCCGCCGCCGCCGCCGCCCTGACTGACACTGACTGACAGGGGGCCCCACCCCTCAGCCAATCAACGCGCCGCCTCCGCGCCTCCGCCCGCCTCCCCGAGGCGCCACCGCCAATCGCCGAGGTCCGCCCGGGAATGAGCCGCCGCGGGGGACCCGGCTACAAACCGCGCCTGCTGTGCGGTGAACCAATGGGCTGGATCGCCGGTGGTTGATGGGCAAGACGCCCTTCCAATGAGATTCAAGGAGATGCTTCCTCCCCGAGGGGGGGTGGGCACCGCCTTGCTGAGAGGCGAATGGCAGGCGCAGGTGGTAATGATAGATAGGTAGAGCGGCCAATCGACTGCCACATCTCGCTTGGAGTGGCACCTGGCTGACAGGAGAGGACAACAAGCCCCGCCCCTTAACTGAAGTGGATGATTTGATTGACAGGAAAATCTACCAATCGCTGGCGCAGGAGAAGGTGAGGCAGCCTATGGGGGCGCGGAGACTAAGAGGCATTCACCCCTCCACCACAGGTGGCTTGAACCCGCCTTCCTGGGGAGAGTTGAGGCTCTTATTGGCTAACGGGGATGATAGGCAGACGCCTCCACCTACGGGGCGTCGAGTAGCTGATCGCAGCTCTGTGGTAAAGGGTGCAGAGTGGAGTCACCCTCGGTTACCTCAGGGAGGGTGCCCGGGATGGGGGTCCCCAGTTCCCCAGAGACAAGGGTGTCAGGGTGACCAGCATCCCCCATCCCACAGAGGTCCAGGGATGGGGACACTGGGAGCTCCTGGGATCTCCATGGATGGGGAGAACAGGGACCCCAGTTCCCCAGAAATGGGGGTGACAGGCATCCCACGTTTCTCAGGGATTCAGGGCTTGGGGCACTGGGGGTCTCCAGTGATCCCAGGGATGCAGGGACACTAGAGTCCCCAGTTCCCCAGGGACAGGGGTTTGGGGGGCATTGGGGATGTCCCTAAGGACAGGAGTATTGATGCACAGGGTATCCCCAGGGACAGGGATATGGGGACACTTAGAGAGTCCAGGGACGGGGGTGTGGGACACTGGTGGTGTCCACAGGGCCTGGGGGTGCTGAGCTGCCATTGGG
The DNA here is from genome assembly GCA_028022735.1 of Gypaetus barbatus. NCBI lineage: Eukaryota > Metazoa > Chordata > Aves > Accipitriformes > Accipitridae > Gypaetus > Gypaetus barbatus. The sequence continues at coordinate 1,172,919 of CM051546.1, forward strand.
GATATTTTTAACAGTGCTGAGAAGTGGGTTTTTTAGGAGCTTAAAGGGATTTTCAACCACTCCAACTTCAGTATTTAAAAAATAAAAAGATAAAAAACCCTAAAAAAGGTTAAAGAGATAAGGATGTGGGAGGTTGAGGGGTGGGAGCTGGTGGTTTTGGTCCTCTCTTGACTTTTACCTCAGTTATCAATTCTTTCAGCTTAAAATGCACCAGGACAAACTGCATGTTGTCAGCAGAGAGGGGAACCACCGTGAGAGCGTGTGGGCCAAATTCACAGCGTTGCAACCCAAACCCAACTCCATCGCCTCTTGGAAAGTGCCGGAGCCCCAAGGGCATGAGTGGCCACCCCAGGGAGAAGTTTGGCCTCGACTTCCCCTAAATTCGGGATCAAAAAAAGGGAAATTGGACAAAAGGAGGAAGCTGCTTGCCTGAAGAGCAGGGGAACCAGAGTGAGGGACGTTCAACTTTTGGCTGTGTTTGCTTTTCCCAGGGTGCCTCTGTGAAATTCAGCTGAAATCGGTCAATGGTGAAGTTATTCATAAGTTCTAACTTTCGTTTACCGTGGTAGCCAGCCCAGGGGACGCCTAGCTCGAAGCCCTGAGGGCATTCAGGCAATGAAAAGAATCTTCTGGAGAAGGAATGAAGGAAATGGTACTCAAAAAATGAGGATTTTCACAACGCTAAGTTTCTTGCATTAAAAACACAAGAAATTATCACAAAAATGCTGAACAAAATGCTAAAGAATTCCCACCAAACCAAAGGAAAAAAGTTAAATTTAGGTGCTCACCTGTGAGAACGCCGGTCACCATTTAAGCATGAAGCCTCCAAAAACTGCCTCCTCAGGCAGGTGCCGGCCTCGTTTGAGAAAAGCAGAGTGTGTTTTTTAATGAATTCTTCTGAAAATCAACAGGGAAAGGGGCTGCGGCACGTGGCGAGGGGCTGTCCAAGCGTATTGGCCGCTCCAAAGCTCCTGAGTGTGCAGATTTTTTTTTTCTAGGAATCAGAATTATGAAACGCAAGCATTTCCTTCCCCCCAGGATGAGATGACGTGTGTTCCCCTCCGCATAAATTGGGGCGATATCAAAAGAAAAAGGATCAGAGATGTCACAAGGCGAAGATGCCGTTGGCACCTACGAGAAATGGGATTTTGCCGAGGGGACGGAGTTGCAGAACGAAGAGCAGAGGAAACCTAAAGGAGGTATTGAGGCAAGGGAGTGGCTTTGGGGATCCAGAGACATGAAACTGGAGGGTTTCAGCTCTTCGAACCAGTCTTTTTCTGAAGTTATAGCCAAATTTTGATACCTGGTTCCTCTGTCAGGTCACAATCTAGGAAAAAGAGTTTTGAGCATGGAGGACAGGGGGTGGACCCACTCAAGAGGTTTTTTGGGGGGGAATCTCTCCTCTTTGTGCTCTTCTTTAAGAAAATACCCATTGGGGGGCAAGTTATTTGGGGCTGCCTCACCCCATTTCACCCCTGGCAATGCTGTCCATCCTAGCCTCATCTCCAGAGAGAGCTGTTGTGCTGCTGTATGTGCTTCTGGCCCTCACCTTTGTGCTCTTCATGGCTCTCACCATTGTGAACCTCCAGAGAGGTGAGTCCGCCGTGCGCTCCTTGCTCTGATCACCAAGCATGTGGCGGGCACGATTTGGGGGAAAACAGCAGCAGATGGAGCAAAACGTGGCTCCGAGTTAGGACTGAAGGCTCTTTTGCAGCCTGTGAACTCTCTGGGGCTGGATCCGGAGTGAAGGCAAGTGCTCTCCTCTTCTCCTCCAGTATCCGCGGCGTGGGAGGCATTGGAACAAGCCCGGATACAGAGCGAGAACAGCCACGCGACGACATGGCACAACCTCTCGGAGGTCCAGCGCGTCCTCGGTATGACAGCACATTCCAAAATGGCTCCCTGGCACCCGCTGCATCCTTGATACCTGTACGGATTTTCCCCTGGCGCTTCCCAGGGTGCTTTTTCCAGCAAAAAAAAATGAACCAAAGCTGCCTTCCATCAGGACAGAGATGGTCAGGGCTTGTTTTGAGCTTTCTCCTCTTATTTTCCTCTTAGATAAACAGCTCTCTGGTGAGCTCAAGGTGATTCACAGCCGACTTCTGAATGGTACGCCAAGAAAAAGGTGGTTTTGGGGAAATTTGGGCAGAATCCCAAATACTGGGTGCAGGCAGTGGCGAGATGGAGTCAAAAGCAGAGTTTTTCCTCCTTCCAGTGTCACAAGAAGTGGAGAACATGCGGTGGAAGATGACGCAGTGCAAAGCAGAGTGCGGGAAGGAGCTGTCGGATCGCCTCCGTGTCCTGGGTGAGAGCCTGATTTTGATGGAAAACTGTTAAATTCAGTCCTTCTCCTCGATTCCCAAAACACGCGGTATTGGGTAGATGCTAAAATGTGCACCAGGAGTGCATGAAGCCAATCTTAATGAGTTTGAGATATCATTAAGTGTAACATTAAAGGAAAAAAGCCTTTCTCAGACTGTTGATAATAAAAAGCTCATTTAATGAAAGGGCTTTGAGGTTTTAGTGCCTGAATTTTAGAGAATGGCAACTCGCACCAGGAAAACACACAGCGAAAGCCACGGTGTAAGTTAGGATGGAAAGGAAAAGGGGAAAGGAGACAAAAATGGGTTTTTTTAGATCTTTGTGGCAGCTAACTTACCTTTTATTCTCTCCCTGGCAGAGGAAAGGGATGGGCTGGACCCAGTGCTGCAGCAGCTGGCAGAGGTGAAGCAGGAGCAGAGCCGCGTGTCGGCGCTCCTTGATGCGGCACTGGAGGAGACGCGCAACCTCTCGGGTGAGGGGCAGCAGTTGGGCTGAGCCCGCGGGCAGCCCTGTGCTCGCCTACACATTCTCCTTTTTCTCCCCCCCCCCCCCCCCGTTTTCCCTCAGAAATTCTCTGCACGAGGTGTCCCGCTGGCTGGCAGCAGTTTGCCAAAACCTGCTATTTTTTCTCCTCCACCACCAAACCTTGGCTGGACGCTAAAGACTTCTGCACCAACTTCAATAGCCATCTGGCCATCGTCAACACCGAGCAGGAAAATGTAAGCTGAGAAATCCCGTAAAAAGTGAAAAAAATCCCCAGATTTCATGAGTTTAGAAGAATATTAGACTCCAATTCCCCAAACAGAAAGCTGGAGGTTAAGCACAGGTGACTCAAGACTGCCTGCGGAGGGGGGAAAATGCAACTGTTCAAGGTTCCCACTTGGTTCTGAAGTGATTTGGCCAAATTGCATGAATCTGTCCCCAAAACGGCTGGGGTGTTTTAAGGATTTTTTGGGAAAAGCCAGGGGGAAGCGGCTGCCCTGCTAGGTTCTTGTGTGACTCCAGAGGCCTCCCGGGGTACGAGAGGTGCTCACCTGAGTTTGGGGTGGATGCGCCATGGCTCCACGGTGATCCCTTCTTGCAATCATATAGAAATTACAGAATTTATTTAGAAATTACAGAAATTATTTAGAAATGACAGAAGTTGTAGACTGAATTACAAAAATATCACCCAAACCGTGCACAAATTAGCATTTCTACCCGAGTTTAGACGATCTCTGCCTCCCATTCAGAGTGGTCCTTTCACCAACCCGGCTTTTAAAAAGCATATTGGGTCTGAAAAAAAATCTTCTTTCTCCAGGTATTAGAAATTTCAGCACTTTTTTCCATTTCCGATGGGAAACATTGCATTTTTCGTCACACTTGTGGCACGTTGTGGTTGTTCCCTGCAAGGGACGGGCTCCCTGATGTCACTGACTCCCGGCGCTGGCCTCGGCGCCACTGAATCCCTTTGCCGTTGCCTTCCGCTTCCGCTCGTGATGCTTCATTTTTCCCCCCTCCCCATTTGCAGAAATTTCTGGCGAATCACATCATGGACAATCGGGTGTTTTGGCTGGGCCTGACCGACATGCACACAGAAGGCAACTGGCAGTGGGTGGACGGCCGCATCCTCTCTCTCTCGTACGTTTTTAGCCTCACTGGAGGGTAAATTGCCCCCCAAAATCAACTTTGTTCTCCCTCAGCCCCTTTTTTACTCAAAAAAGGACACTGCGTTCTGGTTTAGTGCTTAAAAAGCATGGAAATAAGTTTTGTGCTGCTGCGGTACCTGAAAATGCCGGGTGGGGGGAAAGGTAAGTGCAGCCACCCTGCTGCAGGCAAGATTTTGGCTTTTTTCCCCCCAAAATTCACTTTGGTTTTGAGGCTGAAAACCCAGTTGGGAACGTGCAAGGAGCCGCAGCACCTGCTTGGTTCCCCCTCCTCGGGAACCGACTGAGACACTGCACGGAGTCAAAGGGGTTATTTTGAATGGATCTCCTCATTCTTGGGATTTTGGGAAAAACACCGCGATCAACGTGGAGCTGTTTTCCTACATTAAATAGGGTGAAAATGGGAAAATCACCAAAATTGCATTGCTACATTAAACGGGGGGAGGTGGTTTTTCCGGGGGCCTGTTGCCCTCCTCGAAAGATGTTGTGGGGCTGATGTGCTCTCCACCTGACTCCCCCTTACTTAACCCCCCTCCCCCCAAAACCCAGCAAGTTCCCAAACGGAGAGATTTCCACCCAAACCAGTGTGCCCTCCTGCTCCCTGCAGGTTCTGGAACAGCGGGGAACCCAACAACGTGGGCCACCAGGGCGAGGACTGTGCCACCATCTATTCCAGTGGCCGCTGGAACGATGCTACCTGTTCCAACGCCGAGGCCTGGGTCTGTGAGCGCAGCTGCTAGTGGCTCCCCGCCCTGGGCCGCCCGCTTACCTCGCTGGGGCTTAAAAAATGGGAGAAAAAAACAATAAAAACCTGGCAAAACCAAGTGTAGGGTGAAAAAAACACGAGGCTCTGGAGGGAAAAAGGTATCCAAAAATGGGTACCTCCGCTTCCCAAAAGCGGGGTGCACTGCCTGAGGTGGGCACAGCGCCGTGGCGGAAGGGTTAAACGGTTTGAGAGGATCACTTTTTAGGGGAGGGGAGGGGGTGGGTTTAGAGATCTTTGGGGTATTTGTTAACATTTTTTGAGCTGTTTACCTGTTGTGCCGAGGCTCAACGTATCGCTTGCCAGTTAATCAGGAAAAAAAACCTCATAAATAAAGTGCTTCAATTGCGATTTGAACCAAAACTCATGTCAATTGAGCCGACGTGGCGCCGAGGAGGGTCAGTGCGCACCTTTTTTCCCAGGGTTTAGGTAAAAAAAAAAAAAACAAAAAAGGGAAGAGAGACCAGTGAAGATGAGGCGCAAGCATGTTTTCAGGGTGTGTATGCAAATCTCCAACTCGTGGGTGCTGAAGCGCGACGCCTGTTTTGCCGAAAGGCCTTGCCGCCGGATTCCCCTCCGGGCGTGGGCAGCAGCTCCGCTAGAAGATTTGGGATTTCACTGGCGCGGTGTTTAACACCTGTAAGTGCCACTGTGGCGGTTTTATCTATAATCCCTAAAAAACCCGCAAACCCATGTGGGAGCTGCCTTCAAATTCTCATTGGTGGCAGAGCTCTTATGGCGTCACCGTTCCTCCCCCTGAAACAAATCTGTCATCCCTAAATTCTCCAAATCCCATGGTCCACTGAAAGGGTGTATTTTTTGCACAGGGATGAGTGCAGTCTTGCCCTCCTTTCGCCGCTCATTTGCATGTCACCACCGCCCCGTTGCGGAGAAGGAACCGAAAGCTCAGGGCCTAACCACTGGCCAAAATGGGGTGCTGGAGGCGGTGAGGGGTGTGCCAGGACGCGTGCCGAGGGGTTTAGCTCCCCACCGGGCGCCTGCGCGGCTACTCTCCTCGGCAAAGCATGGCCCGGCAGGAGACCTACGGCAACTGGTTGGGTCCCCCGCTGGCACCCACCAAGCGGCTGGTGAGACAAGCAGGTAAAATTGGGGAGCCCCCCCCCGCTCTCCGTGTCCTCGGCGTGTCCTTGGCGTGTGTTTTCGGGGCTGGTGGGTGTCTCGGTGAAGCGCGGCGGTGTCCAAATACGCCGGCGGGGCACTGCTGGTGTACGGAGCCTTTGGGGTGCTCAGTCATGCGGGTCCCGCTCTGCACTCAAGAGCCTCTAAATCTCCAGGTTTGGCCCCAATTTCAGGTGTAAACTCCATGCCGGGCCTTAAAAAAAGTCATCAGCAACTTCCTTTCTGGTGGCAACGGGGTTGAAGAAGCGCTAGTGGTGGTTTTGAGGATCCTCCCCTTATCCTCAACGCTCTTTTACTTTCCTTTTTTTTTGGCAGGAATTTACTCCGTTGCTGGGAAAATGACACCCGTGGGTGACTTCAGACCAGGTAAATCATCTTTTTTTCACCTTGTCAGGCTTTTTTGTAGCGTGGATGGAAAGCAGAACTCCCCGAGGTGCCTCCCCGAGGCCGAACTGGGCTTTATTTTCAGCTCGGTTGGTCAAACGTCTTGCTATAACGCAGCGTTTCTCTCCAGATTCGGTTCCTTCTGTCAAATGAGATCTAATAGCCCCCAAAATATCCCGAAAGTCCACGCTGGGGGATTGAGAGGGAATTTATTGCTCTATCCTCACTGTCGGAGCCAGTGTTTGCACCTTTGCAGGCTCAAATTCATCCCCTCCTGCCATGGAGAGCTTCAAACTTCACCAGAATTGCTTGGATTTACAGCCAAGGGGAGAACCCGGCTCTGAAAGAGTGGAGCAATGTTATATATAAAAATGATAAAATCAATATATATTGAGAAAAGGGTGTAAAAATCTTGCCAGAGGTGCTGCAGATTTACCAAAGGGGAAAGGTGAATTGCCTTTTTTTATGCTTTCCAAAGAATCCATCTGATCATTAATGGACAGGATTCCCAGTTGGCCTAAAATCCCAATTTTCATCCATTTTTCTTTTTGCATAGCATCCCCGGACAGCTTCGAGGACGATTATGACGACGTGTCCCTGTCGGAGATGGATCGTGGCCACAAGACACGGGTGACTGATGAAGATCTGCAGAGCCAGAGGAGCAAAGGAGGGACAGGTAGCACCCACCTCCTCTCCCCGCATTGCCTGTGTGCTTGAGGAATTCCGCAGAGCAGGATTTGGCCCTAAAATGCCCCCAAAACATCACCTAGTGACTCCTTCCTTCCTGCCAATAGGGGTTTACATCCTTGCGGGGAAACCGGCATCTCCAAATCCTTCCCAAAAAGGTGAGTTGCTCTTGACCGATGCTGCTATCCCACATCGGAGGCCTCGGCCAGATCCAGACCTGGGGAACTGGGATTCCTCCCCGATTTCTCCCATGCTGCTCTCCGCAGATCACTCGGACCCCAGAGGTGGCAGGGGACAGCGCCGCAGGGTGACGTCGGTGGCCATCCTCTACGTCCTGGTAGCGCTAAGCTTTGTCGCGTGGGTGCTGCTTTTCGCACTGGCCATGGTGAAGCGTAAGTGTCCCCGGAAGGGTCCCCACTGGGCCGGGAAGCACCTGGTTTGGTTAAAACACCCACAAAAAAGCATTTTCACTGTTAAAAATAACACGTGGCTTGTGTCCGTGATGCTTTAAGTGTCCATCCACGTGGATACTGGCTAAAGCCTGTCTGTTGTCACAATTTGGTTTTAATTCTACCTTGGTATGTGAATTTTAGGGTTTTATCACCAAATTGCCCGCAGCGTGCTATATCTGGCTGCTGCCTCCTTCTGCCTGCACCAGCAGCACTCCCCGTTTGCTACAGGGTGTAAATCCAGAGTAAATCCACTCCGGAATTCCCCACTCAGCCCAAAAAAGCCATAAATGGGGCAAATTTAGAATCTGCTCTGGAATTCCCCACTTGGCCCAAAAAAGCCATAAATTGGGAAAATTTAGGCGCCGCTTGAGATTCCTTGGTATGATCCATCCATGCTTTTTCTTTCATTTCAGAGATGGAAATCATGGCAGAATTAAAGCTTTTGAGGTCAAACTACTCGGAGAATCAAGCCAACGGTAGGTCCTCGGACTCACATCCCCATGGTGAAGTTTAACAGTGATTGGGAGACACTGATTTTTTGGTGTTTGGCTCTTTCCTGGCACCGGTTTTGCCTTTTGATGTAAGATAAGGAAAAACTGAATTGTCTTTTCGAGCGGCTTCTGGTTCTGCTCCATCTCTTAGTGAAGCAACGCTGACTTTGACTGCCTTGTTTCTGATTTCCACCGGGAATTACACCGGGGTAACGGTGTGGACTGGACACCGACTGAGCTCATGCCCCAGTCCCAAATGAATTAGCCCCAAAAGGGTGCAAATAGGAGCAAGTCAGCCCTTGGGATATCACAGGATTTATCCTGATTAGGATCTTACTGTGGAGAAAATCCACCCCGTTATCTCTGTTAAAGGTTATGGGAAGGGAAGGATGTAAATCCTACAGAAAATTCTGCAAAAGTCAAATATAATGGGCTAAATCCCTAACCGCTGCCAAATGAGTGATTAATTAAATTGTATTATGGGTGATATTGCAGCAAAATGTCACCCAAATAGAAAAAAAAAAAAAAAAAAAAACACGCAGCAAAGCTGGCAGCTGGTGATGTAAGAGCTTTTACAGCCCTGATTGAGATTTCTCCATGTGGAAAAGTAATAAATTCTGGGGGAAAAAGCTCGAGATTTGGGTAAACTGAAGCAGGGAAGCAGGAAAAAGTCAGGGGGACAGGGCTGGCAGTGGTCGCTCACCCTGCTGCCCTCCCCAGTGCGGCAGGAGCTGTCGGAGACGCAACGGGAACAGACACGGATGCGGACCGGGATGCACAAATACTACGAGGAATTGCAGGACATCGCAGGTAAAGCCGCGGTCACCGTCTTGATGCGTCTCTCATTGTTGCGCACCAGGAGAGAAACCTCCTGGTTTTAACCCAGAAAGACCACAGTGGTCTTGGGGATGGAAAATTTGGGTGATTTATGCCAATTTTGAGATGTCACCCTTCCAGGGAAGCCGTGGAGCTGTCCCCAGCAGAGAAAAACTGCTTTTCACCTGTGTTTGGGGGGGTTTCTCGTCCTTCCAGCGCTGATCTGCAGATCTGTCCTGGACAACAAGAAGTGCTCAGCCGGCTGGAAGATCTTTGAGAAAAGCTGCTACTCCTTCTCAACGGAGACGATGAACTGGCTGGATGCGAAGGAGATTTGCGCCGACCAAGGCGCTCACCTGGTCATCATCAACTCGGAGCAGGAGCAGGTCAGTCGGCTGCTGGCCAGTGAAAAATAACCAGTTTCTTGGCTTATACAGTGCCTAAAGTACCCTTTTCTTGGAGAATTCCTACTCCAGCAAACACAGGAACTCTAAACTCTTTTTTTCCGCTCAAATTCACCAAGATTGGCCATCAGGCTCAGAGTTATTTGGAGGCGGAGAGAAGCGCCGATGGCCAAGCTGAGTTCAGTCAACTGTGACTTCCCGTTTTTAGGAAAAAGTGCTAAAAATGGAGCAAAAAGGTCAACATCTCCTTTCCGGAGTGCTGTGTATGCACTTTTTGCTTCAATACACCCAAATTGTTCACTATTTATCAAAAAACAGTGCTCAGGTATTGCGGCGATGACCTCACCTTAATTGCCAAAAGCCTCAAGATTCTCCGTCTTCCCTGGAATTATTGTTCTGGGGCTGTTTTAACTAATTCTTTTTTTTTCAGAAGTTCCTGAAGGACAATATTAACAGCAGCAGCACGTACTGGCTGGGAGTGACGGATCAGTTGGAGGAAGGCACCTGGGTCTGGACTAACGGTGAACATACAAGTATTAGGTAAAAATTCCCTCCAGAGATTCCCCCAAAATGGAAAATAATTAGAAAATAAATGGAAAAAGGTGAAGTTGACCCACCGAAACATTGGGTTTTGGTAGTTTTATGTAAGTCAAAGGGTTTATGTTGGAAAAATGGTATCGGAGCTTTTTCTTGCTGGTGGTAAAAAAAAAAAAAAAAAAAAAAAAAAAAAAGTTTTATAGTGGTTTCCTTCCCTCAAAATACAAATTTTGCCTCTTCCTGAGAGAGCTCTGCTGCTGTGGGGCTCGTTTTTATTTTTTTATTTTCTGTTTTCCTTTTTCTCCTTCTTTCTCCAGCTACTGGAACACGTGGACGGAGAACAAAGACAAGGACCAGAAGGACTGCGGCAGCATCGGACCTGGCGGCATCTGGAACGACGACAAATGCTCCCACACCAACCACTGGATTTGCGAAAAGTCCTGGAACTGCTGACTTCAGCATTATTTTTTCCTGTTTCCAGACAATTTTCAGTGCACCCATAAAAAAAATAAGTACATTTCAAACTTCCCGTGCAGGAGCTGGATGAATTTATGTGGCTCTGGGGGGGGGAGCCAAAGGCTCCACACTCCCATTTTTTTGCCTATTAATGATGTGCAAATCTCTAAAAATCAGTAGAATCCCTGTGAACCCCAACCTTGCAAGCCTGACCCACAACCTATGAAAAAAAAGGGATTTTTCAGTTAAAATAATCACTGTAAGAAGGTTAAAAATCCACTCAACAGTGCAAAACCAGTCCCATTCCTCGGCGCCGCTGAATTTCTCCTTTCCCCCCCAGCTCTGCTGCTGCGTCACAGTTTCTGCTTAACTCTCAGAAAAGACATTTTCAGTAAAATCTTAATCTTTTTCCCATTTTCCAAATATTTTTTTCCATATTTATCCTTCTCTCCCCCAAACGCCAGCCCCCATCTGTGCCCCACAGCCAAAAAAACCTCCAAACCCCAATTCTCCTCATTTATACATTTCTTAATTCAGCATACCACCACCCAGTAAAACTTTTTTTTTTTTCCCCCTAAGAAACGCAGCACACGCTGTTTGGTCTTTTTTTGCCCCAAATAAATTAAACAGCCCCACCAGACTCATCCTGGTGCCTGAAAATTTCTGGAATCAAAGGAATCCTGTTAAAATGGTGGTGTGACGTTAACTCTTGTTTTTTAAAGGGTTATAAGCTACAAAAAAATCGATGTTTTGGGGGAATTTATACATTATCGATCAGTGGAAATGCAATGATTCGTTACGGGTAATGAAATTCCCTCTCCGGGTTGAAAATTAACTATGGGAGCTCCCTTCCCCCCCAAAAAATTAGGCAACTTGAGCTGGGCTTAAGAAATTTGCTGTAAAAATCAATAAAAAAAGGACCCAGGGCAGAAAATGAAACTGGTTTTAGGCTAGTTTTGGCTGTTTTTCAACACAAAAAAAAAATCAATTGGTGGCAGAGCATGCACAAAGAGACGCTTCTGCCCTCAATAAAAATTTCTTAATTTAACCAAAATACCCATTTCTAGCAGGGAAATGGGCTGGGAGGGGGGTGATCCCTGCTGATGTGGGGGATCATCGGAGCTGTAGGCTCTGGTGATGGAGACTGGGGGTTACTGGGAGCACTGGGGCTGAGGGGTACTGGGAGGGCAGTGGAAGCATGGACTGGGGGTTACTGGGAAGGCACTGGGAGCTCTGGGGCCAAGGAGGGTACTGGGAACACAGGAAGCACTGGGCTGGGAGGTACTAGGAGGCTACTGGGAGTACTGGGGCAGGGAGACAGCCCAGTCCCAGCACTGAGGGGGTACTGGGAGGGAACTGGGGCAGGGAGACAGCCCAGTCCCATCACCAGGAGGGTACTGGGAGTACTGGGGCAGGGAGACAGCCCAGTCCCAGCACTGGGGGTTACTGGGAGGGCACTGGGGCATGGACACAGCCCAGTCCCAGCACTGGGGGGGCACTGGGAGGGCACTGGAAGTGTATGGAGGTAGTTCCCAGGGCCCCCCAAAGCTGCCATCCCCCCCCACCTCTCCTCAGGAGCCTCATAGGCCTCTCTCGACGCCCCATTGGCTGAGCCCTGCTGCCCATCTCGGCTCACAGCTAACCACCACCTTCTCTGTGCTCTGGGGGGTGTGGCTTTCCCCTTAGCACCGCCTCCCAGGCCCAGCGCTGCCCATTGGCTGGCACCACCGCCATTCAGCCACCCAACCGCACGATAGGCCCCCTCCTGCTCCCACCTCCTGGCACCGCCCAACTCCCACCTCCCACCAATCAGGCACCTCTCTGACTCTTGGGGGCGGGAAAGACACCCTCAGCACCCTTGACTGCCATCCCCTGTCAATCAAGAGCTAGCCAGAAGCTAATTGGCCTCAGGGGGAAGTGAGGCGGGGCTTGACTGGCTCAAGACCCCACCCACTCCTGTCTCTAGGCCTTGGGGGGTGGGTGGGGGCACCCATGCCCCCCCTCCTTGGAGTGGACCCAGGGATCTGGGCTCCCCCTTCCCAGACCCCCAAGTGGACCCATGTGTTCCCCCCCCGCCGGCCGCATTCAGCCTGACTCCTCAGGGACAAGCCACATGCCTTTAATCAGCTTTTTTCAGCCCAAAAATAGCCGCTGGAGCTGCAGGGCGAAGGCAGCCAGAAAAGGCCAAAAACGGAGCGATCCCAAGGGAAAACACACTGGAAATGGGTCATTCTGCGAGAAAAGATCAGAAATGGGGCAAGCATGAAGGGAAGCAGCTGGAAAAATGGGGCAAAACTGCTGAAAAAATGGTGGAAAGGGGTCGTTCCATGGAAAAATGCTGGAAATGGGTCACATGTTGGGAGAAGAATGCTGAAAATTAGGTGATGCTTGGAGAAAATGCTGGAAATGGGTCAAATCTGCAGGAAAAATGCTGGAAATGGGACATCCCACAGAAAAATTATTGGAATTGGTCATTTCTTAGAGTAAATGCTGGAAGTGGGTTAAAACCAACCACTGGAGCAACTCTGGAAATGGGTTGTTCCATGAAAAAATGCTGGAAATGGCTCAGTCGTGAGGGGAAATACTGGAAATTTGTTGTCTCTTTGGAGAAAATGCTGGAAATGGGTCAAATCTGCAGGAAAAATGCTGGAAAATGGTCATTCCACAGGAAAATGCAGGAAATTGGTCAATCCTGGGGGGAAAGCAGCTGAATACGGATTGATTCCAGAGGAAGATGCTGGAAATTGGTCATTTCTTGGGGAAAAATACTGTAAATTAGTTGTTCTGCAGGAAAATGCTGAAAACAGGTCAGACCTGTGGGGAAAATGCTAAAAACAGGTTGTTCTGCAGGAAAAAAAAAAAGCTGGAAATGGGTCAAAGCAGCAGGAAAACTGGGAAAATGGGTTGGATCTGCAGGAAATATGCTGGAAGTGGGTCAGATGTGCTGGAAAGTAGCTGGAAATGGGTTGGATGCACCGGAAAACTGCTGGAAATGGGTTGGATGTGCTGGAAATGGGTCGATCCTGGGGGGCACCCGCTGTCACTTCTCCCACGTGCAGCCCTCGGTGCTGTGGCTCTGCGGCCTTTCCCCTTCCTGGGGGCAAAAAGAGGCCATGCTAGGGTGAAACGAGGACAAAATGGGGAAAAAAATGGGGCAGAGGTTCTGGTGGTTTCTTGCCAGACCCCCAAGCACCCTGGGGTCCAGGCAGCCTCCCCTGTGCCACCCCTGGCCCCCACCTCCTTTTGGTGGCAATCAGAAGACCCAGATGTTTGGGTGCCCACCCAGCACCCCACAGAGACCCAGGTGCCCACTCAGCACCCTACAGGGACCCGGGCGTTGGGGTGCCCTTACCGTGGCATACGTGACATGTATCTCCGTAGTGGGCATCTCCTGGGGGTGTGCTCGTCGCCCCAGCGCCCTAAACCAGCGCTGGTACTGCTCCGTCACCTGTGGACGGGACCCACAGTTGTGTCCTGAGTGTCCCTGTCCCCTCTGACGGATCCCACACCTGGGTCCCCCCTGTGGTACCTGCCGGTTGAGGACGCAGTGCACAAGGAAGATGAAGGCTCCCTGCAGGCTGTTGACAATGGTGAAGATGAAGGCCACCGCAATGTTGTCCCCCTGCGCCTGCAGGAAGCCCAGACCCCACGTGCAGCCCAGGATACAGATGTGCGCCAGCGCCTTGAACGTCATCAGCCTGACGGAACACTCATTTTGCTCTTTTTTTCCACCCAAAACCCATCCCAGATGCTCTTCATCCTCCCCCAAAAACCCAACACGCTTCCCACCAACGCAAAAACCCACCGGGTGTTTTTTAGAGCCGTGACATCAGCATTGAGGGAGGAGAGTTTGTCCCGCAGCGTCCAGAGGGTGGTGAGAAAAAATAGCAAATTAACCTGTGCAGAAAGCAGAAAACCATCATTTTGCAAGACAGGGTCCACGGGGTGTAAATTTGGGGTGGAAAAGGGTCAACGGTGCAAAACCGTGCACCGTGGCATGACCTTCACCGAGCACACCCAGCCCGTGGGATGTTTGCTTAATACCATCCTTAAACGAACACGTGCATTTGTTCTTTTTATGCAAATCTCTGAAATTCCTCAATTTGGGGTCTATGGGGGAAGAGCCATGGCCACGATCATAGATTTGGGGTGGAAAAGGGGCCAATGGTGCAAAAAAACCATCATTAACGCACTGTGGTGCAAACTCTGCTGAGTGCACCCAGCCCGTAGGGGGTTTGCTTAATACTGTTCTTAAAGGTAAGTCTAAATTTGCTCTTTTTTCTCCCAATTTTTCCCCCTCCGCCTCCTTTCAGCAGCAAGACACCCACCAGGATGATGACACAGACAGGGCCGAGGAAACTCCAGATGAAGCCTCCCTCCATGCTCAGCCAGCAGCTAAAAAAGGAAGAAAAAGGGAAGAATAGCCCAAAAACCTGATTTTGGTGACATGAAAATACCCACAAGCTGGATGCTGTGGCATCTTTTTTTGGGTGGTTTAGGCAAAATGCCTGATGTTCTCCATCTATGATCCCACCCCACTTGGTTGACCCGAGCCTTGGTGCTGGTGGGACTCACTAGTGCTCGGTGCCGTAGCCATCAGGATGGACAGTGGCGGATACGGCCACCACAATGGCTGGCACGCCGTAGCCCACGGGGTAGATGTATCTTTTCCTGAAGCGACTGGCACTGGTGTAGTTGAGGACACGCAGGTTCCTGACAGTGAGGAAGAGATGCAAACCCTCCAGGAACATCCAGGCGAAGCAGGCAAGGAAGAGGTAGTGGAGAAAGCCTGCTGTGATGGCGCACGCCAGCTGTATGGGGGAAATGGAGGCCATGCTGGGCTCCCCAGTGTGACCACAGTGTGGTCCAGGGAGGTGGTGACATCTCCGGCACTTGGAGATGTTCCACACACCCCAACATGGCCTCAAGGAACCTCAAGGAGGTGGAGATGCTGGGGGCAGACCAGAGGCATCCAAATGTCTCTTGCAAGCTGAGCTATCCTGTAGTTCAGTTGGCTCCACCCACCCAGAGGAAAAAGGGACCCCAGAGCCTTGAGGAACCCCAATTGGGTGGACCTGCTTTGAGCTGGGGTTGGTCTGGAGACCTCCAAACATCCTGTTCAACCTTGGTTATCCTGTAATTCAGGTGCTTTCACTCACCTGGAGAGAGATGGGACCCAACAACTCTGAGGAAACTCAACTAGTTGGACCTACCTTGAATGGAGATTGGTCCGGACACCTCCAAACATCCCGTTCAACCTCATTTATCCCATAATTCAGGTGCTGACATGAACCCGGAGCAAGAAGGGGACCAAGAACCTTGAAGAACCTCAACTAATTGGGCCTGCTTTGAGTTGGGGGTTGGACCAAACCTTCCAAACTCAGTTATCCCATAATTGGGGTGCTTTCACCCACCCAGCATGAGATGGGACTCCCGGCAGAAGGTCTGCTGGAGCTATTAGGGCAGAGGCTACAGCCAAGAGCCATGACCCTGGCTTCTTTTCCCCACAAGCTCCCCAAAGACCTTGAGGAGGTCCTGGGGAGCTTGAGGAGGCTCCAAAGATCTCGTGGAGACCCAGAGGAGCAAAATAAGATGCTGAGGAGCCCCTCATGCCCCCAGATGCTCAAGGAGACCCTGAGGAGCCCCTGAAGGCCCCAAGATGCTCAAGGAGACCCCGAGGAGCACGTGGAGACCCCAAGGAGGCTCAAGGAGACCCTGAGGAGCCCCTGAAGGCCCCAAGATGCTCAAGGAGACCCCAAGGAGCCCATACCCCATTGGCAGTGTGGGGCATGGCCACGAGGAAGAGGAGGTTGGCAGCAAAGAGGCAGATGCTGAGCTGCAGGTGGAGGGTGACAGTGACACTCCAGAGTGAGTGGCACAGGAGGAAGGTGACGATGGCGAGGAAGAGGCAGACCAGCGACACCGACACCCCCACGTAGGTCACCACCGTCAGCGCGAAGCTGTCCTGTGGGCGACGTCACGCTCATGACATCATGCAAGTCCCATCCGGCACGTGGCCGCACACAGCCGTTTGGGAAGGAAGAAAACGCCTCAAAAATGGGTATTTTAAGGGTGCAGATGGGATCTTACCGTGATGGGGTGGATGGCTGTGAGGATGGCAAAGGCGGAGAAGTGGTTGCAGGCACAGATGGAGTGGAGGGTGTCACCCCCGACACGGGTGCAGCCTGAGGGCGTCCAGTGGCCTTCGGTGCCCATCAGCTGCCAGGACATGCAGCGTGGCTCCTCACCCGCCTGGAGCGCCTGCTGAGCACGGCCTGCTCAAGACATGTCCTGCGGCCCTGGGAGGGGGGGGCTGCACCACCCCTTCCCACCATCAGTTTGGATGTGGAACGGGATGGAGATGTGCTGAGCTTGAATTTGCACCAGGATGGGGATGCGCTGACCCCGAAATTGCACAGGATCCAGCTTTGCACTGGGATGAAGATGCACTGACCCCAGATTTGCACAGGATCTGGATTTGCACCTCGATAAGGATGCACCAAACCCAGATTTGCACGGGATCCAGATTTGCACCAGCATTGGGATGCACTGATCCCAAATTTGCACTGTGACAGGGATGCAGTGACCCCAGACTTGCACAGGATCCAAATTTGCACCAGGATGGAGATGCACCAAACCCAAATTTGTACTGTGATGGGGATGCAGTGACCCCAAATTTGCATGGGATCTGGATTTGCACCAGGTTGGGGATGCACTGACCCTGAATTTGCACAGGATATGGATTTTCATGAGGATGGAGATGCACAAAAACCAAATTTACACTAAGACAGGGATGCACCAACCCCAAATTTGCATGTCATCCAAATTTGCACCAGGACAGGGATGCATCAGATCCAAACTTGCACGGGGATGGGAATGCACTGAATCCCAGTTTGCACTGGATCCAAATTTGCACCATCATGGGGACAAGCTGAATCTTGCAGCAGGACAGGGATGCACCAAATGCGAATTGGCGTCAGGGTGGGGATGCGCCAAATCCAAATTTGCATCAGGGCGGGGATATATGGACCTGAATTTGCACGGGATCCAGATTTGCACAGGGATGGGGATGCACCAAATCCGAATTTGCATCCGGATGGGGATGCACCAAGTCTGGATTTACGCTGGATCCAGATTTGTACCAAGACAGGGATGCACCAAATCCAAATTTGCACCAGAACAGGGATGCACTGACCCCAAATTTACCCTGGGATGGGGATTCACCCCAAAATTCACCATCACCACGCTCCAAATTTGCACCATCACGCTGCCCCGTTGCCAGCCCCATCATAATTTGGACCAACGCACTTGATGCAACAAACCCTGTTGTCCTTCCTCGTGCAAATCCCCGCCCCGCGCACCCCTCAGCAGACCTCCCCCCCCCTCCAAACCCCAGGGCAGCCCCCCAGCACCCACCATGCGGTGCTGCAGGGTGATGTTGAAGGTGACATCAAAGGTGATGCCAGTTTTCCCCACGGTGCCGCTCACTACATGGGAGTTGAGCTTTCCCTGGTGCAGCTCCGTGACGCCGCTCAGCAACTCCTTGTAGACGATGAAGGCCACCACGTGCTTGCCTGCCCAGAGAACTGGGTCAAAAAAACACCCCCAAAATACCAAAATTGGGGGGGGGGTGGTGGTGGTGGTGGGGGGTGGTGTTTGAGCTTTTTGTTTCTTGCAGCAGCGTGGTGGCCATACCTGCCTGGGTATGGCTCACCACCTCATGGCAGCTGATGGTCAGGTTCTCCTCACCCACCGCCAGCACCAGTGTGGTCCGGGGGCAGTTGTCATGCACCACCTCCACTGCGGCCTCTGATTTGGGGTGAAAAAAGGCCTTTTCAGGGTCTTTTGCCCGCCTTGGGTGCCGCTTGTGCTCTTGCAGAGCCCCGGGGAAGGGATGCGGTGATGTCACCAAGCTGGTTCTTGGGGTGTTGCAATGCTTTTGGGGGCATTGCAATGCTTTTGGGGGGGCACCCATGGGTGCTGGCGTACCCGCGGTGGAGATGTTGAAGTTTTGGGTGCTGGAGCCAAGGTCTTTGAGGGCCATCTGCAGCACCACGGTTTCGGTGCTCTGCAGCAGCAGGTCCATGGCTAGGGAGGCGGAGATGAGATGCGTGACTGTCTTTATCTGCTCCACCACGGCCTGGGGAGGGGACAAGGGAGGGCACACACGCGTGTCAGGGCACACACGCGTGTCAGGGGTGTGCAGGGATGCACACGGGGGAGGGAGATGCAGGGGAAGGATGCCTGGGGGTGATGGGGGATGCACACGGGGTACAGACACGGGACATGCGCACACGTAGGGGCTGCACACATGTGCAGTGGATGGACGCACACGGGGACACACAAACACCCCCAGCCCCGGGCACACGCGTGTGCCCACCCCCACGTCACCTGCAGGTTCCCCTCCGTGGCCTGGGTGCAGGCAGCGTTCAGGCGCTCCTGGGTGGCCTGCAGATGGGTGCAGCCGGTGGCCCCCGGCAGGGTCTGGGGTGCAGGGGTGTCAGCATCAGCCCACACCCCACAGGTGTCTGTCTGTCTGTCTGTCCCTGCCTGCCTCCAGCCCACCATCCATCCCTCCCTCTGTCTGTCCATCCCTCCCTCCTTCTGTCCATCCCTCCCTCCAACCATCCATACGCCTCCCTCCAGTCCTTCACCCCTCATCTATCTGTCTGTCCCTCCACCCCTCATCCATCTGTCCATTTATCTCTGTACCTCCCTCCCTTTGACCGTCCATCTGTCCATCCCTCCTTCTGTTCCTCCATCCCTCCATCCATCTGTCCGTCTGTCCATCTATCCTCCCCTCCCTTTCCTCCTACCCCCCCTTGCCCCCCCCCCCCCCCCCCCCAAACCCCACCTCGGTGTCCCTGCACGCCTTCCTGGCCTCCTCTAGACTGGGGATGGTACAGGTGGACTCCGGTTTGGGACCAAACTCTGCGGATTTGGGTCAGTTTGTGGCTTTCAGGGAGGGGGGTGCCCCATCCTGCCCTGCCTGTGTGGCTCGGGGGGACTCAGCACCCCCAGAATGGGGGAAAAAGGGGGGGTAAAGGGTTAAAAAGGGGGAGATAAAACAGGGAGGAAATGGTAGAAATGGGGTGTTTGCCCCCTTACCCTGGCAGGAGATGGTGGAAGAGTTTTGGGGGGTGGGGGCCATGCCCGGGGGGCACCCACAGACCCAGGGTTCCCTCTGGTCCCCCACCTTCTGATGACCCAGGCAGCAGCTGTTGATGGAGCAGAAGTGGGGACCACAGGACGCTGTGGGGAACATGGAGGGGGGGGGGGGAGCCCCAAGGGTGGGGACAGGACCCAGGTCTGAGCCTGACTCCCCCCCCCCTGCGATCTCCCACTGTGACCCCCAGATTCCCCCCACCCTTCACCTCCCCGCCCCCCCAAACCCCTTACAGGCCCCTCAACCCCTCACAGCCCCCCCAATCCCCCCCCCCCACTCACCTGTCTGGTCACCCTCGGTGGGGGGAAGGTGGCTCAGGAGGTGGCACAGCACTGGGGACACACAAGGGGACATCAGCACCCCAGGACACCCCCTCTTAAGGAGTGACCCCCCAGGATCAACTCCCACATAGGGCTCAAACCCCACTTTTGGGGGTCAAACCCCGTATCAGTGCTCAAAATCCCCTTTTGGGGGTCAAACCTTAATTTTGGGGGCTCAATCCCCCCTTTTGGGGGTCTCATTCTTCCCCCATCAGGGCTCAGTGCTCCCTTTTGGGGGTTAAACACCCCCTTTTTGGGCTTCACACCCCCACCAAGGCTCAAAATCTTTTTTGGGTGGGTCAAATCTCCCCTTTTTGGGTCAAAACCCTCCTTTTAGGGTTCATCCTACCCATATGAGAGCTCCGAACCCCCTATTGGGGCTCAACCTCCTCCCCTCAAAGCTCAAACCCTTCTTTTGGGGGCTCAACCCCCCCTTTTTGGGGCCCCACCCTCCCCCATCAGGGCTCAAACCCTTCTTTTTGGGGCTCAAGACCCCATTTGGGGGGTTCAACCTCCACCCCCCCAGGCTCAAACCTATCATTTAGGGACTCAACCCCCCATTTCAGGGCTTGACACCCCCCTACTAGCTCCAGAAGCCCCGTTTTGGGGCAATTTCAGGCCATTTGGGGCTGCTTTGCACTGCAGCTCTGACAGCCCTGACCTATTTCCGTCCCTGCCTCAGTTTCCCTTTTCCCATTTCCCTCCTTTTCACCCCAACCTCCCCCCCCCCCCAGGGGGGCTGGTGCACAACTCACCCCAGAGGCAGGTGGCAAGGAGGGGGCACCCCATGACAGGAGACAGGACAGGGGACGCAGTAGCCCCACGGCACCGGTGGCAGAGAGGAAGTAGCACCGGACAGCCCTGAAACCACTAAACAGCCCCACAAACCGCTTCCCCCCACCTCCCCATTCCTCCCTTCCCCACCCCCCTCTGTGTGGGCTGAGGCCTGAGGCTGCTCATGGCACGTAACAGCGGTGATGGGGCTCCCCCACCTGGATACCTGGGTCCCTTCTTGGAGGGACTGACCCCATGGCCTCGTCCACGTCCCCCCACCTTGGATGCCTGGGTCCCTTTTTGGAGATAATGACCCCATGGCCTCGTCCACGTCCCCAGCCTGGATGCCTGGGTCCCTTTTTGGAGATATTGACCCCACGACCTTGTCCCAACCTGGACGCCTGGGTCCCTTCCTAGCGAAGGTGACCCTATAATCTTGTCCATGTCCCCTCTCTGGACACCTGGGTCCCCTCCTGGAGACATCAACCCCATGGTTTCATCCCTGCCCAGACACCTGGGTCCCTTCCTGGAAACATCAATCCTGTGGTCTCATCCCTGCCCAGACACCTGGGTCCCTTCCTGGAGACATCAACCACGTGGTCTCATTCCTGCCCGGATGCCTGGGTCCCTTCCTGGAGACATCAACCACGTGGTCTCATTCCTGCCCGGACGCCTGGGTCCGTTCCCAGAGAAACCGACTGCACAACCTTGACCTCATTGCCCGCCCGGACGCCTGGGTCCCTTCCCGGAAAAACCAACCCCATGGCCTCATCCCCCACCCAGACGCCTGGGTCCCTTCCTGCACAATCTGACCCTGCAGCTCGTCCTCATCCTCGTTTATTGTCCCTCCTGGGCGGGAAGAGGCATAAATTAATGGGGGCTGGGAAGGGTGGGGAGGGATGTGGTGGCCTCTGGCGGGGGGACACAGGTGGTGGGACACAAGGTGGTGGATGGGATGGGGTGGGGGTCCGTGGTCAGCAATACTCTGAGTAATCTTCCTCCACGTAGTTTGCGGGGAACCATCCAACCTGGGAGAAGGAGGACACATTGGGAAAAGGTGTGAGGAGCTTGGGGGGGACCTTGGGGTGGGGAAGGTGCCATACCCGCCCGTAAATCTCTCCTTTCCACCAGCCTGGGTGGCCCTTCTTGCTGAGGACACGGATGATGTCACCCTCCCGCAGTGTCAGCTCCGTTCGGTCCCGGGCGCAGAAGTCATAGCGGGCTTTGGCAGAACCAAAGCTGCGCACAGCTCCTGGGGAGGGGGAGGACATGGACATGTACGAGTCCCCCAGGTCATCCCCCATGGCTGTCCAAGTCCCCTCCATCTGGTCCATGTGGCCATTTGTGCCCCCTTGAGTGTTCCACGGTCCTTCCCTCAACCCACCTCTTGGCCATCTCCATTGACATGTCGCCAGAACCCAGCTGTCCCCCTTGGCCCAATCCCAACTTGTCCCTCTTGGCCATTCATCCCTCCTTGACTCATCCCATCGCTGATCCCTCAACCCATCTCTTGGCCATCACCAATGACTTGACCCCATGACTCAACCACCCGCCTTATCCCTGTCCCTTCAACTTATCCCCCTTGGCCATTTGTCCCCCTCAACCCGTCCCATGGCTGCTTCTCTCCCTTGACCTCAACCATTCCCTTGACTCATCCCTTGGCCATTGCCCTTGTCCCATCCCTGTGACTCAACTGTCCCCCTCAGCCTGTCCTCTTGACCATGACCAAAAGAGGAGGACCCCACCATGTCCATCCCACCACCACTGCATCCACCCCACCAGCTCCATCCCACCACCACTCCCCCACTACCTCCATGCCACCCCATCCCTCAGGTCCTACCAGGTGGCCGGGGACCAGCCCGGCTCTCGGGCTCCTTGAAGGGCACCACAAGTGCCGTGTCAAGAGTTTTGAAGCAATCCTTGAGCGAGCTGTGCTGGTAGAACTCCACCAGCTCCTGTGGACATGGTCAAGCCTTGGGGTCAACACCAGCCCCCAACATCAATGTGAGGGGGACCCAGAGATCTGGGGCAGGGGGGGGTTGGCAGAGAAGGGGGCTCCAATGCTCACCACCAGCCCCTTGAACGCCTTCTTCTCAGTGACACGGTAGAGCCCCTCTGCCGTCATCACCTTGATGTGCTTCACCTCCCCCCGGTACCTGGACAGGGGAACATGGGGGGCTGAGCCAGGGACCATCCTGTCCCCCCCCCACCCTGGAAGTGTCCCTGGTCCCTACTTGATGCTGATGGCAAATTCGCCGGCGTCCTTCACCCGCTGTCGCACCAGGAAGGCGCCGTCGGAGCGGGGCATCAGGAGCTGCTCGGCTTCCCCCCGCTCCATGGGACCAGCGTACCTAGGGATTAAGGGATGGGGGTCCTGAGCCCCAAAACAAGCATCCCCTGCCCCTCCCCGGGGCAATTTGAGGGGATGTAGGGAGAGAGGGGGAGCTGGGGGCTATGGGGCAACCCAGATGAAGGATTTGGGGGGGACACCAGGAGGGTTGGGGGCCCCTGGGGAAGGATCTGGGGCGGGCCCTGGGAGCTATGGGGTGATCACAGGAAGGATGGGGGGCTCAGAGGAAGATTTTTGGGGGCCCTAATGCCTATGGGGTAACCCTGAGGAAGGCTTGGGGGGGAGGGGGCAGGAAGGATGGAAAGCTCAGGGGAGGATTTGGGGTGACCCCAGGAGGGATGTGGGACCCTGAGGGAGGATTTGAGGGGCCCCAGGAAGGATAAAGGGCTCAGGGAGGATTGGGGGGGGACATGGAGGAGAATTTGGAGTGACCCCAAGAGGGATGGAGGACCACAGGAGGGATTTTGGGGGCCCTAGGAGCAATGAGGTAACTGCAGGAAGGATGAAGGACTCCAGGAAGGGATCTAAGAGGTCCTGGAGGATATAGAGTGACCCCAGGAAGGATGGGGTGACCCCGGGGGGAGATTTGGGGTGACCCCAGGAAGAACAAGGGCCCCAGGGGATGATTCATGGGGTCCTGGGGGCTACAGGGTGACCCTGGGGGAGGATTGGTGAGGTCCCGAGGGGTTATGGGAGCCCAGAGGAGGATTTGGGATGCCCCAGGGGCAATGGAGAACCCCAGCACCAACCAGGGGTAGACGGAGAGATCTGGCAGTGGCACCTGGGGGAGAGAAACAGAGTTGGGGATCAAGGGAGGACAGGAGGCGACTCCTCTGAGACCCCTGTGTATCCCACAGACACAGCCCCAAATCCCAGGACACCCCAAATATCTTGGGCATATCAGGGTGGGTGCAGGGGCTCCTGGGGATGTTTTGGGGTCCCCATACTCACGCAGATGAAGGGTCTCACAGCAGCGCAAGGGAACCAGCCCAGGTCACCGTTGGCCACGTTCCTGCCCTGGGGATGAAGGACCACGAGGCCATGGGGGTCCAGCAAAGGACCACAGGAGGCCCAGCCTGGCCATGGGGGTCCAGCCCATCTCCATTATGGGGGTTCAGCATGGCCACAGAGGTCCAGCCCTATCATGGGGGTCCACCCTGGTTGTGGGGATCTGGCCCAACCCCATCATGGAGGTCCAACCCAACCATGGTTTCCCAACTCATCATGGTCTAGCCCATCACAGCCATTGTGGTCTGTGCTCACTATGGGGGTCCGTCCCAGCTCATCATGAGGGCCTGTTCCAGCACGACCATAGTGGTCTGCCTCCATAGTAGAGGTCCCTCCCAGTACCAGCATGGGGGTCTGCCCCCATAGCAGAGATCCATCCCAGTATGGCCATAGTGGTTTGCTCCTGTAGTAGAGGTCCTTCCCAGCATGGCCATGAGGGTCTGCCCCCATAGTGGAGGTTCATCCCAGCATGGCCATAGTGGTTTGCCTCCGTAGTAGAGGTCCTTCCCAGTATGGCTATGGGGGTCTGCCCCATAGCGGAGGTCCTTCCCAACATGACCACGAGGGTCCCATCCCCACCTGCCACCAGAACTGCTCAGCCTCGGCCACAGTGACCTCCACAACGTCCCCAGGGCTGAGACGTAGGGCAGGACCCAGGGCCCCCGGCGGTGGGGGGACGCCGCTGTAGTGCTGGCTCGCCTCCATCTTGGGCAACCCTGGAAGGAGGACACACGATGCAGGGGGATGGTGGTGGTGGGGGCGTGGTGAACCCCGGCATCCAGGGCATGGACACCCCGTCTACCCCCTGAACATGTGGACCCAGGTGTCTGGGCCCCCCATGTTATCCTCACCCAGGTCTCCTCTCTTCTTCTCAGGGCCCAGCCGCTGCGACTTGTTCTGGGGAGCAATGAGACCCCAGTTAGTCCCAGGGGGGTGGTACATGACACCTCCCCAGAGCTTCTCCACTCCCAAATTCAGGGCATTTCAGCCCATTTTGACCCATTTTGCTGTTACCTTCCTTGTGCCAGAGCCTGCATCTGTAGGTTAGAAGAGGAAATGCTCGTTAGTTGGGAGTATTTAACCCCTGCCCCGATTAACACTTGGTGCTAATTAGGCTCCTGTGGGGGTGGGTGGCCCTTGTTAGGGTATCCCATAATGCTCTGCTCCACCTGGGCCTGGGCCACCCCTTAATGCATTGCTCCACCTGGGCCACCCCTATCCCACAACACCCTGCTCCATGTCGGCCATCTTGTATCCCACAGTGCCCCACTCCCCAAAGCCATGATGCTCCACTCCCCATCCCATGATGCTCCCCCCTCCCACTATCCCACAATCCCCATCCCCTCGATATCCCATGATGCCTCTCACCGGCGCTGCCCCTGCCGCAGGTTCCCAGCCGCCCCAGACACTCCTTGTGCGCGGGGGCCCGGCACCGGCTGCAGCGGTAGCCTTGGTAGAACGTGCCCCTGGGGGAACACCAGGACATGGGGACACACAGGGTCATGGTCAGCATGAGGGGACACCCATTGGCCCACCTGCACCCACCTACCTTGGCCCACCCAGGACTGACCCAATCCTAGATCCACCTGGGCCTTGGGCCAACCCAGTTCTTGACCCACCAGGTCCTTGGCCCATGTTGGTCTTGGCCCCACCAGGATCAACCCACCTTGGTTTCATCCCACCCTGGTCTTGACCCACCTTGGCTTCCACCCAATCCTTGACCCACCTTGGCCTTGGGCCACTCAGGGCTCGACCCACTAGGTCCTTGACCCACCCAAGACTTGACCCATGTTGGCTTTGGCTTACCCAGGACTCAACCTACCCAATCCTTTACCAACTCAGACCTTGACCCCCCCCAAGGCTTGACTCACCTTAGCCTCAACTCACCCAGACCTTGACCCGTCAAGACCTTGTACCACCTCCAATCACCTAGACGGGGCCTCCCCGTCTCACAGAGACTCCCGACCCCATCTCCCAGGTCACCCTGTCCCCCATTGTCTCCCCAGGAAAGTGGGGGACATAATTTTGGGGTCCTACCTCAGCAACATCTGGCAGGCCCTGCAGGATGTGGTGTCCTCAAAGGAGAACATCTGGAAGTCATGCCCGTCAGCCAGGGCATGCTCAGGGAAGATGTTGGAGCTGGCAAGAGATAGAGGGACCTGGGTCTGGTGGGGGCAAATTGCCCCCCCTGGGGCCACTCAGCCCTCAGTGGGGCAGGTCCCCCCACCCCTGGGTGCAGGGGCACCTACAGGGCCATCTCAAACTGCTCCAGCCACTTTTTCTTCAGCTCATGGGTCTTGAAGAAGAGCTCGTAGCCCTGCAGCCCGGCCGTGTCGATGAGCAGGAAGGTGTGGGTCCACTGCGGGCATGGGTGGGACTCAGTGGTGCCCAGATGCCTGGGTTCACTGCCACCTGGATGCCTGGGGCGACTGGGGACCACATTCCTGGGGCCACCAGGCTTCAGTGTGTCCACTAAGGACCTGGACAACTTGGGTACACCAAGAGCCTGGATGCTTGAGTCCACCAGACCTGGACAATTGTGTCCAACAAAGACGAGGATGCTGGGATCCACCAGATTTGGAGGCCTGGGTTCATTGGGAAGAGGACACCTGGGTCCACTGGGAACAGGACACGTGGGTCCACTGGGAGCCGGACATGTGGGTCCACCAGGCTTCAATAGGTCCAACAAGGACCTGGACACTTGGGCCCACCAGACCTGGATGCTTGGGACCACCAGGGACCTGGACACGTGGGTTCATAGGGAACGCCTGGGTCCCAGGGTACCTTCTTGCCATCACGGGGGCCGAGGTCACCATCCCGCAGTTGGTGGCTTTGCAGGTCCACAATGTCTTTGGCCTCGTAGGAGTCCCCACGGCGCTTGCAGATGATCAGAGCCTTGTCCAGGAGGAAGCCATACCTGGGGACAGGGATGGGGGTGGCACTGGGTTCCCAAGGCCACCGTGTGCCTTGGAGTGTTCCCACCACTGCCCTGGAGTGGCCCTTGCTCTGTCCCCTGCTCTGTGACAAGGGTGTCCCCAAGGTGTTCCTGTGTTCCCATCCTTATGTCCCTGTGGGTGTCCCCACGGGGGTGCCTGTTTTCCCATGTCCCCACGGTGTCCCTGTGGTGTCTCCATGTTCCCAAGGGTGTCCCCACATCCCTCTGTTTTCCTCATGTCCACATGATGTTCCTGTGGTGGTCCCATGTCTCCATGGGTCTCCCTGTTTTGTCCCCATGGTGTCCTTGTGGTGTTCCCATGTCACCATGGGTGTCCCTGCAGCATTCCCATGGGTGTCCCCATGTTCTTGTGGTGTTCCCATGTCCCCGTGGGTGTCCCCATGGTGCCCCTTGCCCTGTCCCACCTGTCCACCTTGGAGCGCCGCTCGGTGCTGGAGACCTTCAGCTCTCCGTCGATTTTGGGGCGGCCAAACTGTGCCAGGGACTGTGGCTGTGCCAGACATCAGCAGGGGTGTGGGGGACATGTGGGGGACATGGGGGATATGGGGATTTGGGGGGGACACGGGGGGGTCCCAGGGATGCTGGAGGGGTTTGGGGGGGGGCTGGAGGGATCCCCACCACGTTGTGGAGGCAGAGCTGGACACTTGGGAGGATTAGGGAGGGTCTGGGGGTGCAGGGGAAGCCGGGGCAGTTTGGGGGGGGTGCCACAGGGTGGTTGGGGGGTCCCAGGGGAGGATTGGGGGGGGGTCAGGGGGGGGGGAATCAGGGGGGTCATCACCATGTTGTGGAGGCAGAGCTGGACACTCGTGAGCTGTTTCAGGGTCTCGTTATCCCGTTTGACCTCGTTCACGCACTGCGCCAGGTCCTGGGGGGACACCAGTCAGGCACCCCCAAACCCACAGATACCCCTGGGGACACCGCAATACCCCCCAGCCTCCCTTGACCCTCAAATAGCCCCCTGACGCCAAAGACCCCCTCAGGAAACCCCAAATACCCCCCTAGGGCACGCACATTTCCCCCAGCACCCCCCAAACCTCCCTGGGTACCCCAAGACCCACCCAGGACTCCCAGAACCCACTGGGAGCCCTTCAAGACCCCCAGCCCCCCCCCCAACTCCTCCTTCACCCCCTCAGAACCCACCCCAAGACCCCCAGGACCCCCTCAAGAACCTCCCAGACTCCCCAGGATCCCCTCAAGACCCCCCGGACCCCTCTAAAACTCCCCAGGACCCCCTAAGATCCCCCAGGATCCCTCCAGACCCCCCAGAATCCCCCCAAGAGCCCCCTAAGACTCCTCAGGACCTCCCAAGGCCCTCCAGGATCCCCCAAGTCCCCTCCAAACATCCCCAGGACCCCTCTAGACCACTCCAAGACCCCCTAGGATCCCACCTAGCCCTTCAGGACCCCACAGGGCCCCCCAGGACCCCCCCCCCCCCCCCACACACACCCACCCTCATGGCATCCAGGGCCACCCGCAGCCTTTCCCTCTCGGCCGGTTCCGGGGTCAGCTTCACCAGCTCCTGGAGGGTCAGGGGTCAGGGCTTGTCCCCTCCCGGCAGGGGCGCAGGTATCCGGGGCCCCCAAGAGACCCCAGGTATACCCCCTGGATGGGATCCAAGGCTCCCCCTCCCCAGGGGACCCAGGTGTGCCCCAGGGGACCCAAGCATTTCCCTCCTGTCTCCAAGGGACCCAAGTGTGCCCCAGGGGACCCAGGCGTGCCCCAGGGGACCCAGACGTCCCCCGACCTCCCCAAGGGACCCAGGCATGCCCCAGGGGACCTACATGTCCCCCGACCTCCCCAAGGGACCCAGGCATGCCCCAGGGGACCTAGATGTCCCCTGACCTCCCCAAGGGACCCAGGCATACCCCAGGGGACCCAGACGTCCCCCCACCTCCCCAAGGGACCCAGGAGTGCCCCAGGGGACCTAGATGTCCCCTGAGGGACCCAGACATGCTGCAGGGGACCCAGACATCCCCCTAACTCCCCAAGGGACCCAGGCATGCCCCAGGGGACCTAGATGTCCCCTGAGGGACCCAGGCATGCCCCAGGGGACCCAGACGTCCCCCCACCTCCCCAAGGGACCCAGGCGTGCCCCAGGGGACCTAAATGTGCCCAAGGGACCCAGGCATGCCCCAGGGGACCTAGGTGTTACCCCACCTCCCCAAGGGACCCAGGCGTGCGCCCGGTGAGCAGACCTGGAGCAGGAGGTGGTACTTGAGCACCCGCTGCATCGGTACCATCAGGAGGTCCCGTAGGGAGAAGCGCCCGTTGTTGGCTCGTTGGGAGCACTCCTGGGGGGTCATGGGGGTCCAAGAGGTCATGGGGGGTCACAGTGGGTCATGGGGGGGTCATTGGGGTCACAGTGGGTCATGGGGATTGGGAGGGTCTAGGGGACATGGGGGTCACAGGAGGGAGTCAGAGGTGTCATGGGGGGACGTAGGGTCATGAGGGATGGGGGGGTCCCGGAGGGCACTGGGAGGGTTCCAGGGGGACTAGGGGGGTCCCAGGGGGGTGCCAGGGGGTCCCATGGAGGGGTCTCAGGCATCTGGGTCCACCTGCAACTTCATGCGGAGGTCGGTGTTGGTTGCGAGCTGGTCGAGGCGCCGGGCGGCTGCTTCCACCTGGCTGCAGTAGCGGCCGTAGAGCAGGAACCTGCAGGGATGGAAACTACCCAAATCCACCTGAACGCACCCAAAATACAGCCAGAATCTGCCCCAAACTGAGCCAATATCAAAGGTGACACCAGACCCGGAATCAGACCCAGAATGGACCCACAATGGACCTGAAGTTGGACCCAAAATAGGCAGAATTGGCCCCAAAATGAACCTGAAGTTGGAGCCAAAATGGACAGGATTGGAGCTGATATCAGACCCAAAATGGACAGAGTTGACCCAAAAAGGATCTGAAATTGGACTTGAAATGGACAGATTTGACCCCAAAATGGACCTGAAATTGGAGCTGAAATGGACGGAATTGCCCCCCAAATGGATTTGGAGTTAGACCAAAAATGGACAGAATTGGACCCCAAACCAGACCTGAAACTGGACCCAAAATAAACCCATATTGGACCAAAAATGGATCCAAAATTGGCCCCAAAATGGACCCTAAAATGGGCCTCCCCCCCCCTTTACACCCATTGCCCCCCTCAGGACCCTCCCAGGACCCCCAGTGCCCCCCAGGACCCCTCCAGGACCCCCCATTGCCCCCCCCTGGACCCTACTAGGACCCCCCCTCAGGTCTTTCATTGCCTCCAGCCCCCCCAATGCCCCTCACCTCTCCTTGTAGGCGAGGAAGAGGGGGGGCAGCCCGCGCCCCCCCCCAGACATTGCCAGTGCCCCCCGCAGCTCCCCCAGGAAAAGCCGGTGCAGCTGCAGCAGCTCCTGTGGGGTGAGGGGGGGGGGGTGTCACCCACTGAAAGAGGGGGGACCCCCCCCCCTCCAGGACCTTCTTCGGATCCCCCAGACCGTTCTGGGACCCCCTACTGTGGTTACTGGGGGTTACTGGGAGCACTGGGAAGGGTTACTGGGAGAACTGGGAGGGCTTACCAGGCATTTCTGGGAGCAGTGGGAGGGGTTGGTTACTGGGAGGAGTTACTGGGAGCACTGGGAGCTCTGGGGAGTTACTGGGAGGAGTGGGATGGGTTACTGGACATTACTGGGAGCAGTGGAAAGGGTTACTGGGGGTTACTGGGAGCATTGAGAGGGGTTACTGGGAGCCCTGGAGGGTTACTGGGAGGAGTGGGATGGGTTACTGGGCATTACTGGGAGCACTAGGAGGGGTTACTGGGAGCACTGGGGGTTACTGGGGTCACCTCGATGTTGATGAAGATGCTCTCGAGGTCTTGGGGCTGCAGGAAGTGCCGAAGCGGCCGCAGGAAGTGCTGTGGGCACTGGGGTTACTGGGAGCACTGGGAAGGGGTACTGAATACACTGGAAGAACCTGTCCCAGTGCCCCATGTCCCTGTCCCTGTGTCCCTGTCCCCTGCATTGCCATCTCCATCCGTGTCCCACATGTCCCCCAGTGGCCCCAAGTCCCCCACATCTCCCATGTCCCCATATTCCCCCATGTCCCCTCATGTCCCCAGTGTCACCCATGTCTCCATATCCCCCATGTCCCCATATCCCCCATGTCCCCCTGTCCCGTTATTTCCCCAATGTCCCACATGTCCCTCCCTGTCCCCAATATCCCCTTATTTCCCCAATGTCCCCCCACATTCCCCATATTCCCCTATGTCCTCCCATGTCCCCATACTTCCCCAATGTCCCCCCATGTCCCTTCATGTCTCCCCATGTCTCCCATATTCACCCATGTCCCTCCATGTCCCCCATATCTCCATATCCCCCATGTCCCCTTATTTCCCCAATGCCCCCCATGTCCCCTACAACCCCCATATTCCCACATGTCCCCATGTCCCCATAGTTCCCCAATGTGCCCCCACATCTCCCCATGTCCCCCATATTCCCCTTTGTCCCCCAATGTCCCCCATGTCCCCTTATTTTCCCAATATTCCCCCACATCCCCCCTATTCCCCCATGTCCCCCCCGTGTCCCCAGTGTCCCCCTCATGTCCCCATCCCACCTGGCAGATGGACTCGAGGGTCTCGGTGTACCTCTCCTCTGTCTGTCTCAACTCCTGGAGGCAGCAGAGCCTCCGGTCCACCTCCACCTTCTGTGGAGACAGTGGGATCCAGGTGTCTGGGGCGGGGACGGGACCCAGGAATCTGGGAGGGGACCCAGGAATCCGGGAGGAGACCCACCATAGCCTGGGGGGGCTCCACCCGCATCAGGTCCTCGTAGATGTCGTCTCCGTCATCCCCTTCGGCTTCGACGCAGTCGTAGAGGTCATCGTCCTCCTCTGCCGTGTCGCTGCGTGGGGACAGCCCGCTACCCCCCTGCGCCCCGAATCCCCCCACATCCTCCCCAATACCCCCTGGTGTTCCTCTAATGCCCCCCCAATACCCCTGTTACTCCTTTAATACCCCCTAATACCTCCTAATGCTCCCCAATAACCCTCCAATGCACCCCCAAACCCCCTGGTACTCCCCTGATATCCTAATACCTCCTGGTACCCCTTAAATATCCCCAATGCCCCTCCACTACCCCTCTAGTACCCCCAGGTACCCCTCTAATACCCTTGATAGCCCTCTATTGCCCCCCAATACCCCCTGGTGCCCCTCTGGCCCCCCTCAAATCTCTATAATACCCCCAATTTACCCATAATCCCCCCTAATGCACCTCTCTTGCCCCCAATACCCCCTGTTACCCCTCTAATACCCCAATACTCCCTAGTACCCCTCTAATACCCCCAAATGTCCCTTAAGACCCCTTATTGACCCCTTATTAACCCCTTACACACCCAGGAACTCATTTAATCTCCCCCAATACCCCTGGTACCCTTCTATACCCCTTAATAACCCCCTAATGTCCCCTATGCCCCCAGTACCACCCCAAACTCCCCTAGTGCCCCCCTAATGCCCCCTGGCACCCTAATACCCCCCCAATACCTCCCCAGGGCCCCTATAATGTCCCTGCACCCCAATACCCCTAATACCTCCCTAGTGCCCCCCTAATGCCCTCTGGCACCCCCTAACCCCACCAGTACCTCCCAATACCCCCCTTAATACCCCCTGTGACTCTTAATACCCCCCTAATACTCCCAATATACCCCTAATGCCCCCATCCCCCCAGTACCCCCCAATATCCCCCTAGTGCCCCCCAAGCCCCCCTTGCACCCCCAAATCCCCCCAATACCCCCCTTAAGACCCCCTGAAACCCCTAACCTGCCCCCAGTACTCACCAGTATGTCCCTAACACCCCCCAATCTGCCCCACTCACTCGATGAGGTCAGAGAGGCCGCTGTAGATGTCATCGTCCCCAATGCAGTCCTCGGTAGGGAAGGGCCTGGGGGGGACACACAGCCCGGATGCCTGGGTCCCTCCGGGACTGGACGCCTGGGTCCCTTTGGGGAGGGGGCCCGGACGCCTGGGTCCTCTGCACTCACGTGAAGCCTTTGCTCTGGGCGATGGGGGTCCAGGAGAGTGTTGAGAGGGTGTCGATCACCTGCAGACAGGCAGGGGACATTTTGTGTGTGTGTGGGGGGGTGGAGCCGGACACCTGGGTCCCTCCAGGTCTGACCCAGACACCTGGGCCCCACCTTGCCGAAGTCTTGGACGTCGAAGAGGTCAAAAGCGCCGAAGAGCCGGTGCTTCGGGAGCCCAAACTTGTCGGCGCAGGCGGTCAGGAAGGTGCGGATGTTCCTCAGGCACAGGAACTGTGGTAGCACCATATCACCATCACCAGCACCATCGCCATCCCCTCCATTGTCACCCCTATCGTCTCTATCACACCCATTGTCACCATCGCCATCATTGTCACCATGACTGTCATCCCCATCAGCACCATCAACCCCATCATCTTCCGCCATTTGTGACCACCGTTGTCACCACCATTGACACTGGCACGTCCATCATCTCTGTCACCAACCCTGTCATCATCTCTGTCACTCCCATCATCAACATCACCAACACTGTCACTGTCACCCCCATTGGCACCGTCACCACCATCACCATGATCGTCACTGTCACCAACACCATCATCACTGTCCTCCTCACTGGCACCAGCACCATCACTATCACCACCATTGTGGTCATGGCCATCATCACCCCCATGGTCACCATCACCATCAACATCACACCCATTGACACCATCACGGTCACCCCCATCATCACAAACATCATCGTCATCACCGTCACCATCACTGTCACCCCCATCATTGTCATTCTTACCATCATCATCATCCCCATTGTCAACAGCATTGTCCATTGATACCATCATCATTATCCCCATTTTCACCATCTGTCATTGTCACTCTCAGCCCTGTTGCCAGTATCATCATCATCCCCATTGGCACCAGCATCACCACCATCATCATCATCATCACCCCCACTGTCACCATCACCACCATCGACCCCGTCATCATTGCTATCACCCCTGTTGCCATCAACCTCATTCACACCAGCCCTGTCATTGCCACTGTCACCATCATCCCCACTGGAACCAGCACCCCCGTACCCTTTCCTGGGGCAATTACCTCCCCCCCCCCAGTTACCCCACCCGGGGGCAGTTCCACCCCCCTGGTGAGTATTTGCCCCTGGTCGCACCTGTGACATCTGGGGACGGGGACAGATGTCGCGGGGGGGCACGGCACGGGGCAGGAGGGCGTTGAGGAGGTGGCAGAGCAGCACCCCGTCCCGCAGCGCCTGCGCCAGGTCCCACACCTGCCCCGCGGGGCTGCTCGCCCGGTGCCCTGCGGGAAGCACCCGTGCCGCCACCAGCCAGTGGGCACACTGCCGCCATGCCTCCATGGCGCCTGCTGACTGGGGGAGACAATGACGATGGGGTTCTGGTGGGATGGTGCCTAGGGAGGAGCCAATGGAGATGGGTCCAGGTGGGACCACTTCTGGGGAGGAGTCGATGGAGATGGGGTCCTGGTGGGACCACTTCTGGGGAGGAATTGATGGAGATGAGGTCCTGGTGGGACCACTTCTGGGGAGGAATTGATGGAGATGAGGTCCTGGTGGGACCACTTCTGGGAAGGAGCAGCAGAAGATGAGGTCCTGCAGTGCAACCACTTCTGGGGAGGAGTCGATGGAGATGAGGTTCTGGTGGGACCACTTCTGGGGAGGAGTTGATGGAGATGGGTCCTGGTGGGACCACGTCCAGCGAGGAGCAGCAGAAGATGAGGTCTTGCAGTGCAACCGCTTCTGGGGAGGAGCCAGTGGAGATGGGTCCTGGTGGGACCACTTCTGGGGAGGAGAGGCAGAAGATGAAGTCCTACAGTGCAACCACTTCTCGGGAGGTTCCGATGGAGGTGAGGCCTTGGTGGGACCACGTCCAGTGAGGAGCTGACGGAGGTGAGGCCCTGGTGGGATGACTTCTGGTGAGGAGCTGATGGAGATGAGTCTTCAACCACTTCTGGGGAGGCTCCTACAGCAAGGGGGGTCTTTCCCCGCCAAGAACCACCACGTCTGGGGAGGAGCCGGTGGCAATGGGGCCCCACGGCACAGCCGCCGGCGGTGAGAAATGGCTGGCGTCGGTCTCCTTCCCACCGCTGCCGTCACGCCTGGAGAAGACTGGGTGCCGATGGGCTCCTTCCCCCCCGGCGCACCCACGTCTGGGGAGGGTCCAGTGGCCTTGGGGACCCCCAGGTACAGGCAGCAGTGGCAGCGGGGCCCGGCTGGGCCTGGGGGTTCTCGGGGGTGCCGGAAGCCGGCAGTACCGCGCCTGCGCCCTGGGGTGTCGCGGGGGCCAATGGGAACGTCAATGCAGCACCCGGATGCCAGGGTCCTTCCCGCCCCGGCGCCTGTGGCTGGGGAGGAGCTGCTGCCCCTGGGGGGGGCCCCTGTGGTCATGACCTGCGGTGGTGGTGGTGGGGGAAATGGGGGGCCCATGGGGGGACCCAGGCGTCCGAGGCCTGCACCCACACCAAGGGTCCCATGAGGGACCTAGGCGTCGGGGCATGGTGACCCAATGGGTCCCATGAGGCACCCAGGCATCCAGGTCCTGCCAAGGGTCCCGGAGGGGCACCCAGGTGTCTGGGTCCTGCTGAAGGGACACAGGCATCCAGGTCCTGCCAAGGGTCTGGGGGAGCACGCAGGCGTCGGGGTCCTGCCAAGGGTCCCGCAGGGGCACCCAGGTGTCTGGGTCCTGCCAAGGGTCCCGCAGGGGCACCCAGGTGTCTGGGTCCTGCCGAGGGTCCCGGAGGGGCACCCAGGCGCCCGGGTCCTGCCGAGGGTCCCGGAGGGGCACCCAGGCGCCCGGGTCCTGCCGAGGGTCCCGGAGGGGCACCCAGGCGCCCGGGTCCTGCCGAGGGTCCTGGAGGGGCACCCAGGCATCTGGGTCCTGCCAAGGGTCCAGAGGGGGCACCCAGGCGTCCAGGTCCTACCAAGGGTCCCAGAGGGGACCCAGGGGCCTGGGTCCTACCAAGGGTCCAGGAAGGGACCCAGGTGTCCAGGTCCTGCCCACCCCACAGCCCAGGAGGGTCATGGGTTTCCCCTGGTGTCCCCCCATTCCCCGTCGCGTCCCCCCCTCTGGTGTCCCTCCCTCCGCAAGCCGGTGTCGCAACTCCCCGTGGCCCCCCGCCAGCCGCCTTCCCCGAAATGAGGAAGGACCCAGGCGTCCGGGCAACCCCTCCCCCATCCCCATGTGGGTGGACCTAGGCATCCTGTGGTTCCCAGCCCCCACCCAGGTGGATCCCAGGGGTCTGGGGACCCCCCCTCAATGGGTCCCAGACTCTGTTGGCCTGGGTGGACCTAGGGCTCTGGGCAGACCCTCCCCAACCTCCCACCCAGGTGGACCCAGGTGTCCGGGCCCCCCCTCTTTGTATATGGGTGGACCCAGGCATTGGGGCCTCGTTGGCATGGGTGGACCCAGGCGTCCGGGGCGCTGATGTGGGTGGACCCAGGCGTCTGGGTGCTGGTTACCCATTAACCAGTGGTGCCACCATAAAGGGACCCCCCTGGACCCCCCCGTCTCCATCCCCCACTACAGCCATGGGGGCTCCGGTGCTGCCCCTCTTCCTCGGCCTCCTGCTGCTGCATGCGGCACCCACCTATGCCCAAATGTGAGTCACTGGGACCCCCCCCACCTATGGGACACCCCACCCACCCATTGGACCCCTCTTCTGGGACACCCCCCCCCCCACCTTGGGATCCACCCTGGGATCCCCTATGCACCCATGGGATCCTCCCTCCCACTCATTGGACCCCCTCTTCTGGGACCCCCCCCCACCTTGGGATCCACCCTGGGATCCCCCATGCACCCATGGGACCCCCCTGCCCAACCCATTGGACACCCTCTTCTGGGACACCCCCCCTACCCAACCCATGGGATCCCTGCACCCTGAGATCCCCTCACCCATGGGATCCCCGCCCATAGGACCGCCCTGGCTGGGACCCCAATGGCTGAGACCCCCTCCCCAACCAAGACTCCCTGCCCCAGATGGAACACCCGTGCTGGACCCCCCCTCCACGGCCAGGACCCTCCACCCTAAATTGAGCCCCCCCATATCCAGGACCCCCAGAACAAAGACCCCTGTGTCTGAGACCCCCCTGCCAGGGACCCCCAACCTATCCAGGACCCCCCTGAGCAGCACCACCCCCCCCCAGATGGGAGCTCCCTTTCCAGGACACCCCCCCACCCAGGGGTGGGTGGTGGAAGGCAATGAGGGGGATATTGGGGTGCAGTGGAGGATTTGGGGTTGCTTCAGGCCCATGGGACACACTGGGGGGGGGGCTCTGGGGTGCTATGGAGTCCCCAGGCTGCTGGGTGCTGTGGGGGACAGATCAGAGGGTCCCTAGGGTGCTGTGGGGACAGATTGGGTGGGGTTCTGGGTTCTGTAAGGTCCCCAGGGTGCTGCGGGGGGGCTCTGTAACAGCTCTCCATGATGGCCGGTGTCCCCAGGGTGACGATGGTGACACCAGCGGTGCTGCGGCTGGAGACGGAGGAGCGGGTGGTGCTGGAGGCACCGGGGTTGACCGCTGCCACAGAGGCCACCCTCACGGTGCAGGACTTTCCCCTCAAGCGCCACGTGCTCTACCAGATCCGCGTGCCACTGAGCCCTGCCGAGGGCATGTTGGCCACCACCACCATCAAGGTATGTCACCACCCCGCCTGTCACCTCCCTACCGGTCACTGCCCCCTCCTGCCTCGGCAAGCGTGGCCCATGAGGCTCAACCCTATACGAGATGGTGGAGAATCTCCACAGAGCTGGTGGGACCTCGGGGGGGATGGCCACCATGGGGTCTTTGGGGATGGTTGCTCTGAGGTCCTTGGGGACAGTCACCCGAGGTCCTTGGGAACAGTGACCCTGGGGTCCTTGGAGACGGTCACCCTGTGACTAGAGGGTGTTCACCTGTGGGTCCATGGGAGTGGTCACCTCTGGATCTTTGGGGACAGTCACCCTGGTGTCCTTGGAGATGGTCACCCTATGATTAGAGGACGGTCACTCCTGGGTCTTTGATGATGGTCACCCTGGAGTCCCTGGGGACTGTCACCCGGTATCCTCAGCACCATTCCCTGGGCATGGGTGCCATCTGATGTTCCCTGCCTGGTCCCTGTGGTGCAGGTGCCACCCGGTGTCCTCTGTCACTGCAGGTGTCAGCCAAGGTGCTGCCTCAGAGAACGGGGAAGCAGTTTGTCTCAGTGACGGCACGGGTGGCCCAGGTGGTCCTGGAGAAGGTGCTGCTGGTGTCGCTCCAGAGCGGCTACATCTTCCTGCAGACCGACAAGCCCATCTACACCCCGAGCTCCATCGGTGTGTTCTTGGGGTGCTGGCTCTCACCGTGGCATGTTGGGGTGCTGGTAGCACCTTGGGGTGTTGGGTCCCCTCCACAGCACCTTGGGGTCTTGGTGGCATCTTGGGGTGTTGGGTCACCTTCACAGCACCTTGGGGTGCTGGTGTGATCTTGGGCTGCTGGGGTCTAGCACCCATTTGGGGACATTGCCCTGGCATCTCCACTGGGACCCAGCACCCATTTTGGGGTCCAGCCCCCATTTCTGGATGTCCCTGCACCATCCCTGCTCACCTTGTCCCCCACGTCCCCTCGCAGTGCTCTGCCGCTTCTTCGCTCTGGGCCACCTCATGGAGCCAGTGCCCAAGACGGTGATCGTGGAGATCAAGGTGGGTGCCCACTGGGGACATAGGGACATGGGGACACAGCCACCCATGCCACTGTCCCCAACCACTCCATGTCCCTTCAGACACCTGATGGTATCATCATCAAGCAAGTGCCCGTGTCCTCGCCAATGAAGACTGGCATCTTCTCCCTCAACCACAACCTGCCCGAGGTCGTCAGGTGGGTGCCACCTCCCAGGGTGGCCTGGGGACATCTGTGGCCCCAGGATTGTCCCCTCACCCTGTACCCTGCCTTTTCCAGCCTGGGGACATGGACGATAACGGCCAAATTTGAAGATTCACCAGAACAGGTCTTCAGCACCCAATTTGAAGTCAAGGAGTATGGTAAGGTGGGGTGGGGGTCCCCAGACACCTGGGTCCCTTGTGCCTGTCCTGGATGCCTGGGTCCAATGGGTGTCCACCTCACAGTGCTGCCAAGCTTTGAGGTGGTCCTGGAGCCGGAGGAGAAGTTCCTCTACATTGACCAGGAGGAGGATTTCCGAGTGTCCATCACAGCCAGGTACGATGGGGACCCCAAAACTGCTCATTTGGGGGGTCAAACACCCATGGCTGATGGTGTGGGGTGACATTCCTGCTCTGCTCCTGTGCAAAGTCCCCAGGGATGAGGGGGTGGCACGGGTGCAAAGTGACAGGTTTGAG
The DNA here is from genome assembly GCA_028022735.1 of Gypaetus barbatus. Lineage (NCBI taxonomy): Eukaryota > Metazoa > Chordata > Aves > Accipitriformes > Accipitridae > Gypaetus > Gypaetus barbatus. The sequence continues at coordinate 1,211,924 of CM051546.1, forward strand.
GGTGATGGGGATGTGGGGAAATGGGATGATGAGAACAGGGGGTGAGGAGGACGCAGGGTGATGGTGATGGAGGTGGCAGGGCTTGATGGGATGATGGGGACATGTGCGTGTGGAGGGACTGGGTGGTGAGGACATGGGGCAATGAGGTGACAAGGTTGCATGACAAGAGGATGTGGGGACATGGGGTGACAGTGATGTGGATGTGATGGGGACATGAGGACAGGGGTTGATGGTGACAGTGGTGGCTTGTTCACAGGTACCTGTATGGGAAGCGCCTGCAGGGGACAGCCTTTGTCCTCTTCGGTGTTATGGTGGACGACGAGAAGAGGAGCATCCCCCAGTCCCTGAAGCGTGTCAAGGTGACCCTGTCCTTGTCCCTGTCCCCATCTCTTGTCCCTATTCCAGTCCCCTGTTGAGCTATGTCCCTTGCTGAGCCCTGTCATCCCCATCCTCATCCCTGTCTCATACTGAGCTCTGCCATCCCCTGTCCCCATTCCCATTCCTGTCCCCATCCTGGTCCCCATGGCTGTCCCCCGTCCCACTAACTCCATGCCACAGGTGACCGATGGGGACGGGGAAGCCGTGCTGCCCATGGCCATGCTGCGGCAGCGATTTGCCAACCCCCAGGAGCTGGTGGGACATTCGCTCTACGTCTCCGTCACCGTACTCACAGAGTCAGGTGTGCAGGGGGATCACAGGGGACACAGGGGACTTGGAGGGATGGGGACAGCAGGGATGTGTGAGGCCATGGGCTGTATGTCTCTGTCACAGTTTTCAACAATTTAGGTAGGTGGGGGACACCTGGGGACATGTGGGGATATAGGGGGATGGGGACAGCAGTGACACATGGGGCTGGGGACATGTGGGGTTGGGGACAGCAAAGGATGGGGAGACATGGGGTTGGGGACTGCAAGGATGGGGACGTGTGGGGCCACCCAAGGTCAGACAGGGCTGTCCCTGGGGGGGACTGGATGCTGGTGCCGGGTGACATGGCCGTTCTCGTGGCCACTGCAGGCAGTGACATGGTGGAGGCACAGCGCAGTGGCATCCGCATCGTGACATCCCCGTACACCATCCACTTCACCCACACCCCCAAGTACTTCAAGCCAGGGATGCCCTTCGATCTGACGGTAATGGCATCTGGGGACGGGGATGGGGACGGCGGTGGCATTGGCCCAGGACCCCCATGGTACCAGGGTCCCCAGCATCGCGATGGGGACGGGGCAAGCCTGGGGGTTTGTGGGTGGAGGAGACTTGGGGACCAGGGTCTGTCCCCGTGTCATATCACTGTGACACCTGGAGAGGGCCTGGGGACCATGGTCTGTCCCTGTGTCACCTGGGTGGCGCCAGGTGACATGTCCCTCATGCCATGTCCCCATGTAATGTCCTCACGTCACACCACATCCCCTGCAGGTCTATGTCACTAACCCAGATGAATCCCCAGCTGCACGTGTCACCGTCAAGGCTGATGGCTTCCAGGGTCTTGTCTCCACCCAGCGTGATGGCACAGCCAAGCTGGTCCTCAACATGCCGGCCAACAAGGACACCGTCCCCATCACTGTGAGTGGTGATAGGTACCGGAGTGACCTTGGCACTGGGGCGGCTGAGGTGGCTGGGGACAGGGGTGGGTGAAGTGACCTGGGGAATGGGGAGACAACCAAGGTGGCTGAGGTGTCCAGAGTGGCCAAGGGTCAGGGCCACCGCAGTCACCACTGACCAAGGACCAGGATGGCTGTGGTGATCAAGATGTCCAGAGTGACAAAGGACCAGGGCTATCCTGGTCACCGTTGATCAAGGAGCAGGATGGCTGGTGTCAGGGGAACCATGGCGGCCAACGCAATTGGGTTGACCAAGATGTCTAGGGTGATCAAGGACCAGGATGGCCAGTGTCAAGAGACTGGTAGAGATGTCCATAGTGGCCAAGTTGTCCATGGTGGCCTGCACCCAGGGTCATCATGGTTCACCAGTGACCAAGAACCAGGATGGCCAAGGGCAGGGGGATGGGAGTGGCAAAGATGTTCAGGGTAGCCAAGGGCCAAGAGGGCCAACGTCAGGGGGACCAAGGTGGTTGAGTTGACCAGAGTGGCCAAGACATCCAGGGTAGCAGAGATGATCAGGTTGACCAAGGAGACGATCACCATTGTCCAAGGACCAGGGCACGTGGAGTCAGGGAGACCAGGACAGCCAAGACCTCTACGGTGGCCAAGACCTCTGTGCTGACCCCTGCCCAGGTCCATGCCTCTCCTTGTTGACCAAGTGCCACTGTGTCCCCTGTGTTGCAGGTGAGGACGAACCAGCCGGGGCTGCCTCCCGACCGCCAAGCCTCACAGCAGATGACTGCCGAAGCTTACCGCAGCCAGAGTGGTTCCGGCAACTTCCTCCACCTGGCAGTGGGGGCCACCGAGCTGCAGCCTGGTGACAACCTTGCCGTGAACTTCCACCTCAAGAGCAACAGCAATGCTGTCCGTGACTCTGTCCCATACTTCACCTACCTGGTGAGCGTGCTTGGCCTCTGCCAACCAACTGCCCCCCATCTTGTGGACCTAGGTGTCCAGATGCCCGCCAACCCTGCCTTTCCTTGCCTGCCACAGATCATGAGCAAGGGACGCATTGTCCGTGTGGGGCGACAGCGGCACGAGGCGGGCCAGAGCCTGGTCACCATGTCGCTGCCAGTGACGGCCGAGCTCATCCCCTCCTTCCGTATCGTGGCCTACTACTTCGTGTTGCCCGGTGAGATTGTTGCCGACTCCATCTGGGTTGATGTCAAGGACACTTGCATGGGCACCGTGAGTGTGTCCCTGCTGTTCCAGGGGTTGGGGGGGACCCTGGGGGCATTGACTGGGCCTTGGTGGTGGCTTGAATGACCCTTGAGGTGGCACTTGAGGGGCTTGGGGGGTCCTTGGAAGGGCTTAAGTGGTCCTTTAGGGGCTTGGGTGGCCCATGATGGGGACTGGGTGTCACTTAGGTGGTTTAGATGGTCCATGAGGGGCTTGGGCATCTCACGGGGTGTCTTGGGTGGCCCAGGTGGCCCACTGATGGTCCAGGTGGTCCATGGTGGATACAGCCATCAGCTACCCCTGGAGGACTCCAACACCCTGTGGGGTTGGGGTACCCCCATGGGGCAGCTCCTGGGGGCGTGGTGAAGGTTTTTTTGGGGCATACCGTGGACGTGACCCCCCCACCCCATGTCCCCTGCAGCTGGTGGTGAAGGGAGCAACGGAGGCTGATAACCGGGTGCACGAACCAGGGACACCCATGCGGCTGCGCATCGAGGGTGACCACAATGCCCACGTGGGGTTGGTGGCCGTGGACAAGGGTGTCTTCGTCCTCAGCAAGAAGAACAAGCTCACCCAGTCCAAGGTGGGTGCCCGGTCCCCGTCCCCACTGTCCCCGGGTGGCAGCAGTGGCTGTCATGGCTGTCCCCTGTTGACCACAGGTTTGGGACACAGTGGAGAAGAGTGACATCGGCTGTACCCCGGGCAGTGGGAGGGACAACGTGGGTGTCTTTGCTGACGCTGGCCTCAGCCTGGTCACCAACGTGAAGATCGCCACACCACAGCGAGGGGGTAGGGGACATGCTGGGGACTGGGACAGCCTGGTGTGGCACCTTGGGGATGGGGATGTGGCACTTCAAGGATGGGGGAGTGTGACACCTCAGGGACGGGGGATGTGTCCCCTGAGCTTTGGGATGTGACAACTGATGTCAAGGGGGTGTGACACCTGGGTTTGGGGCTGTGACACTGTGGGGTCCTGACCTGTGTCCTTGCTGTCCCCAGATGTCGAGTGTTCCCAGCCTGCAAAACGCAAGCGCCGCTCCCTGCAGCTCATCGAGTGGAAAGGCACCAAGAGTAGGTGGCACTGGGATTGTCCCATGTCCCCAAGAACACTGGAATGTCCTGTGCCCCTGGGGACACCAGATTGTCCCGTGTCCCTGAAGATGCCAAAGTGTCCCATGTCCCCAAGGGACACCAGAGCATGCCATGTCCCATTCAATACTGGTGTCCCATGTCCCTGAGGGACACCAGAGTGTCCCATGTCCCCGAGGAACACCAGAGCATCCCATGTCCCAGTCAATACCAGTGTCCCATGTCCCTGAGGGACATCGGAGTGTCCCATGCCCCTGGTGATACCACAGCATCCCATATCCCAAAGGACACCAGAGTGTCCCGTGTCCCTGACAGCCCTCAGGCCAGGGGCTTTGGGACCGGGTGCCAGTTGTGTGCTTCGATGCTGGCAGTGGCTGAGTACACGGACAAGATGCTGCGCAAGTGTTGTGAGGACGGCATGAAGGAAAACCCCATGGGTCACAGCTGCGAGCAGCGAACCAACTACATCCAGGATGGAGAAGCCTGCATCCGGGCCTTCCTCGACTGCTGCAACTACATCAAGGGCATCCGTGACCAGAAGCAGCACGAGCTCCACCTCGAGCTGGCTCGAAGCAAGTGCTGGGCAATGGTGGGGTGATGATGGGGTTGGTGCTTGGGTGAAGCTTGGGCGAAGCTTAATTGAAGCTTAAGCGAAGGTCAGGTGAAACTCAGGCATTGCTTGCGCTATCCTTGGGCAATACTTGGATGAATTTTGGGCCCTGCTTGGGTGAAAGTTGGGTGATGCCTAGACGATGCTTGGCCAAAACAAGGGTGATGCTGGGGTGATAGCGGCTCCGCCCAGGGGCTGGGGCACTGAGGCCATGGTCGAGAGGGATGCTGCCACCCCCAGGCGAGGCGGACGATAGCTTCCTGGCTGATGAGGACATCACTTCACGGAGCCTCTTCCCGGAGAGCTGGCTGTGGCAGGTGGAGCCGCTGACGGAGCAGCCCAATGAGCTGGGGTGAGCCCTGTGCCCTTGTCCCACTACCCCTCCACCCCATGGCTCAACTTGGGAATCATTACCTCCTCCCTGTCCAGCTCTGGACACTGCCTTGCCCAGTCTGGAGACCAGCTATGATCCCCCCCAAGTCCAGACAAGGGCCACCTTTGACGCCCTGGTGCTGCCTCGGGACCAGCTGTGACACCTTGGTCCAGCTCAGGGGCCATCTACAACACCCTGGTCTAGATTGGGGACCAGCTATGACCCCTGATGCTCCAGCTTGGTGGCTAGTTACACCTCCCTAGCCTGGCTTGGGCCCGGCTCTGACCCCTTGGTCGTTCCCATGCTCTCCAGAATCTCCACGAAGACTCTGCCTGTGTACCTGAAGGACTCCATCACCACATGGGAGGTCCTGGCTGTCAGCATCTCACAGACCAAGGGTACGTGATGGAGTAGGAAGGTGTCTCTGGGGATCAAAGGAATCCCCCCATACCTTGGGGGTGGTCCCTGGGACTTGAAGAGTCCCCTAAAGCCTGGCAGGTTTCCTTGGGGTTTGAGGGATCTCCAAAATCTTAGAGGGGTGCATACCACTGGAGAGGTGTCCCAAACTTTGGGGAGATTCCCCGAAGCTTGGTGGCAGTCCTTGGGATTTGAGGGATCTCCTAAGCCTTGAGAGGACTCCATGGGACTTGAAGGATCTCAGAAAGCCCTGGGGATGTCCCTGGGACACGAGGGGCCCAGCAAGCCCATAAGCCTGAACCTCACGTCCCTGGGGATCACCCCGCAGGTCTGTGCGTGGCTGACCCCTATGAGATCACGGTGATGAAGGAGTTCTTCATCGACCTGCGCCTGCCCTACTCTGTGGTGAGGAACGAGCAGGTGGAGATCCGTGCCATCCTCTACAACTACTGGACGGACGAAATCACGGTTGGCAGGGGACCCACGCCCGGGCTTCTGGGGGGTCTGTGGCCACCTGAACCCCATGGCCAACATCTCTGTGCCCTGCAGGTGCGCGTGGAGCTAATGCACAACCCAGCCCTGTGCAGTGCCTCCACCTCCAAGATGCGCTACCAGCAGATCATCCGCCTGAAAGCCCAGTCATCGTGGGCCGTGCCCTTCGTCATCGTGCCCTTGCAGCTGGGGCTGCATGACGTCGAGGTGAAGGCAGCCGTTCGGGGCAAGTTCGTGGCTGACGGTGTCAAGAAGAAGCTCAAAGTTGTGGTGAGTGGCCACAGCTGCTCATGGCATCTCTACCACGTGGTGCCACCTCCATCCCTGAGATGTCCTCAGCATGGTAACCCTGTGACATCCCTGTCTCCACTTTCATCCTGGTGCTAGTACCCAGGGATGAAGGATCCTCCCCCCAGGATTCTCAAGTGTGGTCTCCTGGGGATCTCCCAGTTTGTCGCATGACCTGGGGGTGCTGGTTTCCTGGACAACCCAGAAAGGCTGGGAAGGGAGGTCCAAAACCAGCCCAACCTTTAGCATTGGACTCTCACCTCTGCAGCCCGAAGGGATGAGGTTGGAGAAGACGGTGAAGATAGTTGAGCTGGACCCGAAGAAGAAGGGAATCAGTGAGTGGCCCTGGCTGGTCTTGGGGATGTCTCAGCCCCATGGAGATGTCCCACTGAGGAAAGGATCTGGAGCATCTCAGGGGACAAGGGAAATCCCACTGTGGGTCTGAGACATCTTGGGGGAGTGAAGGATGGACCACCAAGGGTAGGACTGGGGCATCCTTGGGGACAAGGGACATCCTACTATGGAGCTGGGGCATCTCAAGGGAGGAGGGACATCCTGATATGGCTCTGGAGCATCCTGAGGGACAAGGGACATCCTGCTGCATGTGTGGGGCAGGGCTGGGTCACCTCAGGGTGGAGGGGGACATGAAGGATTTGGGGTCACCCATCTCCATCCTGGCCTCCCTGCCCTGCAGATGGTGTACAGGAAGAGAAGGTGAAGGCAGGAAACCTCTCTGATATTGTCCCCAACACTGAGTCGGAGACCAAAGTCAGCATCCAAGGTGAGAGCAGGGGAAGGGACACACATGGGGATGAGCTGGGCGGGGGTGGGACACTCCTGGCTTGACGTCTCCCATTCTGGTCCAGGCAACCCTGTTTCCATCATGGTGGAGAAAGCCATCGATGGGGCCAAGCTGAAGCACCTCATCATGACGCCTGCGGGCTGCGGGGAGCAGAACATGATCGGGTTGACGCCCACTGTCATTGCCACCCACTACCTGGACAGCACGTTGCAGTGGGAAAGCCTTGGTGTTGACCGCCGCACTGAGGCCATTACCTTGATTAGAAAGGGTAGGAGCATCCCCCAAAGGGTGGGAGCATCCCCTGGTTTCCTCTCCTGGGGGGGGAAAATGTTGCCATCATCCAAGGTGCTGTGGAGCAACTTGCACCTTTGAAGAAGACACAGGTTGGGTGCTACCTGTTTGCGGATTTCTAGAGCTACTGGTTTGTACTGGAATGTGCTCCGGCGCGGGTTGGTGGCCTGAAGCTATCTCAGCTTGGCTGGGTGCTCCTTGTGTTGGCCAACCACCATCTCCTCACCAGGTTACACCCAACAACTTGCTTTCCGGAAACCCGACAGCTCCTATGCCGCCTTCAAGGACCGCCCATCAAGCACCTGGTGAGGGTCATGTTGCCACCACCATGTGAGTCTGGGTGACAGGGTTGGACATGATGCTAAGGTGCTCCTGTCCCCAGGTTGACAGCCTACGTGGCCAAAGTCTTTGCCATGGCCATCAAGCTGGTAGACATTGAGCCTGAGGTGGTTTGTGGTGCCGTGAAATGGCTCATCCTGGAGAAGCAGAAGCCGGATGGGATTTTCCAAGAAGACGCTCCTGTCATCCATAAGGAGATGGTGGTATGGGGGGATCCAAACCCTGTCCCTGCTGGTGGCCAAGGCCCTGTTGGCTCTTTTGGAATAAGCTGTGGGGAAAGGACTATCTTGGGTGACAGGGACGAGTGTTGGGTGGACAGAGCTTGCTGTGAATACCATGATCCTGAGGTTTTTTCCCCTCCATTTTGTTATGCAGGGTGGCTACCAGGGTGCCGAGCCTGAGGTGTCACTGACGGCCTTTGTACTCATTGCACTGCAAGAGTCCCGGGAGGTCTGCAAGGACCATGTCAACGTGAGTGGCCCAGTCCTCAACCCCACGTGGGGAGAGGGGGTACAACTGGCACCTGTCACATAGAAGGACAGTGCTTCAAGGCGAGGTGCCCAACCCTTATAGCAGCCACCTGAGAATCCAAATTTACCATCCTTTCTACCCAGAGCTTGGATGGGAGCATCACCAAAGCCGCCGAATATCTTGCCCGGCGGTACCAGTCGCTGACCCGACCCTACACGGTGGCACTGACCTCCTATGCCTTGGCCCTGACAGGGAAACTCAAAAGCGAGAAAGTTCTCATGAAGTTTTCCAAAGGTGACGTCTCACCAGGGGGGACAAAACTGGGGGGTGGGGGAGGTAATTATGGGTTACCTGGTGGGGGGAGAAATCATCCCTAGAGGGTGCTGAGGGACCCATGTCACCCCAGCGGGCAGAAGCTGGGAGGAACGCAACGCCCATACCTACAACGTCGAGGGGACGTCCTATGCGTTGTTGGCCTTGCTGCAAATGGAGAAGCCGGAGCTGACAGGGCCGGTGGCCCGCTGGCTTGCCCAGCAGAACTACTTTGGTGGTGGCTACGGATCCACTCAGGTGGGCTATGGACCCCCCTGGCACCCATGGGTGCTGTCCTGGCACCTGCTGCCATGGGGAAGGGGGACAGGGAGATAGGGGTTGAGGGCTCTGTTGGGGGTCGAGGGGTCACCGTGTGGCCCTGGGGACTCCAGGGACATGGCATGTCTCCTGGGGGACACCTTTGGTCCCATGGGACCCCTCAGGGCTTGGGGGTCACCTCAGGGCCCTTGGGATGCCCAGGGACATGGCATGTCCTTGGGGAACAGCCCTGGTCCCACAGGATCTAAAGGGCTTTGTAAAACCCAAAAGGCCTGTCCCTGGGGGACACTCTAGTCCCTGGGGACCCCCCCAGACCCTGGGGACCCTCAGGGACACATCCTGTCCCTGGGGGACACCTCTGCTCCATAAGACCCCCCAAGGGTATGTTCTAGGTGATATCAGGTGGCCCCAGGACTTGGGGTCAGCCTGGGCTCAGGGCCACCCAGGGGACTTTGGGGATGCTCCGGACGGTGTCCCCAAGCCCTGGTGACACAGGTGTCCCTGCAGGCCACCATCCTGGTATTCCAAGCGTTAGCCCACTATGAAGTGGCCACTCCGCGGCAGCTCGACCTCAACCTCGATGTGTCGGTGCTGCTGCCGCGCCGTGCCAGTGCCATCACCTACCGCATCGAGAACCGCAACGCCCTGGTGGCACGCTCCGCTGAGGTACCGGCAGCCTTGTCACTGTTGTCACTGTCACCATCAGGACGATGGGGATGCAGCACTGCTCGCCCTGCTGTTACTGTCCATGGGATGTCCCTGTCCCTTCTGTGTCTCTTCATCTGCCAGGACAATCTTGTCCCCTCGCTATGGCCTCGGGTGTCCCTGTCCCTTCCATGTTCCCTCCACGTCCTGTCCCCTCTGCGTCCTTCCAAGGCTTGGGAAGTCCCTGCCATGTCCTTCCATGTCCCAGGCTGATCTTGTCCCCTCCCTTGCTGTGACCTGGAATGTCCCTGTCCCCTTCATGTCTCTTCACGCCCTCTGATTTCCTTGTGCCCTCCATATCCTTCAATGTCCCTGTCCCCTTTCTGTCTTGCAATGCTGTTGTCCCTACCGTGTCCTGGGATGTCCCTGTCCCTTCTACACCACTCCATGTTCCCACATGCCTCCATGGCCCAGGATGCTCCATTCCTTCCATGTCCCTCGCGGGGGATGTCCCCGTCCCTCCCCAGCATCCCCTCTTCTTGCAGACCAAGTTCAACGAGGACTTCACAGTGAAAGCTGAGGGCACAGGCAAGGGGACAATGACAGTGGTGACCATCTACAATGCTAAGGTCCCCGACAAGGACAACAAGTGTGACAGTTTCGACCTGCATGTGCAGGTGGAGGATGTGAACAGAGGTGAGTCCCCCACATGTCCCCCCCATGTCCTTACTATGTCCACCTGTATCCCTCCCCATGTCCTCTATGAGTACCCTCCATGGCACCCCATGTCCCCTTCGATGCCCCCAATGTCCCCTCATTGTCCCCATGTCCCCCCACAGGCAAAGAACAGGATGGCGTCCTCCGCTCCATCAAGATCACCATCTGCACCAGGTAGGACAGGCTGGGGATGTTGGGGACATCAGGGACATTGGAGATAGGGAGAGGAATGGGGATACTGGGGACAGAGACATCAGGGAAAAGGATGGGGACATTGGGGACAAACAGGGCTCAGCCCCACCTTGTCCCATAGGGATCCTTGGGAACAGGGACATCAGGGATGGGGATGCTGGGGACAATAAGGCAGTTGGGGACAGGCAGGTGGCCTCAGCCCTGTCCCCACAGGTACCTGGACAACGTGGATGCCACCATGTCCATTCTTGACGTCACCATGCTCACAGGCTTCTCACCTGACCTCCAGGACCTGAAGAGGGTGAGTGCGGGGACATGGGGACACATGGCGGGACCTGGCAGAGGCACAGGACCTTGCATCTTTGTGCCATCGTGTCTCACCGTGTCTCCACATCTCCCTAACCCCCATGTGTGTCCCCCATGTCCTTGTGTCCCCACATCCCCATATGTCCCTATGTGTCACTGTGTCCCCGTATTCCCCTCTGCCACTGCATCCCTGTGTCCCTGCCTTTCCCTCCATGGCTGTGTGTCCCCATGTCCCCTGGTGTCACTGTCCCTGCATCCCCATGTCCCCATGTGTCCCCAAATCTCCGCAAGTCCCCTGCATCCTGCCATGGCCATGTGTCCCTGCGTGTCCCATGTGGCCAGCATCACCGTGTCCCTGTGTGCCCATACATCCCTGTATCCTGATGCGGTTGCGTGTCCCCACATGTCCCTGCATGTCCTGCATGCCCAGTGTCACCGTGTCCCTGTCCCCAGCTCACAGAGGGGGTGGACAGGTACATCTCCAAGTTTGAGATTGACCAAGCACAGTTGGACCACAGCAACCTCGTCATCTACCTCGACAAGGTGGGGACATGGGGGACGTGGGGGGCATGGGGACAAGATGGGACAGGGATGGGGACAGGGACAAGATGGGACAGGGATGGGGACATGATTGGACAGGGATGGGAACAGGGAGAGGGACAACGATGGGCAGAGGATGGAGTTGGGGTCATGGGCAAGGACAGGATGGGGATAGGGATGAGGATGAAGCTGGGGACACTTGTGGGGACAGGACTGGGACAGGGGTGGGGATGCAGGTGGGGTTGAGGACATGGATAGGGACTGGAACAGGGACAGAGATGGGAATGAAGTTGGGGACATGGATGGGGGCAGAGGTGGGGACAGGAAAAGGGTGCCAGGGGTGGGGACAAGGACAGAGATGGGTCCAGGTCATGGATAGGGACAGCATGGGGACATGGCCGGGGACAGGGCCAGGCTGGGGGCTGGGACGCTGACTCCCAGCCTGGCTGACTGCCATCCGCATCTCCCTGTGTCCCCGTGCCCAGATCTCACACAAGGCCGAGGAGTGTTTCTCCTTCAAGGCCCACCAGCGATTCCAGGTGGGCTTGATCCAGCCTGCGGCCGTCACCGTCTACAGCTACTACAAGATCGGTGCGCCCCGTGTCCCCTTGTGTCACCCTCAGGTCCCCTCCATCCCCGCACTCTCCTCTGTGCCCCCCTGCTTCCACAAAGTCTCACCTGTGTCCTCCCTCTGTGTCCCCTCCTGTCCCTTTGTCCTACCATGTCCCTGCTGATCTTCTCCCCATGCCTGTGTCCCCATGTCCCCCGATGTCCCCTTGCATCCCCTGCTGACCCTCTCCCTCCACACCTCACCGCTCTGTCCCCATGTCTCCCACTGGTCCTTTCCCCTTGTGTCCGCCTCCCACCTTGTGTCCCCCTCATGCCCCTGTGTCCCTGCAGATGACCGCTGTACCCGTTTCTACCATCCGGACAAGAACGGTGGGCAACTGAGCAAGATCTGCTACGGGGATGTGTGCCGCTGCGCTGAAGGTGACATGGGGACACAGGGACATGGGGACAGACTGGGTCAACACCCCTACCATGATGGGACACATCATGGCCAGGATGGGACGTGTCGTTGACAAGATGGGCTGTGTCGTGACTGTGATGGAGACATGTCCCTGCCATGATGGGACATGTCACTACCACAATAGACCTTGTCATGGTCGTGTCCTCGTGTCCCTGCAGAAAACTGCTTCATACAGCACAAGCAAGATGTCCCGATCACCGTCAACCAACGCATTAAGCGCGCCTGCGAGCCGGGAGTTGACTACGGTGGGACATGGGGGACGTGGGGATTTAGAGGGACATGGGGAGGAAGGAGGGAGGACAGAGGGCCCCCCACATGCTGAGGGGCCACCCTGGACTGAGGGTGCTGTCTAGGGGTGGGGGTGACACGGTGATGTCCCCCTCTCCAGTGTACAAGGTGAGGCTGATGGCAACGGAGCAGTCGCCGACCCATGACAACTACATCATGACCATTGTCTCTGTCATCAAGATGGGTACGAGCACCCCAGGAGTGGGGGACAAAGCCACCCTGAGGGACATGGTGGGGGTCACCTAGGGATGGGGACAGCCACGGGGAGGGACACCCAGGTGGGTTGGTGTCACTGGGGTGGCTTGGGGGCCCCCAGGTGGGTTGGCATCACCCAGCGGTGCTGGGGAGAGCTGAAGGGAACTGGTGTCACCCATGGCTGATGACACCAGTGGGGTGGTGCCACCAAGGATGCCAGCAGCTCCCTGGAGATTGAGAGTCCCCACTGCGGGACGTGGGTGTCCCTGTTGTGTTGGGGTGGAGGTGACCTGTCACCTGTGTGTGTCCTCCCTTGGGACAGGCACCGACGAGGACCCAGCAGGAAGCAACCGGACCTTCATGAGCCACTGGCAGTGCCGAGATGCTCTGAGGCTCCAGATCGGCCAGGACTACCTGCTCTGGGGGCTGGCAACTGACTTGTGGGCCACCGGCAGCCGGTAGGGACGTGGGGACACATGTGGGGACACGGATGGGGCCACATCTGTGGGGACATGGGAACACAGGAACACGAGACGTGGGACATTAGGGACATGAGTAAGTGGGACATGGGGACACAGAGACACATGGACAAGGTGACATTGACGCCTGAGTACACAGGCACATCCACCCCCCAAGCCCAAGGTTCTCCAGTGTCTTGTACAGGGTTGTGCATCCCATTGTCCATCCCTGTGTGTCGTCCCCCCCCCTCAGGGTGCCACCCCCTTCTGACCCATGTCCCCTCTGTCCCCTTGCTGTCTCCAGCTTCTCCTACCTCATCGGCAAGGACACGTGGCTGGAGACATGGCCCTCGGAGGTGGCATGCCAGGAGGCCGACCTGCAACCCCTCTGCCAGGACTTTGTTGAGTTCGCCGAGGCCATGACCATGTTTGGGTGTCCATCCTGAGCGCGTACCCCCCACCCATGGGTGCCCCCCCTGCCCCCCCCCCGTCCCCTGTTGCCCCCTCTTTTTTTGGGGGTTAAAAAAGTCCTTTCTGACAGCCTGGCTCTGGATCTGCATGGTAGGGGTGTCAGGGGGATGTGGGGACACTGTAGGGGACAGGGGGTCATGGGGACACCATAGGGGACACCAGGGTGGTGAGGCCTTCGTAGGTGTCGTGGGAACTTTGCAGGGGACCAGAGGGTGGCGGGGGGGACTCCATAGGAGATGATGATGGGGTCATGGGGACACCAGAGGGGCCATGGGGACTTTGTAGGGGACAACAGGATTGGGGGGACGCCATAGGAGATGATGGGGTCATGGGGACACCATAGGGGCCATGGAGACTCTGTAGGGGATGACAGATCTATGGGGATTCTGTAAGGGATGATGGGATCATGAGGACCCCGTAGGGGACAACAGGGTCGTGAAGACTCTGTAGGGGACAACAGAGTTGTGGGGACTCCATAGGGGACATGGAGACTCTGTAGGTGACGGTGGAGTTGTGAGGACCCCATAGAGGATGTGGGGACTCCATAGGGGATGATGGTGTCATGGAGGCTCTTTGCGGGTGTGAGGACCCTGTAGGGGATGACAGAGCCGTGGGGACACTGTAGGGGACAGCAGGGCTGTGGAGACTTCATAGGTGTCATGGGGACTCCATAGGGGACAACAGGATCGTTTGGGCTCTACGGGGGGACATGGGTACTCCACAGGGGACAACAGGGTCTTGGAAGTATCATGGGGGATGCGGGGACTCCATAGGTGATGACAGGGCTGTGGGAACCCTGTAAGGGATGATGGGGACTCCGTAGGGAACAATGACATTGTGGGCACCCTGTAGGGGACAGCAGCGTTGGGAAGACCCCGTAAGGAACCACCGGATCATGGGGACCTTATGGGGAATGATGGGGTTGGGGGGGTTCCATATGTGACCATGCATTCTTGGGAACTCCATAGGGGACCATGGGGGCAAGAGGCCATGTGGGGCCGTACGGGGACCGTATAGGCCTCTCTGGGACCATATGGGCACCTATGGGACTGTACGGGGCCATACCGGGGGCTGGATGAGGCCCTCGGCGTTCAGTACGTGGCGCTGGCTGCGTAGTGCTGCACGGCATCCAGCGTACGGCGTTGCACGGTGCTCGGTGCACAATCCTCGGTGCACGGTGCTGCACAGCTCCCACGGCCTGAACCTCGCTGCACGGCGCTGCAGGAAACTCGGCGCGCGGCCTCACCGCGGGGTGCTGCTCAGTGCACGGCCCTCGGTGCACGGTGCTGCACGACGCTTGGTGCTCAGTCCTCAGCGCTCGGTGCACGATGCTGCGCAACCCTCGGTGCACGGCGCTGCACGCTGCTCGGTGCACGGTGCTGCACGGCATTTGGTGCAGGGTGCTGCTGGCTGCCCGGCCTTTGGCACCCAGTGCTCAGCACCCAGCGCTCAGCACCCGGTCGTGGGACGCGGGGTGCCGCAGCCGGTGGTTTCCTGCCTTCCCAGCAAGGCCTCACACGGGCGGCGCTTTCCGGTGACTTATCTGGCGTCCGCAGCCGGAGCAGCCCCGGGCACGGCGGTGCACACGCGTGGGGCGTGCACGTGGGCGCACACGTGTGGGCGCACGCATAAGCGGGGCTGCAAACGCGCCCACGCGGCTGCAAACGCGCGTGGGCGCGCAGACGTGCGTGGGCACGGGCGCGCAGCGAGGGAGTACGAGCGCTTACACAAGCGCGAGTGTGCGACGGCACAAGCGTGTGTGCACGCCGCAAGTGTGCGTTAGCACGCGTTTGGGCGCTAGCACGCACGTGTGTGCACGTGCGCAAGTGTGTTCACGCGTGGTGCAAGCGTGCAAAAGCCCAAGCGTCCGTGCACGTGCACAAGCGCGAGTGTGCGTGACACAAGCATGTGCGCGCATGACAGGCGTGTCCACAAGGACGCGCGTGCCTGATGCCCGCGTGCAACGGCACAAGCGTGCGTGAACGTGCATACGCATGTGTGCACGCACGGTGCCGGCACGTGCGTGGTGCAAGCGTGTCGCACACGCGCGTGAACGCGTCTGCCAGCGTGCGATCGGCCAAGCATGTGTCCCCCTCGGCTCCGTGGTGTCCCCAGCGCTGGGGACAAGGTGCGTGGGGGTGGCTGGGAGCCCGCGTGTGTGGCGGAGGGTGTCACACCCCACCCTGTGTCACCCCGCGGTGTCACCCCATGTCCTGCCGCTTTCCGCATCGGCCTCGCCTTGGGGACACGTGACAGCTGGGAGCGTCCCCAAGCTGTCCCCAGCTTTCCCCAAGCTGTCACCTAGGCTGTCCTCAACTCGTCCCTCCGGAGCATCCCCAAGCTGTCCCCAAGTTGTCCCCGGCATCCCAGGGCCACCGTGGGGACAGGGTGACAGTGGTGTCCCTGATGTCCCCAGCTGCAGTAGCCCTGGGGATGGGGACACCGGTGACCCTCAGGACATTCCCAGTCCCGGTGACACGCGTGGGGTCACCGGTGTCCCCAAAAGTAGGGTGATGCGGTGGCACCTCCATGGTCCCCATGGGGAAAGTGCAGGGGACACCACAGGGGGGCCACAGCGTTGGGGACATGGCGGGGGGGGAACGGGGGACACACAGAGACCCCCCCTGGGGACACAAAGGGGGTGACACCATGGGGACAGTGCGGTGGAGGGGACAAGGACCCTTTAGGACAGCGGTGGCACCGGCAGGGTGGGTGATGCCACGTGGCCACGTCCTCCCCCCCGCCGTGTCCCCATGACAGGGGGAGCCACCCCGGGGTGGTGACACCGACGGGTGACGTGGGCCCCGTTTCCTCCGGGGCCATAAAGCGGGTGCAGGTCCCCAGGACGGCGGGTGACACGGCGGGTGACACACCGGGGGTGGCCCATGGGGGACGGCGTCTTCGCCCTGGCGGGGCCCTGGCCACCGCTGCCCCCCCCCAGGGCACCCATGGGTGCTGCCACCCCCCCCGTCCCGGCGTGGCGGCGACGAGTCCGGGGGGGGGCTTGGGGACGCTGGGTGTTGGGGACACTGGTGGCCCTGGCACTGGTGGCAGTGGCAGTGCAGGGCTGGGTGCTGGCGGGGGTCCGGGGGGAGCTGCAGAGGGTGACAGCGCGGCTGCAGGTGAGAGGGGACGTGGGGACGTGGGGGGGGGGGACATGCACGCATGTGGGGGGACTTGGGGGACATGGGAGTGTATGGGGGGATATGGGGGACGTGGGGAACATGGGGCATATGGGGACACAGGGACGTGGGGGGACGTAGGGGCATAGGGGGATATGGGGGATGTTGGGGACATGGGGACATGTGGGGGGATATAGGGACATAGGGGGACATGGGAGATGTTGGGGACATGGGGGACATAGGGAATATGGGGGGACAGGGGGGTCATGGGCATATACAGGGACACGGGGACATGGGGGGGACACGGGGGATATGGGGACACAGGGACATGGGGGACACAGTGATGCAGGGAGACACGGGGACGATGGGGATGGGGACAGTGTGGGGACACCGTGTGTGGGCAAGACACGGCTGGAGGGACACGCGTGTGCCTGTGGCAGTGGGTGACACCACGTGTGCGTGGGAGGGGGCCGTGGCGGTGCACACGTGTGTGGGTGTCCCCGTGTGTCCCCTTGTGTGTCCCGCTGTCCCCTCTGCTGTCCCCGTGTATCCCGGTGCGAGTGTCCCCACGTCCTCGTGTATCCCCAGGTGTCTCCTCGTGTCCCTTTGCGTCCCCACGTGCACATCTGTGTCCCCCCACGTGTGTCCCCATACCCAGGTGCGCGTCTACCCGTGTGTGCCCCCACGTGTCCCCGTGTGTCCCCACGTCCCACTTCGTCCCCATATCCCACCATGTCAAGATGTCCCCGTGTGCCCTCGTGTCCCCGTGTGTCCCCTGACCCATGTGGGTGTCCGCAGGCGAGTGGGGACCGGCCGCTGTCGGAGAAGGCGCAGCAAGGTGGGTCCCCAAAAACTGGGTCCTGGGGTACACGGGTGCCGCCACCCTGGGGATATGGGTCCCACCACCCTGCGGATGTGGGTGCCACCACCCTGGGGACGTGGGTGCCACCATCCTGGGGACGTGGGTGCCACCACCCCAGGGCCACGGGACCCCCCCAAACCCTGAGGACATGGGTGCCACCACCCTGGGGACACTGGACCTCACCCTGGGTTCCCTTTGCAGACCACCCCCCAACTAAGAAGCCAGCAGCTCATCTGATAGGTAAGGGGGGGGGGGGGGGCAGAGGGGGGGGCCCGGACGCCTGGGTCCCCAACTGGCGGGTGGGGGTGGGTGGCCCAGACGCCTGGGTCCCTCCGTGGGGGTGGAAAAATGTGGGGGGGGTGCTGGAAGTTTCCGATGGAGGGGGGGGGGAGGTGGGTGGGGAGCCAGGACGGCTGGGTCGCTCTGGGGGGGGGGGGGGGGGAGTTCCACTGAGGGGGTTGGGGACCCAGATGCCTGGGTGCCCCTATAGATAGTGGGGGGGGTGCTGGAAGGTTTGGGGGGGGTCAGCACCCAAGATGCCTGGGTGCCCCTATAGATAGTGGGGGGGGTGCTGGAAGGTTTGGGGGGGTCAGCACCCCAGATGCCTGGGTGCCCCTATAGATAATAGGGGGGTGCTGGAAGGTTTGGGGGGGGTCAGCACCCCGGATGCCTGGGTGCCCCTATAGATAGTGGGGGGGTGCTGGAAGGTTTGGGGGGGTCAGCACCCCAGATGCCTGGGTGCCCCTATAGATAATAGGGGGGTGCTGGAAGGTTTGGGGGGGGTCAGCACCCCGGATGCCTGGGTGCCCCTATAGATAGTGGGGGGGTGCTGGAAGGTTTGGGGGGGTCAGCACCCCAGATGCCTGGGTGCCCCTATAGATAATAGGGGGGTGCTGGAAGGTTTGGGGGGGGTCAGCACCCCGGATGCCTGGGTGCCCCTATAGATAGGTGGGTGCTGGAAGGTTTGGGGGTGCTCAGCCCCCCCTGACCCCTCGTCTTGCTCCCCGCAGCCGGCGCCGACGTCTCATCCCAACCCAACGGGTCCCTTCGGTGGGAACCCGGCAAATCGTGGGCCTTCATCCGGGGTCTGGGCTACCGCGGCGGCTCCCTCGTTTGCCGTCAGCCCGGTCTCTACTTCGTCTACGCCAAGGTGCAACTGGGTGCTCCTGGGTGCCCGACACGTGCCGCCACCCTCCACGGCATCCACAAACGAACGCCCCGTTATCCCGGTGTCCTTGATCTCCTGGTGAATAAGGTGGTTTATTGTCCCCAAGCCCATGGGGTACCCTGGGCCCGGCACAGCTTTTTGGGGGGACTCGTGCGCCTCGAAATGGGGGATGAGGTCTTCACCCGGGTGCAGGCACCCGAGTTGGTGCGGGTGGTGGATGGCACCCGTTCCTATTTTGGGATGTTTATGGTGTAAATTTGGGGTCGGGGAGGGGGGGGGTATTGGAGGTCTGGTGGGACCTTGGTTGTCACCCCCTCACGGCGTTCCTGAGGTGCGGGGGGGTGGATTCTCCAGTGGCTCGTATAGGGTTGGGCATGGGGTGTCAGTGGGCTGATGCCCCAAAACCTGACCCATCCGGATGCCTGGGTTGATTTTTGGAAGCCTGCTGGAATCCCACTCATCCCTCCTGACATCCCTGAGGTCCGGGAAGGGGGGGGGGAACCGTGCTGTGGATTCTCCAGTGGCTCCTATAGGACTGTGTGTGGGATGCTGATGACCTGGACTCTCCAGACTTGGACCCTGACCCACCTGGACCACTGGGTCCCTCACTGGAATCCTGAGGAGACCCCTTTGACCACCCCCCCAACACCCCTGAGGCTCAGGACTGGAGCGCGGTGGGGATTCTCCAGTGGCTCGTATAGGGTTGTGCATGGGGTGTTGATGACCCGGACCCTCCAGATCTGGACCCTGACCCACCCGGATGCCTGGGTCCTTCTCCGCAGGACCCCCGAGACCCTTTTTGCTGCCCCCCTCCCCGCCGAAGTCCCCGAGGCTCTGGACTGGAGAACAGTGTGGATTCTCCAACGGCTCATATAGGGTTGTGCATAGGGGGTGCCAATACTGAGCGCACCCCCCCGCACACACCCTTCCAGACCCCTGGGACCTCTTTTTACCTATTTATTTGTGGGGGGGTTTAACCCTGATATTCAGGGGGGGCCCCCCCAAACCCCGATCCCGTCCCCAGGATTGCCCCCTGACGTGTGCCTGGGTCCCTCACCCAGCATCATCTCTGCTGTGCCCCAGTTTCACCCCAGGTGGGGCCAGGCAGGAGTTGGGGAACCCCCCCCCAAATTGGGGGACCCCCCCCCAGGGGAGTCCCCCACCCTGACCCACCCCCCTATCCTGAGCTAAAAATAAAAGTGAAGAGAAACTGCTGGGTGCCAGAATATGATGAAGGGGTGGTGCAGGGGCAAATTGGGGGGGGCAAGGGCAAATTTTGGGGGGGGTCTGGGGTATATTGGGGGGGCCTGGGGAAAATTGCGGGGGTCTGGGGTAAATGTTGGGAGGTCAGGGGCAGATTGGGGTAGTCTAGGGCAAATTTGGGGGGTGGTCTGGGGGCAAATTGGGGGGGGCTGGGGCAAATGTTGGGGGTGCAGGAGTAAACTGGGGGATGTCAGGGAAAATGTGGGGGTGCAGGGGCAAATTGGGGGGGCTGGGGTGTATTGGAGGGGTCTGGGGTATATTGGGGCGTCTGGGGCAAATATTGGTGTTCAGGGGCAGATTGGGGCAGTCTAGGGCAAATTTGGGGGTGTCAGGACAAATCTGGGGGTGTAGGGGCAAAGTGGGGGGGCTGGGGCAAATTTAGGGTGCCTGGGGGATTTTGGGGTAAATGTTGGGGGTCAGGGCAAATCTGGGGGTGCAGGGGCAAATTGGGGGGGGGACTGGAGTATATTGGGGGGGTCTGGGGCAGATTTGGGGGTGCAGGGGCAAATCTAGGGGTCTGGGAGGGGCAACAGGGGGGGGAAATGGGGGTTAGGAGAAATTTGGGGGCGTCAAGGGCAAATTTGGGGGGATCAGGGGCTATTTTAGGGTGGGGGGCGGGACTGGGCCAAACCAGCCCTTCCCAATTCCCAAGTGCCCTTTACCCTTTGGAGTGGAGATTCTCTGCTGGCTGCTATGAGGTTGTGCCCCCCCCCTTTTCTCCCTGCTTTGGGGGGGGGGGGGTGAATCCAGGATTTGGGGGGGGCAATTGAGCCCCAGATAGGTGTTGTCATCCTCTCCCCCCCCCCCCCCCCCCCAGGACCTGGGTCCCTTCCACCTCCTCGTGCAAGCGGTGCACGGCCCTCGTGCGAGTGTTACACGGGGAGGATTTCCTGCTGCTGGAGGCCGGATAAGGCCACAGCGGTGGGGGGGGGTTGGGGGGGGGAGCTGGGACTGGGGGGGGGCCGTGGGGGTTGGGGGCCCCCCCCCTTGCAAAACCCAGACGCTTGGGTTCTTTTTTTGTTTGTTTTGTTGTTTTTTTTGGTTTTTTTTTTTTCCTCTAAGCAGCGGGACTGCGGCACCTAAGAAAGTGGGGCACGGGGCGGGGATTGCCCACGCGTGTGCTTCTGCACATGTATGTAGATTGGCGTTTGCAGGTGTATTTGCATTTGCACACGTCTGCGCGTGCACACACGTATGTGCATTTGCACGTGTATTTGCATTTGCACATGCACGTGCATTGCACACGTGTGTGCACGTGCACATGTATGTGCGTTTGCAAACGTTCTTGCCTGTGCATGTGCACACGTGTGGACACGTGCATGCACCCGCACCTGCCCGTGTGCTCACGTATGTGTGTTTGCACGCGCACACGTATGTGCGCGTGTATTTGCACACACACGCGCAAAGCTGTGCACGAACATGTGGCAACCCAGGCGGCCAGGCCAGTGACACCCCTGGTGGGTGGGGTGGCTCCGGGGGGGGGGGGGGTGGTCCCCCTTTTTGGGGGGCAATTAAGGCCATTTTGGGACACTGGGAATCATAAATAAATTTATTAAACAATAAATAAAGCGGCTCCAAGCGCCAGACAATAATTTAGGGGGGGGAGGGGTGCCCCCAGGCCGGCTGGGGGGAAGGGGGGGTTGGGACCAGCAGGGACCCCCCCACATCTCTGGGCACAGGGGTCTCCACGGTCCCCAGTGTCCCCAAAATGGGGGGTCTGTGAGGTCCCTTGGTGTCCCCAAGTGTCCAGCATCGGGGTCCCCAAATGGCCAGCATGGGGGTGTCCAAGGTCCCTTGATGTCCCCCGGTCTCCAGCATGAGGCTCTGTGAAGTCCCTTGATGTCCCCAACCTCCAAGCCGGGGGGGGGGGGTCTCTGGACCCCACATGTCCAGGCACAGAGGTCTGCAAGGTCCCTTGATGTCCCCAAATCTCTGGTCATGGGGGTCTTGGCACCCAAATCTCCAGGCATGGAGGTCAGCAATGTCCCCAGATCTCGTCATGGGGGTCTTGGGACCCAAATCTCCAGGCATGGAGGTCAGCAATGTCCCCAGATCTCGTCGTGGGGGTCTTGAGACCCAAATCTCCAGGCATGGAGGTCAGCAATGTCCCCAGATCTTGTCGTGGGGATCTTGGGACCCAAATCTCCAGGCATAGAGGTCAGCAATGTCCCCAGATCTCGTCGTGGGGGTCTTGGGACCCAAATCTCCAGGCATGGAGGTCAGCAATGTCCCCAGATCTCGTCGTGGGGGTCTTGAGACCCAAATCTCCAGGCATGGAGGTCAGCAATGTCCCCAGATCTCGTCGTGGGGATCTTGGGACCCAAATCTCCAGGCATGGAGGTCAGCAACGTCCCCAGATGTCCCCAACCTCCAACCAGGAGCGTGACCAGCCTCAGACCCCACCGGTCACCCCCTTGCCACCCCACCACGCATCACCCCCCGGCGATACGCAGCAGCCCTACAAAATTGCCTTCCCGCTCGTCCTGTGCCAGCTGCCACCCGTCCCCAGACGTGTTCCCAGCCAGCGCCAGGCTGAGGACATCCCCACGCTGGAGTTGCCCGACGGCTTGGGCCAAACCAGAACGTGCCGGATCGGTTCCTGCACCGTCGGGTAGCGCCAACGGCACGGTGAGCAACGGGCGCAGTGAACCAGCACGCTGGAGCTGGAGGGTGACGGTGCCGGGGGGGACAGATGGATGCCGTGCAGGTGACGGCAAATTGGCCGTAGAAGAGGTAGAGGCCACCCGCTGTCACCTGCAGCTTCCCGGCTGTCATCTGTACGTCACCGCTGAGGAAGACGCCGTTGATGCCTTCCTCATAGCGCCAACCGGGTCCTGATGGCACCACCAAGGAGCCTGGGGAGGGGGGGGGGGAGAAGAAGGGAGAGGGGTGGTGGGTGATCCTGGTCGGTGATGGGTGCTCCTGGTGGGAGGTGGGTGCCCCAAGGGGAGATGGAGGTCCTTGATGGAATATGGGGTGGGTGACCCGATGGGACATGGGATGTCTCCAATGGCAAAGAGGTGTCCCCAATGGGAAATGGGTGCTCCTCCTTGGTAGCGGGTGCCCCCAATGGGAGATGGGTGCTGCAGCCCTCCTCGATGCCCCCGAGGCACTGCAGCCCACCCAGGGGTACCTGGGGCGGGACCAAGGGACGACAGGGACAGAAGATGCTCTGTGAGACCCTGGGGACAGGGGATGATCTGTGACACCGCAGGGCCGGAGGATGCTCCATGACACCCCACGGACCGCAGGGCCGGAGGATGCTCCGTGACACCCCAGGGACCACAGGGCCGGAGGATGCTCCATGACACCCCGGGGACCGCAGGGACGGAGGATGCTCGTGACACCCCAGGGACCACAGGGCCGGAGGATGCTCCATGACACCCCGGGGACCGCAGGGATGGAGGATGCTCCGTGACACCTCAGGGACCGCAGGGCCGGAGGATGCTCCGTGACACCCCAGGGACCACAGGGCCGGAGGATGCTCCGTGACACCCCGGGGACCGCAGGGACAGAGGATGCTCCGTGACACCCCAGGGACCACAGGGACGGAGGATGCTCCATGACACCCCGGGGACCGCAGGGATGGAGGATGCTCCGTGACACCTCAGGGACCGCAGGGCCGGAGGATGCTCCGTGACACCCCAGGGACCCACAGGGCCGGAGGATGCCTCCGTGACACCCCGGGACCGCAGGGACAGAGGATGCTCCGTGACACCCCAGGGACCACAGGGCCGGAGGATGCTCCATGACACCCCGGGGACCGCAGGGATGGAGGATGCTCCGTGACACCTCAGGGACCGCAGGGCCGGAGGATGCTCCGTGACACCCCAGGGACCACAGGGCCGGAGGATGCTCCGTGACACCCCGGGGACCGCAGGGACAGAGGATGCTCCGTGACACCCCAGGGACCACAGGGCCGGAGGATGCTCCATGACACCTCGGGGACCACAGGGACAGAGGATGCTCCATGACACCCCGGGGACCGCAGGGCCGGAGGATGCTCCGTGACACCTCGGGGACCACAAGGACACAGGATGTTCCGAGACACCCCGGGTACCACAAGGACACAGGATGCTCCGTGACACCCTGGGGACACTCCATGACGCCCTGGGCACCGCGGCCGCCCTGCGACACCCCCAGATGCTCCAGGCCAGGGATGACGTTTCCTCTCCGAGGGCGGAAGGAGGAACCCGCGCGACGTTTTCGAGATGACTGGGCGAGCAGCCTATGGAAGGACTAACACCCCCCCCCCCCCGTCGTCGTGGTGTCCCCCCCTGCCCCCCCGCCACCGCCTTTTCTGGAGCCCCTCACCGTGGCCTCAGGCCTGGGGGGACTTACCAGCACTCAGCAGCATGTGGGCGGCCGTAGCAGCCTGCGAGGAAGAGGAAAGAGAGTGTCAGCGGGACGGGAAGGAGTCGAGCATCCTCATCTCCATGCGTCGTGTGTCCCCCCCCCCGGCCCTGGTGAAGGGGAAGTTGGGTGTCACATCGGGATTTGGGGACTTTCCAGCACCCCGTTGGGTATTTTGGGGGGTCCCCAGGGGAGGGGGTGACCCCTGGATTTGGGGGTGGGGGAGGATTTGGTGCCTTTGGGGATGGGAAACTGAGGCACGGGACGGGACGGGGGGGTTGGAGGCCTGATGCATCTTCCTCCCCCCCCAAGCCAGGTGGATGGACAGCCCATGGGTCCGTGGGGACAGACGGACACCAGCAGGATGTGCAACCTGGAAGGACGCCCGGACACGGGGAGGAACGGACACCCAGAAGGATGGGGGGGGGTGGGGGGAAGCCTGGATGGACAGACCCCCTGGGTGGATGGACATCCAGAGGGATGGTCAGATACCTGGACAGACACCCAGATGGACAGACGGATGCTCAGACAGATGGACACCCAGAGGGACACTTGGACAGACAGATGGACCCCTGGGCAGACAGATGGACAGCCAGGTGGATGGACACCGGTGCAGACACCAGGACAGAGGGACACCCAGACAGTGGGATGGACACCCGGACAGACAGACAGGTACACAGACAGATGGATGGATGGACAGCCAGACGGATGGATGCCTGGTCACCCGGAAAGACAGACATGTGGACAGACGCCTGGACCAATGGACACGCAGACAGACAGACGGACAGACCCCTGGGTAAGAGGAACACCCAGATGGATGAACACCTGGATGGACATCCGGACAGCCACCTAGATGCACACCCTGACAGACAGACGGACAACTGGACGCCCAGGTAGACACAGGAATGGGTGGATAGATGGACAACCGGACTGACAACTGGACACCCAGACAGATGGACACCCAGATGGATGGACAGATGGACACCCGGACGGACACCTGGACAGACAGACGACCGGACACTTGGATGGATGGACACCGAGACAGACGGACACCCAGAGTGACGGACAGACAGACAAGTGGGCAGACAGAAAGATGGACACCGGGATGGACGGACAGACGGACACCAGGACAGACAGACACCGGGCCAGATGGACATCTGGACAAGCTGGACACCTGGACAACCGGACAGGTGGATGGATGGAGACCAGGACAGACAACTGGACAACCAGAGAGACGGACAACCAGATAGATGGACACCTGGACAGATGGACAGGCAGACACCAGGACAACCAGGACAGATGGACACCCGGATAGACAGACACTTGGACAACCAGAGAGATGGACAACCAGAGAGATGGACACCTGGACAGATGGACACCAGGACAACTGGACAGACACCTGGACAGACGGAGACTTGGACAACTGGACAGACAGACAGCCAGACAGATGGACACCCAGACACCTGGACAGACAGAACCCTGGACAACCAGAGAGATGGACACCTGGACAGATGGGCAGATGGACAGCTGGACAGGCGGACTCCTGGACAGACAGACACTTGGACAACCAGGGAGATGGACAACCAGACAGATGGACAGACAGATGCTTGGACAACCAGACAGACAGACACCTGGACAACCAGCCAGATGGACACCTGGACAGAAGGACACTTGGACAACCACACAGATGGACACCCAGACAGATGGACACCAGGACAACCGGACAGATGGACACTTGGGACAACCGGACAGACGGACACCCGGCCACTCGGGACAACCGGACAGACGCCCGGCCACCAGGACACACAGACAGACAGACAGACACCTGGCCAACCGGATACCCGGACGGATGGACGGACCCCCAGCCCCCCTTCCCGGTGCCCACCTGCGGCGGGGTCCTCCCGGGGATCACCCCCAGGATCACGGTGGCCGTCGCGGTGACGGCGGCTCCGAGAGCGGCGGCTCCGAGAGCGGCGAGAACCGGGAGGAGGAGGCGACGGCGCCGACGACACCGGCTCCGGTACCGGTACCGGCACCGACACCGGGACGGACACCGGCACGGGCAGGGAGGCAGCGGGGGGGTCTCCGGGTCGACGAGCGGTGGCATCGTGGTGGGGACCGAACGGCGGAGCCGCCTTATAGAGGGACCGGGGCGGGGGGGGGGGGGGAACCGGGGAGGGGACGGGGACACCGGGGAGGGGATGGGGACACCGGGGGGAGGGACAGGGGAGGGACCGGGGGTGAGCGGGCGGGGTCGGGGAGGGACCGGGGGGGGGGCGGATCCCGGGGGGACCGGGGAGGGACAGACTGACACCGGGGAGGGACAGATTGACACTGGGGGGGGGTGATTGACACCGGGGGGGGCTGATTGACACTGGGGGGGGCTGATTGACACCAGGGGGGGACAGATTGACACTGGAGGGGGGACAGATTGACACCGGGGGGGGCTGATTGACACCGGGGGGGGACAGATTGACACTGGAGGGGGGACAGATTGACACCGGGGGGGGCTGATTGACACCGGGGGGGGACAGATTGACACTGGAGGGGGGACAGATTGACACCGGGGGGGGCTGATTGACACCGGGGGGGGACAAATTGACACCGGGGACGGACGGATTAACACCGGGGACGGACAGATTGACACCGGGGGGGCTGATTGACACCGGGGGGGGGGCTGATTGACACCGGGGGGGCGACACTGGGCGGGACCGGGGCGGGTCCGGGTGACACCGGGGAGGGGCGGGGGGGGGCAGGGACAGACCGGCACCGGGGGTGGGGACAGACCGGGGAGGAACCGGGGGCGGGGGGAGCCCGGGGGACACCGGGGAGGGGGGGGGGGGGGCTGGAATTGGGACCCAGGGGTCTGGGGGGCTGCCCAGCCCCCCCCCCCCATCCTTGGGTGCTCGGACACTTGGGTCCCTTTAGCACCCTAGGGAGCAATTTTGGGGGGGGGGGGGGGAGTAGGGTGCCCGGCGGTGACGTCACGGCGGAGGGGAAGTGCCTCCCCCCCCGGGGATTTCGCCTCCCCCGGTCGTGACGGAGCCACGGAGTTTCCTGCCACGGAGCCGGGCCGGAATTTCTGCCCCCCCCCCCCCCCCCAACAACCCCCGGGTGGGGAACGGGACCGGGACCGGGAAGGGGTTTTGGAGGGTGGGGCAGGTTCCCGGAGGGGGCAACGCCCCGTGGATGTGCCCACGCGTGTTTCTGCAGGCGGTTGTGAGCACCCGTGTGGGGTAAAGCCTGACCCCCCCCCATGGGAGACACCCACCCCCCATGAAGACCCATGGGAAATCACCCCCCTTTGTTAGCCCCCCCCCCAACAATAGAGACCCCCATGGGACACCCCCCCATGGGACACCCCCCAAGTGAGACCCCCAAATGAGCCCCCCCATGTTAACCCCCCGCCGAAATGGGACCCCCATGGGAGACCCCACCCATGGGAGACCCCCCAGGTGAGACCTGCAAGACCCCCCCCCATGTTAAACCCCCCCCAAAATGGGACCCCCATGGGAGACCCCCCCCAAGTGAGACCTGCAAGCGAGACCCCCCCCCATGTGAAACTCCCCAAGTGAGACCCCATGGGAGACCCCCCCATGGGAGACACCCCCCCCATGGGAGACCCCCCCAAGTGAGACTCCCCAAATGAGCCCCGCCATGTTAATCCCCCCAAGAAATGGGACCCCCATGGGAGACCCCCACCCCCCATGGGAGACCCCTAAGTGAGGCCCCCCCCATCTTAAACCGCCCCCCCCCCAAGTGAGACCTCCATGTAAAAGCCCCCCATGGGGGTTCCCCCACGGGAGACTCCCCCGCCAGGCCCCGCCTTCCGCCCCGCCTCTTCCTCTGGCCCCGCCCCTCTCTAGCCCCGCCCAGTCCCCCCAAGGACGCGAGAGGTCCCGCCCCTCCCCGCGAACCGCCAATCAGCGCCCCCCGCTGCGGGGAGGTGGCGAGGGCGGCGCGCGGACGAGTGACGCCAGCGCGCCCGCGGGAGGAGGAGGGGCGGGGCCGGAAGGCCGCGTCACGTGACTCAGGCGCCGGGGAACGCTGGGAGGCGGCGGGTTTACCTCCCCCCTTTCTCCGACGGTATGGGGGCGTGGTCACGGGTGGGGATTGGGGCGGGGCTTAGGAATTGTGGGCGGGGTCGACAGGTGTGGGCGGGGTTGTGAGGCGCGGCGCTTCCGGGAAGGGCAGGTGGCTGCGGGGGGGGGGAGGGGGTGTCCCCAGGCCCTGGGGGGGGTCACAAAGTGGGGGGGGGGGTCTGGGGGGGGGCACAGTAATGGGGGGACTGGAGTGAGCAAGGGGTCTGGGGGGGTCCCTGGGGTGTCACAGGTTTGGGGGGGGGAGGACACGAGGGACAGGGGTGGCCGTGGGGGTGGGACAGGACAGGGTGGACATGGATGGGGGGGGGGGGTGACAGCCAGGGTGGGGTGGCCGGGGGGGGGGGGACACAGCAAGGACAGGGTGACCACAGGGACAGGAGTGACCGTGCAGAGAGGTGGCCATGGAGGGGGGGGGACGACACACACTGCAAGGGTGGGGTGGCCGCAGGTTCAGGGTGACCACAAGGAGAAGGTGGGGGACACACCAAGGACGGGGGGGGTCAGTTGGGACGGGGTGGCCATGGGGACAGAGGGGACAAGCGGGATGGGGTGGCCACAGTGTTGGGGTGACCATAAGGAGAAGGGGGACATCAAGGATGGGGGGGGGGGGACACACGACACAGTTGGGACAAGGGTGGCCACAGGGATGGAGGGACAATTGGGTGGCCTTGGGGACAATCGGGCCGTGGTATCGGGGTGACCGTCGGGACAGGGGTGGCCTTGGGGACAGAGGGGACGAGGAACCAGCAGAACAACCCAAACGGGGTAAAAAAACCCAGGATTGAGCTTGTCCCCTTTGTCGCAGGGACCCGTCGTCACCTCGCAGTCACCGTCACCCAGCAGGTACCGCCGTCCCGGGTGGGAGGGGGACGACACACACCGAACCCCCAACCCGCCCCCCCAAATGGGATTATTTTGCCCAATTTGAGCCTTTTTTTGCCCCGTTTCGCTCTTGCGTTTGCCGCTGGTGAGCTCCAACACCCGCACGCCTTTTTTTAAGCCCAAAAAGGGGGAAATTGGGATTTAAGGAGAAAATCCGGCATCTGAATCTGCTCTGGGTGCGGGAAGTGGCTAAAACCATGCGTATTTTGGGGGAAATTAGGCTGGGTTTGGTATCATCCACCTCTTCCCCTTGGGTCATTATGCCTGTGCCAAGAATTGCGGCAGACTGACGCCAGGGCACTGCTGCCGCCACCACCTTCGTTAGGGGGTAATTATGCAAACGAGCTGGGTTTGGGCTGGCGCTGGGGTTGAGCTGGAGAAGTGGTACTGGGTTCAATTAAACCATTCAATTAAACTGGATCCAATTCACTGGGTTCAATTAAACTGGGTTCAATTCATCAGCTTTAGTTAAACCGGGCTTGATTAAATGGGGTTCAGTGAATCAGGTTTGATTAAACTGGGTTCAATTAAACCAGGTTCATTTAAACCGGGTTCAGTTCACTGGGTTCAGTTAAACTGGGTTTACTGGGTTCAATTAAACTGCATTCAATCAAACCGGGTTCAGTTAAACTTGGTTTCATTAAACTGGGTTCAGCTGAGCAAGTTCAGTTCACTAGGTTCAATTAAACTGTGTTCAGTTCATCAGGTTCAATTAAACTGGGTTCAGTTCACCAGGTTTGATCAAACTGGGTTTAATTAAACCGGGTTCAGTTAATCCGGGTTCAATTCACCACCCAGGGTCTGGGGACGGTGGCACAGTGCCGCGGTGGTTTCGGCACATCCCCAGTCGGTGCAACCCCATCTCATGGGTTTGGTTTTTGGTTTTTTTGCCTCCATCCCGGCAACCTTTTCCAGCTCCTGGCATACCGGCATCCCCATGGATCTCCTCGCCGGCATCGGCTACGCCTGTGCCGGGCTCCTGGTGGTGCTGGCGGCGGCACTGTTGGGGGTGGCGTGTCGCTTGGGGCTCCTCTACCAGCTCTGGCATAAGGTAGGATGAAACGGGTGAGAACACCGCGGTTTTGCCGAAAAACGCCTATTTTTGAAGTGATCCCAGCCGGCGGCTCGGCGAAGGGATGGTGACACCGCGTACATCCTCCTGGTGATCTCACCGTGCAGGTAGACCCCCGAAGCCCCCGGCACGGTGGTGAGTTGGTGGCGGAGGTGCTGAAGGCACACGGCGTCCGTTTCCTCTTCGCCTTGGCCGGTGGCCACATCTCACCCATCTTGGTGGCCAGCGAGAAGGTGGGCATCCGCGTGGTGGACACCCGGCATGAGGCCACCGCCGTCTTCGCCGCCGATGCTGTCTCCAGGCTCTCGGGTGCGGATATGGATGGGGATCCCATGGCCAGCACCTTCTCCTGCTCCAACGGATGGAGGATTTGGGGGTGTCCCAGCTTGGTGGGGTTCTGGTTGAGTGGAGAAGCATTCAAAGACTTTGTGGGTGTCCAGGGTCCTTCTGTGGTGGGTTTTATCCCCATTTATCTCACCCGCTGGTGCTAATTTGGCAGCTCCGGTGAAGATAGGGCAAGGAGAAGGTGACCCCGTGGCCAGCACCTTCTTCTGCCCCAGTGGATGGAGGATTTGGGGGTGTCCCAGCTTGGTGGGGTTCTGCTTGAGCCAAGAAGGGTTCAAAGACTTTGTGGGTGTCCAGGGTCCCTCCATGGTGGGTTTTGTCCCCATTCTTCCCCACCCTGGAGCTAATTCAGCCGCTTGTGTGCCAACGAGATGAGCAACCAAACGTGCCCGGAATCCCCAGCCAAAAATCAGGGTGCAGAGGGACCCACTTCCACCCCCCCCATTTCCCCGCAGGTCGCGTCGGTGTCGCCGCCGTCACCGCCGGTCCCGGCGTCACCAACACGGTGACGGCCATCAAGAACGCCCAGATGGCCGAGTCACCGTTGCTGCTCATCGGGGGAGCAGCCGCCTCACTGCAGAAGGTGGGAGGGACCAAAGAAATTCCCTTTCGGACCCATTTTTTGGGGGGCTTCCCCCATTTTTGGGGGTTCAAGGCTCATTTTTCTCGCAGGGTCGGGGAGCGCTGCAGGACATCGACCAGCTCTCGCTCTTCAAGACACTCTGCAAAGCGTGCGTCTCGGTGCGCGCCGTCCGTGACATCATCCCCACCCTCCGCAAAGCCATCGCCACCGCGCAGTCGGGGACCCCCGGTAAAAAATTGGGGGGGGTCCCCCCAAAAACACCCCCAGAACGCTTGGGCGATGGGTTTCTTTCCCCGCCACGGGTCACCTGGGGTGGTTTACAGTGGTGTTTTGGGGTGCCGCTGTTTGAATTGGGAAGGGGGGGGTTTAGCCCCCAAAAGTGGTTTTGGGGTGACATTAGGGGCACCATCTGCACCCCAATTTTTTAGGACCCGTCTTCGTGGAGCTCCCCATCGACGTGCTCTACCCCTTCCACGTGGTCGAGAAGGAGATCGGTGGCACCAAGAACGCCCGGGGGCTGCGGGGAAAAGTGGTGCAGTGGTGAGTTGCAGCCCCCCCCTCCCAGCACCCTAGGGTGCTGCTGGCACCCCAAGGGGTCCCAGCACCCCAATATCCACCCCCCTGGTAGGTACCTCCAAAACTACATCCGTAACCTCTTCGCGGGTGCCTGGGAGCCCCGGGACGTGTCCCCGTTGCCCGTGCAGGTGCCGCTGGCCACCGAGGATGAGGTGGGTTTTGGGGGAGATTGGGATGGGTTTGGGGTAAGGCAGAGCTGGGGTTTGGGGTTAAAACAGCTGGTTTTGGGGCTCAGCTGAGCCAGTTTTGGGGCTAAACTGGGCTGATTTTAGGGCTTAGTTGAGCCAGTTGTGGGGGATCAGCTGAGCTGTTTTTTGGGGCTGACTGAGCCAGTTTTGGGGCTCAGCTGAGCTGTTTTTTGGGGCTGACTTGAGCCAGTTTTGGGGCTCAGCTGAACTGGTTTTGGGGGCTGACTTGAGCCAGTTTTGGGGCTCAGCAGAGCTGGTTTTGGGATCAGCTGAGCCAGTTTTGGGGTTTAGGTGAGCCGGTTTCAGGGCCCAACTGAACTGGTTTTGGGGCTCAGCTAAGCCAGTTTTGGGGTTTGATAGGGCTGGATTTTGGGGTCAACCTTGCCAGGTTTGGTGCCCAACTGAGCCAGTTTTGGTGCTTACTGAGCTGGTTTTTTGGTGCCCAAATAGGGCTGGTTTTGGGGCTGACCAAGCTGACCTGACCGAACTGGTTTTTTGGGGGCTGACTGAGGTGGTTTTGGGTCTTAGGTGCAGCGATGTGCAGAGCTGGTGAGCCGGGCCACGAAGCCGCTGGTGCTGGTGGGCAGCCAGGCCATGCTGCCGCCCACGCCGGCCGAGGAGCTGCGGTGAGATGTTTTGGGGACGGATGAACTGGTTTGGGGACGGATGAACCGGTCTGGGGATGGTGGAGCCAATTTGGGGGCTGCTGAGCTGGTTTGGGGATGGATGAACCAGTTTGGAGACAGTTGAGCTGGGTTTGGGGACAGATCAGCCAATTTGGGGTCTGGTGAGATGATTTGGGGGATGGATGAACTGGTTTGGGGGATGGATGAACAGGTTGGGGATGGATCAGCCAATCTGGGGTCTAGTGAGATGATTTGGGGACAGATGAGTGGGTTTGGCGATGGCTGAGCAGGTTTGGGGACAGATCAGCCAATTTCGGGTCAGATCAGCCAGTTTGGGGACAGATGAGCCAGATTTGGGTCTGACTGAGCGAGTTTTTGGGCTCAACTGAGCCAAGTTTTGGGGCCAAACCAAGCTGGTCTTCGGCCAAACTGAGCTAGTTTTGGGGCTCTGACAGAGCTGGTTTTGGTGCCACACCGAGCCAGTTTGGGGCCCCAACTGAGCTGGTTTTGGTGCCAAACACAGCCAGTTTGGGGCCCTGACCAAGCTGGGTTTTGGGCCAAATGGAGCCAGTTTGGGGCCCTGACTGAGCTGTTTTTGGGGCCAAACCGAGCCATTTTGGAGCCCGCCCGAACCGGTTTGGGTGCGTGCTGATGCCCACCTACCTGCAGCGCGGCGCTGGAGGCCCTGGGCATCCCCTGCTACCTTGGGGGAGCGGCGCGGGGGCTTCTCCCCCCCGGCAGCCCCCTCCTCCTGCGCCAGAACCGCCGCGACGCCCTCCGCGACGCCGACCTGGTGCTGCTGGCAGGTACAGGGATGGGACACACACACGACACCCACTGTGTCCTCGTCCCCATCCTGACACCCTGTGTGTCCCCCCAAGGTGCCGTCTGTGATTTTCGCCTCTCCTACGGGCGCCTTTTCAGTCGCCACGCCGCCATCGTGGCCGTTAACCGCGACCGGGCGCAGCTCCTCCGTAATTCCGATGTCTTCTGGAAACCCCGGCTCGCCGTGCAAGGTGAGACCCTTACCCCAGCCCTGGCTCCCCACCCCCTGCCTGCAATGGGTGGCGTGGGGTGTGATGAGCTGGGCGTTCTCGGCAGGAGACGCAGCCTCCTTCGTGGTGCGGTTGGCGCGGAGCCTGCGGGGCTACAGCTGCCCCGGGGACTGGGTGGAGGGGCTGCGTGAAGCCGATCGGAAAAAGGAGCAGGCTAACCGGTGAGTGCATGCGGGACGGGGACGGGGATGGGGATGGGGATGAGGATGAGGACAGGGATGGGCACAGGCGTGGGGACAGGGGTAGGGACAGGCTCAGGGACAGGCACGGAGATGGGGACAGGCATGGGGACAGGGATGGGAACAGGCACAGGGATGGGAACAGGCACAGGGATGGGGACAGGCAGGAGGATGGGAATGGGGACAGGGAGAGGCTCAGGGACTGGGATGGGGACAGGGGTGTGCACAGGCATGGGGATGGGGACAGGGATGAGCATGGGGACAGGGACGGGCACAAGAATAAGGATGGCATCAGGGATGGGGACAGGGACTGGGCTGGGGACAGGGAGGGGTATGGATCGTGGCCTGTTTGGGTGGGGGGATCCCAGCCCCTTTCTGGTTTGGGGGGGGGGGGCTCCCCATTTCCAGTTTTGGGGGATCTCAACTCATTCCCAACTTGGGGCGGGGGGGGCATTCCCAGTCCTTGGGGGATCCCAACCCATTTCCAACTGGGATGGGGGAGCCCCCATCCCCATTCTTCGGAGGATCCCACCCACCTCTTCCTTGCCCTTGGGGGGGTGTGTGGGGTGTCTCCCCCCAACAGGGAGAAGGCAGCGACCCCCACCCCGCAACACCTGAACCCCCTGGACCTGCTGCACCGCCTGGATGCGCTGCTGCCCCCCGAGAGCCTCCTCGTAGCCGACGGGGGGGACTTTGTGGGCACCGCCGCCTACATCGTCCGTCCCCGACATCCCCTCGCCTGGCTGGACCCTGGTAAGACACCCCCCCCCCCCCCCCAGCCCCAGGCGTGCTGTCACCGTAGCGGGGGGACACACACGGGTGACACCGCCGGCTGTTGTCTCCACAGGAGCTTTCGGCACGTTGGGAGTCGGCGGAGGGTTCGCGCTCGGCGCCAAGCTCTGCCGTCCCGACGCGGAGGTACGGGGGTGCGGTGGGCCATGGGGACACGGCGACCACCGTGCCACCTACTGTGTGGCCTCATGGTGTTTGTCCCCTCCCCGGCGCCAGGTTTGGGTCCTCTACGGTGACGGCTCGCTGGGCTACAGCCTGATGGAGTTCGACACCTTTGTGCGGCACAAGGTCAAGATGGTGGCAAAAATGGGGTGAGGTGGGGGGCAAATGGGGTCTTGTCACCGTCCTGGGGTGTCACCGGGGCGCGGTGGCCCTGTGCTTTGTCCCCTACAGACGCCTGTCATCGCGCTGGTGGGCAATGACGCATGCTGGAGCCAGATTTCCCGGGAGCAAGTGGCTTTGCTGGGTAGCAACGTGGCGTGTGGCCTTGAGTACCTGGGTAAGTACTGTCCCCCCCTGGCTTTGTCCCCAGATTTGGGGACACCTGGGTTGACCCCATGTCATCTTAAGGTAGATTGAGCCATGCCTGGTGTCACCACGTCACCCTGGGGAGGATCAAGCCATGCCTGGTGGCATCATGTCACCCTGGGGTGGATGGAGCCATGCCTGGTGGCATCATGTCACCTTGGATTGAGCCATGCCCGGTGGCACTGTGTCACCCTGGGGTAGATTGAGCTGTGCCGGGGGTCACCACATCACTCTGGGGAGGACCGGGCCGTGCCTGGTGGCATCACATAGCTTTGGGGACCGTCACCTCCAGGGACCATCACGTGGCCACGTCACCTCCAGGGACGATTGGACTGTGCCTGGTGGACCTGTGTCACCCTTGGGAAGATCTGGCCATGCCTGGTGGCACCATGTCACCCCCGATCAGGCCACGCCTGGTGGCACTGTGTCACCCTGGATCAAGCCATGCCCGGTGGCCCTGTATCACCCCGATATCAAGCCAGTCCCACGGAGGTGACAAGGCCACCACCGCTGTCCCCTCCCTACAGACTACCACGCGGTGGCGGAAGCTCTGGGTGGCAAAGGCTTCGTGGTGGGTCGCCAGGACCGCGAGCGGCTGGACGCCGTCCTCCGTGCTGCGCAGGACGCGTGTCGCCAAGGCCACCCCGTCCTCGTCAACGCCCTCATCGGCAAGACCGACTTCCGTGACGGTTCCATCTCCGTCTAGGGACAGTGTC
The DNA here is from genome assembly GCA_028022735.1 of Gypaetus barbatus. Taxonomy (NCBI): domain Eukaryota; kingdom Metazoa; phylum Chordata; class Aves; order Accipitriformes; family Accipitridae; genus Gypaetus; species Gypaetus barbatus. Next base: position 1,247,719 of record CM051546.1, read on the forward strand.
CCCAAAATGTCCTGGCCGTGTCCCTGGCGGGGCAGGGGGGACGAAGGAAAGGGGTGTGGGTTTGGGTGACACCGGTGCCGCACACCCAACCCAGGGGACAGCTGCATGTCCCCCCCCCCCAGCAATAAAGCAGCACCGTCTGCCCCCACCCACCATCCTGTGCCATCAATTTGGGTGCTGACACCCCAGGGACACCCTAAGTGACACTTTGGGGACTGTCACCCCCCCCCACCCCCCCCCATCGAGACGGCATCACAACACCACACGCAGAAGGCCTGGCAGCGAGTGCAGCTTGTGTCATTTATTGCTGGTGACGGTGACAAGGCAGTGGCAGGGCAAGGGTGGGGGTCAGGCCACCCCGGGGGGGGGGGTCAGGGGACAGCTTTGTCACCCCTACCCCCCCCAGGCCTGCCTGCACCCCCTGCCCAGGCGCTTTAACACTGGTGGCTCAGCCCGGCCGGGCCGGTGGTTTCACATTCAGCTGGTTCCTTTAAGGCTAATACTGAGCGAGGCTGGTTTTGGGGAGGGGGGGATATATTTTGGGGAACCCCCCCTCCCCGCTGTAACACTGGCAGTGGGTTTATTTTGGGGGTAAAAAGGGTTTTTTGGGTTTGTTTTTTTTTTTTTTTTTTGTTGCAGGCTGCGGTGACGGCGTCTGCCGTCCATCCACCCGTACACACGCACACAAAGCTCGAGTAATAAATAAAGCTCAGCGCTCCCGTACCGGCAGCCCCCACCTTGGGGCGGGGGGGGGGGCTAGAAAATGGGGAGGGGGGGCTCAGTGAGGGTGGGGGTCCCCACTGCCACCCAGGCTGGGCACGGGTGGCAGGAGGGAGCCCCATCGCCCTCCTTGGGGTGCACACGCAGTGGGGAAGAGGGTTTGGGGGAGCATGGAGGGGGGTAGCCCCCCCCTGCCACCAGCCTGAGGAATGGAGGTCATAGACCCTTGTCAATAATGTAATACTGGTTTTGGTTTTTTTTGGGGGGGGGGGCAGCCTGGGGGGGCAACCAGGGAAGGGAGAAGGGGGTGAACAGGCACTTGAGGGTAAAATTTGGCCATATAAAATAAAAAAAAAAGCCGAGCAAGAGGCAGCGGGACCCACATCCCCCCTCTTCCCCCCCCCCCCCCCCCAAAAAAAAGCAATGGGGGGGGGAATTGGAGCTGGGGCTGTTTGGGGGGGGCCTCACCTCACCGAAGGCGGCATCACCCTCGCCATTGGGGTCCCTCCTGCTCGGCGCTGTGCAAATCGAAGGCAACTAGAGGCAAGTGCTGCTTTTTTTGGTCGCTCTCGCACCGGCGGCGGCATCGGCACCGGTGTCGGTATCGGCATTGGTACCGGTTTCGGCATCGGTACTGGCATCGGCATCGGCACCGGTGCCTGCATCGGCACCGGTATTGGCATCGTCACTGGTGTTGGCATCGTCACCAGTGTCGGCATCGTCACCGGTGTCGGCGTTGGCACTGGCACCGGCGTTGGTGCTGGTCTCACAGGCAGACATTGATCTGCTTGGCAAGCTCCCGCTCGAGGTCGAGAATGAGCGCGTCAAAGTCCTTGAGGTTGAGGCAGGGGCCGAAGGCCGCCTCGGGCTCCTCACCCAGGGCGAAATCAGCCACGAAGAGGGTCCGCCGGTGTGGGGTCCGCCGCGCCGGCACCCCGGTCTCGCCATCACCGGCTGCCACCTCGTCGTAGTCGGCGTTGCTGGCCGTGCCGGGTACCAGTAGGAATTGGTGGTCACAGATGCTCCAGTCACCGGCGTAGCGGTTGCTGGGGGGGCTCTCCGGTCCTCGGGGACGGTGACGGGCCACCACCGCGCTCTCCAGCAGGTCCAGTCGCAGTGGTGGCCCCCGTTGCTGCTGCGGGCAACTGGGCTGTGCTCCCTCCCGAAATTGGGGGGCTGGGGCCAAGCGGGGGGCTGCAGAGAGAGCGGTAGAGGCAGGGGGGTGGTCACCAGGAGGTTTGTTGGTGTTGGGGGGGGGAAGGGCAATGGGGGGGCCACAGAACTTTTGCTGGGAATGGGGGAGGCCAATTGCTGGAGCTGGGGGGGAGCAGACCAGCAAAAAAGTGGGAGACCCCAGGAGAGCTGTTGGATGGGGGGGGGGGGGGGTCATTGACCAGCTGCCGGGAATGGGGAGGGGGGGCCCACGGCAGCAATGTGGGGGGTCACGGACCACTGGAGCAGCTGCTGGGGATGGTGACACATGGGGGGGGTCACAGATGCCTTCCAGGGCCAGGGGCGCCCCCCACGAGCAGCCATATGGGGGTTACAGACCCCTGGAGCAGCTGCTGGGGATGGTGGCACCTGGTGGGGGGGGTCAGACCCCTTCCAGAGCCAGGGGGCCCCCCCAAGAGCAATGATATGGGGGTCACAGACCCCTGGAGCAGCTGCTGGGGATGGTGGCACACGGGGAAGCCATGGCAGCAGGGGCGAGACCCCCAGAGCAGCTGCGACCAATGGTGGCCCAGGTAGTTGCTGTACAAAGAGCCCCCCCAAAGTGTGGGGGGGTGCAGGTGTCCCCCCTACCCCGCTCACCCGGCCAGGCCTGCAGCAGGTAATGCAACACCTCGATGTGCCTCTTGAAGTCAACGGCGCTGGCGATGTCCTCGCTGTGGGCGTAGCTGCGGTTGCCGGTGCCGGCACCGGTGCAGGAGCGCCGGGGCTCCTGGTTCTGGGTGAGCAGGACGGGCCCGAAGCAGACGGCGATGTTCTGCGAGTTCATGCGGTTGAAATCATGGAAGGAGGCCACCAGGCTGAGGTGGTCCAGGAGCCGCGTCAGCGTGGCCTGGGGGGACAAGGTGGCATCAACAGGGATGTCCTCTGATGCCACCCCGTTGTCCCACACCATCCCAAAACAGAGCCGAGGGGAATCGCCCCAGGGGACTTGGCTGCGGATGGTTCCTGGGGCCAAGTCACACAGTGAATGCGGAGGTGGAAATAAATGCTTAAATATCAGAGGGATGTGAAGACTGACCCCCCCCCCCCAAAAATTCTTGGGGAGGTCCTGAGTAGGGAGGTGACACAGGGACGTGCCTCATGTCACAGGTCAAGAAATAAGGACTGTCTGCAGTGGTGAGTTGGGATGGGGGGAGACCACGGGGCTGAGCAGCAACGGCATCCCCCCCCGTAATCCCTCACCACAACTGGGCACCCCCTTTTTTGGTGCTGGGCACCCATCTTTTTGGCACTGGGCACTCACCTTCTCAACGTCGGGCAGGCAGTCGAGCAGGGTGACAGCGTCCCGCTCTCCTGGGGGGGTCCGGGGGGGTCGCTTGGCCATGGCCTCCAGCACAACGTGGTAGAGCGTGGGGGTGATGAGCGGCGTGGGCAGCTCCCGCAGGTAATCCTTGAGGATCCCTGCAGGTGGGAGGACGTGGGGGACGGGGCATCAAGTGTGGTCCCACGGGGTGCACGGGAATCTGCAGGGGCACCCCCACCCCAGGACAAGCACCCACCCGTGATGACGTTGATGTCGGGGTAGAGCTGCTCTGAGAGCGTGACGGCCGCACTGTCCCTCTCAAAGGCGTCACGAAGCTCTTTCTTGACGGCGGCCGAGCCGCAGAGCCGGTACAATCCCACCACCTGCAAATGGGGACACCGTCACCACGGGTTTGGGGGGGGTTCATCCACCGCAGCCCCCTACAGCCGCCACCGTAAGTCCCCGCTCACCTTCAGCCCTCGTTTCTCTATCTCGGCCACGCATTTCTGGATGAGCAGAGGCACTTTGGTGGCCGTCTTCTCCCTCTCCACCAGCTGGCCCAGCTCCACGCCGAAGACACGGGGTTCCCGATCACCGGGACTGTCCCACTGCTCCACCAAGGTGAATTTGGAGTAGAGGATACCGCGAGGTTGCAGCCGCACTGCCAGCTGCTGGGCCCGGCAACCTGTGGAGCCCAGCGGTGCCGTCAACAGGGTGCCAAGTCACCAAAACCCAAACCGACCCCAGCACCCGGCCGTACCTCTGAAGATGTGGGGCAGGACCACAGTGCCGTGGCAGCAGAGACGGTTGCGGCAGGAGGTGGGATCCCAGGAGAAGACGATCACCTTGAGGTGCCGGGCACCCTCCAGCTCCAGGTTGAAGGTGTGGTTGAGGCCGAGGAACGCTGTCTTGCAGGGCAGCAAAGCCGTGCGAGCCCGGTTGGCCGCGTCCACCTGCAAGACGCAGAAAACCTCCCGGGCTTCAGCCCGTGGTGGCTTCAGGTCCCGCACGCCGTGGAGGTGGACGCTCACCAGCCCCGAGATGTGTTGCCCGCACCGTGGCGGCATCTCCCCGCAGCTGTAGGGGCGGAAAGCGCCCACATCCAGCCTGTTTTCCCCATCCTCCGGTTCGGCACGCGCCCCGGCTTTAGCCGGCAGCTCCGGGGAGTCGCCGTCACTCAAGTAGCCGCCTTTGCCAGCCGCTTTGGCTCGCGGCAGCCCCGGCCGTGAAGCCACGCTGCTGTCTAGGTGGTAGCGGCTGATGACGTTGCTGGATTCCTTGCGGGTTTCGGAGGGCGAGGTGCCACCCTCTTGGCCCCGGGGACGGGGGCTGCGTAGGCTGAGCTTCCTCCGTAGCTCCGGCAGCTTCTTCATCTTCATGGAGAGACGACGTACGGTACCTGGGGACTTCACCTTGTTGAGGGAACGGCCCTTCTTGGGGCTGGCGGGGGGCGAGGGGGTGGTCAGCCCTGTCCCTGAGCTCACGCATGGGATCGGCATCTTCACTGTGTGGGGGGAAAAAGGGGTGAGTGGGTCCTGGGGGGGGTGCACTGGGAAGCCTGGGTGGGACAGGGCTGCTCCCCGGAAACTGCTGTGGGGTGGAGGGAGGGTCCTGTGGGATGGGGTAGCGGTGGGGGGGACAATGTCCTGGGGGATGGGGAAGGGATGGGGACTGTAGGGTCCAGGAGACATCCCTGGGGACAGGGATGGTGAGGTCCCTTCTGGGAAGGGACAGGAACCACTGGCCTGGGGACAGGGAAGGGATGGGGACCATGGGATCGGGATGATGCTGTCCTAGGGGACAGGGACCATTGGGTCTGGGGACCATGGGGTACAGGGGACACCAGGGACAGGGACTATCAGGTTTGGGGACCACAGGGTCCAGGAAACCTCATGGGGGACAGAGAAAGGACAAAGACCACAGGGTGCTGCAGATGGAGACAGGACCATGGGGTCCAGGGGACACTCTCCTGGAGGGGTGACAGGAGGACAAGGGCTTTGCGGGACCGGGGGCCACCACTGTCCCACCTCCCTGACCCGTAGCCACGTGCCGCCCCTCACCACAAGCCTGGGTCCTGCCGGCTCCCGGCTCCTCTCCTCGGCCAGCCGTGGGCAGTGCTGGGGCCGTGCCGCTGCGGGGTCCGGAGCTCTCTGCCATCCCCAAACCACCCCGGGGGGGGTCTTCCCTACCCGTCTTCGGGGGTGACTCCCCACCATGGCCCCTCTCGGTGTCACGGCTCCCTCCGCTCCATGTCTTCCAGGAGCTCCCAGGCTGGGGGTCCTCATCTTCGGGGATGGGATTGTACCAAATCTCACCCTCGCTGCCGGCAGCGCCGGCATCCGCCTCAGCTCCACCGCCCGGCTCATCCAGCCCTGGTCCCTTCACCGATGACAGCACCCAGTGCCGGCTGCTCCGCTCCAAGCTCTGCAGGTAGGCACCGTGCCCAGGGCTCCTACTGAGACCACCCAGCTCCCCAGAGCCGTTCACCGCCTCGGCTTCCTCTGCCGGCTCGACGTCTTCCTCGCTGGGCTGCTCGATGCCGGGCCGGGGGCTGCTGGCAGCAGGGTCCGGCTCACCGGCATCTGCTGGATCTGGGGCAGCTTTGGGAGGCAGTAGCTGCCTCTCATCGCGGCCGCCGCAGGAAAACCGGGCCCAGTTTTGCTTGCGGGATGCTGCCGGCACCGGCTCCACCGATGTCGCCTCGGGGTCCACCGGAGAATCGGGGCTTGGCAGAGGATGCTCTGGGGGAGGAAGGAAAAGAGCTGGGCTGAGCACGGGGGTTCCCAAAACACCAACGGGGAGCCCACCAAGACACGAGCACCTCTCTCTTGTCCCCCCCGAGCATTCCGCCATGCCACCCACCATCCTCACCCTGAATCCGTTGCTGTCCCAAATGGGACCCCCCTTCCCCATGCCGGCTCTGCCGGGGCGGCGGGCAGGCGCAGGCAGCTGCACGTAGCCCCTTGCCAAGCGGGATTTCCGGTTGTTTACTGCCGACCGGACCCGTGGCCATGCTCCCACTGCCCTGGCGTGGGCAGGGGGAGCCCCGGCAAGGAAATGGGGGGGCACGGCTGAACCCCTCTGCACCCCAATGGGGACAGGGCTGCACCCCAGTAGGGATGGGGGTGGCTCTGCCCGCGTCCCTTGGCTCTGTGCCGCAAAGCAGAGTCCTGTCCCCCCTGCACCCCCTGGCTCACACACACACAGGGGGGGTCACCCCAATACTGCACTCCCATTCCCTGCACACCCCCCCCCCAGTTCATTTGTGGCCCCCCCAGGTTGTCTGCATCCCTCCAACTTGTGCATCCCAATCTCCCCTTGCACCCCTCTACCCTGTGCACCCCAAACTCCCCTGCCTTGTGCACCCCAATCCCCCTGCACCCACCCCCCCCCCGTGGCAACCCATGGACCCCCACAATCCCCAGGATCCCCCCCCCCCAACCCCATGACACCATGGCTCGGTGTGGGGCTCCCCCAGCTCCCCAGAGATGTGGGGTGGGGGCAGGAGGGACCTGGGGGGGGGGGGAACCCCAATTGCTGTAGGGTACTGAGGGAGCTGAGGTGATGGGTGCCCCTTCCTTGGGGGGCAGGAGGGAAAATGGGGACATGGAGGGGGGGGCTTGCTGGGGGAACAGGACCCCAGGGTAATGGGAGACCCTTCCTGGGGGGGGATGGGGGAGATATCCCTTCCGGGGGGGGGCAGAAAGGACCCCAGGGTGATGGGGGTCCCTTCCTTGCGGGGCAGGAGGGACCCTGGGTGATGGGGGACCCTTCCTCGAGGGGGTCCCTTCTTGGGGGGACACACCAATAGGGACCCCAGGGTGATGGGGGCTCCCTTCTTTGGGGTATATAACCCTGAAGTGATGGGGGTATCTTCCTTGGGGGGAGGGTCCCTTCGTTTTTTTTGGGGGAGTGGGCAGGAGTGACCCCAGGGTGAGGGGACAGGTCTCTTCTTTAGGGTACAGGACCCCAGGGTGATGGGGAAGACCCTTCCTTGGGGCGGGGGGGGGGGAGGGAGGCAGGAGGGACCCCAGGGTGATGGGGGGGGTCCCTTCCTCGGGGGGGGTGTCCCTTGCTTGGGGGTGGGGGTCCCTTCCTTGAGGGGGGGGAGTCCCTTCCTTGAGGGGGGGGGTCTCTTCCTTGAGGGGGGGGGGGAGTCTCTTCCTTGAGGGGGGGGTCCCTTCCTTGAGGGGGGGGGGAGTCCCTTCCTTGAGGGGGGGGTCCCTTCCTTGAGGGGGGGGAGTCCCTTCCTTGAGGGGGGGGTCCCTTCCTTGAGGGGGGGTGCAGAAGGGACCTTGGGGTAATGGGGGGGGGGGTGTCGTCCGTACCTCTGTCCTTGGTGTCCGACTTCTTCCCGCGCGGGCGGTCGCGGCCCCTCAGGCGGGAGAAGGTCCGCCGCAGCAACGGCTCCGCCATCGCCCGCCCCGCTCCCCCTCACCGCGGGGGTCTCCTCACACCGCTGGGCAACCCCCCCCCACCCACCCCTCCACCTCCTCCTCGGCCCGTCCAGGTCCCCTTTCAGTCCGTCTCGGTCCCCTCAACCCGGCTCGGTCCCCTCAGGCCCGTTCCCGTCGTCGTCGTCGTCCCCGTCCCCGTCCCCGTCCCCCCCCCCCCAACTTCTCTCCCCTCCTCAGAGCGGCGGGGCCTGAAGCGGCGGCGGCGGCGCCGCCATCCCGCGGCGCGAATTCCTGGGATGCCGCCGGCAGCGCTGCCGGGAGCTGTAGTCCGGAACCACCGGGACCCCCCGGTACAGAGATACCCCCCCCTCGGCTTGGACCGGGAACACCCCCTCTGAACCGGCAGGACCCCCCCCCCTTAGCCCCCAGGAGCGGGGACAGACACCCCCCCCCCCCCCAAGGAGAGGGATTCCCCCCCCAGATCCCGGCCCGTGGCCAAAGGGTGAGGGGATGTGGGGAGCTTTGGGGGGGTATTTGGAGGGCTGGAGGGTATTTAAGGGGGGCTAGGGGGGTATTTGGTGAGTCTGAGGGGATATTTGGGGTCTGGGGAGTATTTGGGGGGAGGGGGGGTGTCTGGGGGTATTTGGGGGTCTGGAGGGGGATTTGGGGGGTATTTGGGGGTCTAGAGGGGTATTTGGGGGTCTAGAGGGGGATTTGGGGGGTATTTGGGGGTCTAGAGGGGGATTTAGGGGGTATTTGGGGGTCTAGAGGGGTATTTGGGGGTCTAGAGGGGGATTTAGAGGAGTCTGGAGGGTATTTAGGGAGGTCTGGGGGGGTAATTGGGGGTCCTGGGGGGTACTTGGGGGAGCTCTGGAGGGGGCTATTTGGGAGAGCTCTGTGGGGGGTATTTGGGGGTATGGGGGAGATTTAGAGGGGTCTGAGGATATTTGGGGGAGACATGGCTGGTATTTGGGGGACTGTGAGGCATTTAGGGGGGTCTGGGGGTATTTGGGGATCTAGAGGGGGATTTAGAGGAGTCTGGGGGATATTGAGGGAGGTCTGGGGGGTACTTGGGGGAACTCTGGGGTGGGGTATTTAGGGGTCTGGGGGGCATTTTAGAGGGGTCTGAGAATATTTGGGGGAGACCTGGCAGGTATTTGGGGGACTGTGAGGCATTTAGGGGGGTCTGGGGGTATTTGGGGGTCTGGAGGGGGATTTAGGGGAGTCTAGGGTGTATTTAGGGAGGTCTGGGGGGGTAATTGGGGGTCCTGGAGGGTATTTGGGGGAGCTCTGGGGGCAGTATTTGGGGGTATGGGGGAGATTTAGAGGGGTCCGAGGATATTTGGGGGAGACCCGGCAGGTGTTTGGGGGTCTGGGGGTATTTGGGGGTCTGGAGGGGGATTTAGGGGGGTATTTGGGGGTCTAGAGGGGGATTTAGAGGAGTGTGGAGGGTATTTAGGGAGGTCTGGGGGGTACTTGGGGGAGCTCTGGGGTGGGGTATTTGGGCGTCTGGAGGGCATTTTAGAGGGGTCTGGGGATATTTGGGGAGACCTGGCAGGTATTTGGGGGTCTGTGAGGTGTTTAGGGGGGTCTAGGGGTATTTGGGGGTCTGGAGGGGGATTTAGGGGAGTCTGGGGGTATTTAGGGAGATCTGGGGGGGTATTTAGGGAGGTCTGGGGGTACTTGGGGGAGCTCTGGGGTGGGGTATTTGGGGGTCTAGAGGGCATTTTAGAGGGGTCTGGGGATATTTGGGGTGACCTGGCAGGTATTTGAGGGTCTGTGAGGCATTTTGGGGGGTCTGGGGGTATTTGGGGGAGCCCTGGGGGCTATTTGGGGGTCTGGGGGTGTTTGGGGGAGACCTGGGTGGTATCTGGGGGTCTGGGAGATATTTAAGGGGGTCTGGGGGGTATTTGGAGGGTCCTGGGGAGTTATTTGAGGGTCAGGGAGGTATTAAAGAAAGTCTGGGGGGCATTTGGGGGAGCCCTGAGGGGTATTTGGAGGTCTAGAGGGGGATTTAGGGGGTCTGGGGAGTACTTGGGGATCTGGGGGGTATTTTGGGGAGCCTGAAGGTAATTGAAGGGATCATGGGGGATTGTGGGGAGCCTGGAGGCCCAAGACACACCCCCCCCCCCCCCAATCCTCCATGTGGCATCACCCCCCAAACCACTGCTGCTCTGCTGAGGGACCCAAAAACCCAGAGCCAGGAGCCGCCCCGCACCCATCCACCCCACACCATCAGGGGCCCCCCATCCCACGCAGCCGCCCCCCCGACCCCCCCGTCACCAGAGCAGGGCCTCACTCTGCATATGTGTTTATTGCCCCGCAGGGAACCCCACTCCACCCCGTACCCCAAATTTTCCCTGGAGATCCATCCATGGACCCCAAACGGACATGCTGAAGGTCAGGGCTGCATCCTGGAGTGCTGCAGGTTAGATGTGGCAAGTGGAAAGGGGCCGGGGGGAGCCCCCGGAGGGGGTGGTGGGTGCTGGGTGGGGGGTTGGGGGTCTTGGGGTGTCCCTTGCATGCTCAGGGGTGTCCCTCGCACACCCAGTGGAGTTGACTCGTGCAGGGGTAGTCGTACCACTCGCCATCCTCCCTCACCGCCGCGCAGTTCTCCTGGTGCCCGCCGTTGGGCTCATTCCTGTGCCAAAAGCTGCAACGAGATGGGGGGGGATCAGGACAGCTTAGGGGTGTCCCCCTGCATCCCTAAGCCCCCATCCCCTTGTCCCCAGCGCCCGCTGGGCTGTACCTGCTTTCCCGGGGTAGGATAGTCCCATTCGCCCGCTTCCAGGTACCCTCGACCTCTTCATCCCTGATGCTGAGCCAGGAGGAGCTTTGCAGCATGGTCCGGATGTGATCCTGGGGGCAAAGGCAGCGTCACCCCCATGGCAGAGCCCCCCACGGTCCCCTGCCCACCCTCGGGGACAGCGGGGGACAGCAGGTCCCGGTGGCAGGTAGGACCTGATGCCATATCCCCCCCCTCAATACCCCACATCTCCCCACTGCTGACACAACCTCTGCCCTGGAGTGGGGGGATGTGGGGGGGAGTTTGGGTTTTTTTTTTTGTATCGGGGGACAGTTCAGAGGAGGTTTGGGGTCGGGGATGGCAGGGTGAGGGTCCATGGGACACTGGGGCTGGGGTTAAGTTTGGGTTATACACAGGTTTGGGGTCACAGTTATGAAAAATGAGGATTAGAGTCCAAGTTAGAGCCTCATTGGGGTCTGGACTATCTTAGGGTTAGCTTAAGTCCTGTGTATTTAGGATTAGGGCTGGACTAGGGCCCTGGTGGGGTTTGGGCTGGCTTAGGGTTAAGTCAAGTCCTGTAAATATATGTTAGGTTTAGGATAGGGATAGAATTACAGTTATGGATAATCAGAGTAGGGTTATGGTTAGGGACAGGGTTAAGATCAGGGTTACCGTTAGGGTTAGGGTTAGGGTCAGGGTTATGGTGAGGTTTAGGATTAGGCTTAGGGTTAGGGATAGAGTTAGGGATAGTTTTCAGCTGGATTTGGTTCAGTTAAATTAGGGTTATGGCTCTCTTAGGAATGGGGTTGGGCTTAATTGTAGAAATATTAGGTCCTAGAGTGTAAATTTCGGGTTAAAAGGACAAAATTTGGGTAAAGCTTAGGGTGAGGGCTCAGCAGCGCCCACTTGTGGGAAAAGTGAGGTGTTGGGTGACCCCAAACCTGTCGTAGGGTTCAGGTCAGGGTTTAAGGGGTTCACATGAGGCTTCCAGCCGCTCCCCATCCCACAGAAGATCATAACCTCCCCACAAAGCCCACCTCAGGCACCACAGTGTCCCCCCTCCCCATCCCCCTTCCTGGATGCCTGGATCCGTCCCCCCTTCACCTTCTCCTCGGGGCTGTCCACTTCCAGGAGCTGCGTGCCCAGGACCGAGCAGAAGTGCTGGGCGTTCTCCCAGGAACTCAACGTCTTGGAGTAGAAATAGCAGGAGTTCCCAAAATAGGTCCAGCCTTTGGAGCAAGGGGGACAGCCTGGGAAGGCGGGACACAGAAAAGTGTGGGGGGTCACCCCTCAGCTGGGGCTGCAAGACCCCATAGACTGGGGACAGCCCTGGCCGGAGCCACGACCCTGACTGCTGAGCATCCCCACTGGGTTAGTGTCACAGCTGGGTTAGGGTTAGAGCCCTGCTGGAGTTTGGGTTAAATCCTATATATTTAGGGTTAGGACTGGGTTAGGGTCCCATTGGGGTTTGGGTTTAGCTTTAGTCCTATATGTTTAGGGTTACAACTGGGTTGGGGTTAGGACCATGCTGAATTTTGGGCTAAATTAGGGTTATCTTAAATCCCAGATATTTAGGGCTATGGCTGAGTAGAGTTAGGACCCCACTGGGATTAGGTCTTCTTTAAGGTTAATTTAAATCCTATATATTTAGGGTTAGGACTGGGTTAGGATTATTGAGGTTTCGGCTAGATCAGGGTTAGTTTAAATCCTACATATTTAGGGCTACGAACGGTTTATGCTTAAGGCCCTGCTGGGGTTTGGGCTAGCTTAGGGTTAAGTAAAGTCACATATATTTAGGGTTTGAGCTGGGTTAAGGGTTAAGACACCATTGAGGTTTGACCTCACTTAGGTTTAAGTTAAGTTGCATATATTTAGGGTTAAGTCTGCATCAGGGTTAGGGTCCCATTAGGGTTTGGGCTCAGTTAGGGTTAGGTTAAGTCACCTAAATCACCCTAAAGGTAGGATTAGGTCAGGTTTAGGGCCCTGTTGCAGTTTGAGTTTAGTTTAAGCTGTATCTGTGCCAGGTTAGGGCTGAACTTCAGCCAGCGTAGGGTTAGGCGAAGCCCTAAATATTTGGGATAAAGGTGCCAGGACTGACAGGAGCGGGAACAGACGTCGTCCTTGCTCCCGTGGATGACCCAGCGGCTCCACTGGCGGTTCCCGCTGTAGAGCATCACCGTGTGCTGCGGGTGGTTGCCGTAATTGAAGTAGAGATCGTAGCCGACGAGTGCCAACAGCCCACCGTCACGGCACTCCCACCGCTGCAGCTCGCTGTCATCCTGGCACGGCTCCAGCCCCACGACTGCCCAGCTTTGCCCATGGGTTGCCGTAATGCAGCGCTGGCTCCCCCAGCCCCGTAGCCGGCCCCCTTGTAACCACTGGAACCGTTGTGCCATGGCATCGGGCCGGCACTTTGTCACCATCAGCTGTTGCCCCCTGGCCTCCACACACTTGCGGTGGTCTTCGTTGTACAGCAGGAAGGAGCAGGAGGCTGCGGAGAGGTTCCCGGTGAACCGGGGGGGACACACATGGGGACTGGGGACACGTCCGTGGGTGTCACCGCGGAAAGGGAGGGGAGGGCGGAGGATACGCACCCACATTCGGCAGCTTCTTCGCCTTCTCTGCCTCCAGCGCCTCGCTCAGGGCTGCAACTGGGGCGGGGGGGAGACACGGGGACACACACACACAGAGGTCACCCTGTCACCGCAAGGCACAGGGCATCCCAGAGCCATTGCTGTGGCAGGGGTGGGAGAGGGGCTGGTGGTGGGGGGTGGTGAGCACTCGCACCCCCCCTGTGGAGACCCCCAACACCCCGATAACCTTAACTCTGCCCCCCAGCAGCCCCGGCATCATCTCCCCATGTGGAAGGGGGCTCCCCCGAGCCCCGCAGAGCCCCGCTACTCACTGTGCTGTGAGCCGACGGCGAGAAAGAGCACATTCATCAGCACCGAGACCCCCAGTGCCACGGTGCCCACCAGCACCAGCTTCTCCCTGGAGCAGCACCCTGACGCTGAGGAGGGTGGGTGAGTGACGGCCAGCCCCTGGTTTGGGCAGAGCCGGGTGGCACCGGCTTTAACCGCAGCGTGGTTTTGTCCTTTTGACGATGCTCTTGCCCTTGCCCATGCCGTACCTGGAGGGTCAGGCACGTGCTTCTGGCTTGGCACGGCGATGGCGGAATCCAAGGGCTCGTACGGGTTCTCCTCTGTGGGGCACAGGTCGTTGCAGGCTGGGGAGGGGATAGCGGTGACGGCACTTGTGGGGGATCTCCCCCTCCCAGTGCCACCATGATCCCTGGGGACTCCCCTCGCGCGTGAGGGTGGGGGATTTGCCCTGGTGCCACTTCCCTGGGGATCCCCCCCAGGTGTCTCCGACCTCCCCAGGGCTCGCCCTTGGGCACCAAGGATGGAAATGGGGGTCCTCTTCAGTGCCACTGTCTGCCCTGGGGACCCCCTTCTTGGACACTGGGGGTGGGAGAGTCTCCCCGGGGGTCACCAACCATGCCAGGGATGCCCCCTCAGACACCAGGCACAGAGATGGGGATCCCCCTCAGTGCCACTGCCCACCCTGGGGACACCCTTCAGGGACCAGGGGTGGAGATGGGGGTCCCCTTCGGTGCCCTCTTGGGTGCCTTCTAGGTGCCACCACTTTCCCCGGAACCCCAGTTGGGCAGCAGGGATGGAGATGGGGATCCCTCCCTGGTACCACAGTCCATCCTGGGGACCCCCCCCTCAGACACCAGGGATGGGGGAACCCCCCCTGGGTGCCACCACCCACCCTAGGATCCTCCCTTGGGTACTGGGGACAGAGACAGGGGATGCCCCCCAACACTGTGAGACCCCAAAAGTGACACAGGGTGTGCATTAGGGACTGCTGGGCTTGCCCCCACCCCATCCAGCACCCTGGGGTGCTCCCTACCTTCCCCGCCGCTGAGCTCCAGCGCCCACATTTGCCCCTGCCCGGCTTGGCTGGACTCGATGTTGCCGTACATCGTCCCTGCGGTGCTGAAGAGCTGTCCCCAGTGGGTGTCCCCACTGATAAATCCTCCGGGAAGCGGGTGGGGGGGGGGGGGTGCCGGATGCACCCTCGCCCCAGGGACGGGCCTCGAAGGGGCCCCTGAGCACCCGGCAGCTCCCTCCCTGCACCCCAAAGCTTGGCTGGAGGTGGCATCACCAGTGACAGTCCCCAGTGGGTGCTGGCAAAGACCCTGGTGTCCCTAGGGTCTCAGCCAGGAAGGCCCTGTTGGGGGGGGGGGGCCCAAGGGTGCTGCCTGGGTGGGGGGGGGTGGGTGCTGGGTGGCATGTGGGGGACTCGGGGAGAGCAAGGGCCGGGTGTCCCCATGGCAGAGGTGTCCCCACGGCAGTGCCTGGGGTGTCCCCATGCCCAGGGTGCCCCCCGCCATGCCCACACTCAGCAGATGCCGGTGTCCCCGTGGCAGTGCCCGTGGTGTCCCTGTCACCAAGGTGTCCCCATGCCCGGCATGTCCCTGGCATCTGCCCACAGCTGGGTGCCCCCACGCCCATCCCAGCACCCATGGGAGAGCCGGGTGGCCCCAAGACGGGTGCTGGCCCCACGCTGGCTCTGGCCACGCAGGAAGAACTGGATGCTATCAGCACCCACCAGCCCCAGCCACAGCTCCCCGGCCACCCGCCGGCACCCGGCTTATCGCGTCCGGTGAGAGCGGGCACCCAATGCCGTGGGGCGGGCACAGGGCTGCAGGGCTGGCCGTGAGGCCGTGGCAGAGCCAGCTGTGCCATGGTGGTCATGGGTGTCCCGTGGCGGTGCCGGGTGTGTCGTGGTAGGGTTGGGTGTGTTATGGTGGTATCAGGTGTGCCGTGGCCCTGCCAGGTGTCCCATGGTGGTGCCGGGTGTCCCGTGGTGGTGCCAGATGTCCCACTGTGGTGCTGGGTGTCCCGTGGTGATGCCGGCTGTGCCATGGTTGTACTGCCTGTATCGTGGTGTTGCCAGGTGTCCTGTGGTGGTGCCAGGTGTGCCACAGTGATGCTGGCTGTCCCATGGTGGTGTTAGGCGTGCCGGGTGTGCCATTGTAGCGCTAGCTGTCCCAAGGTGGTGCCAGGTCGTCCATGGTGGTGCCGGCTGTCCCATGGTGGTGCCGGCTGTCCCGTGCCACGCCAGGTGTCCCCTGGTCATGCCAGGTGTGCCACAGTGATGCCGGCTGTCCCACGGTGGTGTCAGGTGTGCCGGCTGTGCCATCATGGTGCTGGCTGTGCCAGGTGGCCCATGGTGGTGCCAAGTGTCCCATGGCTGTAGTGAGTGTCCCATGGTGGTGCCGGCTGTCTCACGGCTGTACTGGGTGTCCCATGTTGGTGCCAGCTGGCCCATGGTGATGTCAGCTGTCCCACGGCGGTGCCGGCTGTCCCGTGGTGGTGCCAGGTGTGTCGTGGCAGTGCCAGCTGTCCCGTGGCGATGCCGGCTGTCCCGTGGCCATGCCAGGTGTGCCATGGCGGTGCCGGCTGTGCCATGGCCATGCCAGGTGTCCCGTGGCGGCGCCGGCTGTCCCCTCACGGTGACAGTTGTGCCGGGTGTCCCCACGGGTCCCCCCACTTATCCCCGTCCTCGCAGGACCCCCCCACCCCTCCTGTTCCCACGTGTGTCCCCAGAGGTGGGTGTCGTCGTGTCCCGCCCCCCCGCGGGGGTCCCCACGCGTGTCCCCGCCCCTCCCCACGCGTGTGTCCCCCTCCGCGGCCGCCAGGTGGCGCCGTCACGCCCGGAGGGGCGGGGCCGAGCGCGGGGAGGCGGGGGTCGGTACCGGGGAGCGGGAGATACCGGGAACGGGGGCGGGGGGGGGGTCGGGACTAAGGGATACTGGGAGCGGGTAGCAGGTACTGGGGAGCAGGGACCGGGGGGGGGGACACGCCGGGATCAGGGGGGGCTGGGACCAGGGAGCGGGGGATACCGGGAACGGCGAGCCGGTACCGGGGTGAAGCCGGTGGGGGAGGCACCCGGTACCGGGGAGCAGGGGGAGGCAATACCGGGGAGGAGGGGTCTGCACCGGGCTGCGGGGCCCGGTTACTGGCAAAGCGATGGGTGTACTGGGCTGGTACCGGGGAACTGGAAAGCCGGTAGTGGGGGACCAGCTTGGGACTGGGAAAGGCACTGGGGAGTGGGACCCATCGGTACCAGGGCACCGGGTTGCCCATGGGGACCTGTCCCTGTCACCTGTGACACCATCACCAGCTGGGCCCAGCACCCATCACCGGTGTCCCTGGGGTGTCCCTGGTACCGGGGCGGGGGTCCACCACCACCCCAGTGTGACCCCCCTTGGGTGCTGCCTGCTCACCCCTTCTCTCCTTGCACCGCAGACGGGACCCAGGAGGACACTGGCAGCACCGAAACCACACCAGGGTGCCGGGACAGGATGGACACCGGCAGCGCTGATTTGGGGCCACAATGCCAGGCTGGGGCAGACGCCGGCAGTGCCGAATCGATGCCAGTGAGTCAGGACGGTGAGGACACCGGCACTGCCGATTTGAAGCCACCGTGCCAACACCGAGCAGATGCTACCAGTGCCAAACTGACACCAGGCAGCCAGGACAGGGCAGGCACCGGCAGTGCCAAAACGATGCTGCGGTGTTGGGCTGATGCTGGCAGTGCCAAGTGGGGGCCGCAATGCCAGGATGACAGTGCCAAGCCGATGCCAGCGTGCCAGGGCCAGGAAGACACCAGCGGTGCCATTTTGGGGACACACCACCAGAACCAGGCAGACACTGGCAGCTCCAAACTGATGCCGGGGTACCGGGATGAGGCAGCCACCAGCAGTGCCGATCTGGGGACACAATGCCAGGACACGGCAGATGCCGGCAGCGCCAAACGGATACCAGGGTGCCAGGATGAGGCAGCCGTCAGCAGCACCGGTTTGGGGACACAATGCCAGGACACGGCAGATGCCGGCAGCGCCAAATCAGCCCCACAGAACCAACACGAGGAGGATGCCGCCAAGCCTAGCCGGCACAACGGTGAGGCCATGGCAGCGAGTGCCCGTCCCTTTCGGTGCGGGGCATGTGGGAAGCGGTTTGGGGCGAGCGCCACACTGATGCGGCACCAGGCGCTACACGGAGCGGAGCGCCCCTTCTCCTGTGCCGAGTGCGGCCGCGGCTTCTGCGACCGGGCGGCGCTGGCAACGCACCGGCGAGGGCACACAGGCGAGCGCCCCTTCGCCTGCGCCGAGTGCGGCAAAGCCTTTGCTGGCAGCACGGGGCTGCTGGTACACCAGCGGGTGCACACGGGCGAGCGTCCCTTTGCCTGCACCGAGTGCGGGCAGCGCTTCCGGCAGAGTGCCCACCTTGCCCAACACCGCCTGGGCGCCCACGGCATGGGGCGCCCGCACCCCTGCCCGCAGTGCGGCAAAGCCTTCGCTCTCCGCTCCACGCTGGCCCGGCACGCTCAGACCCACACCGGCGAGCGGCCCCACGCCTGCGGCGACTGCGGGCGCCGCTTCCGCCAGCGGGCTCACCTGGCCCGGCACCGCCTGGCACACACGGGCGAGCGCCCCTTCCCCTGCGGCGAGTGCGGCAAAGCCTTCGCCCTCAGCGCCACGCTACTGCGGCACCAGCTGGTGCACACCGGCGAGCGCCCGCACCGCTGCCCCGACTGTCCTCGCGCCTACACCCAAAGCGCCTACCTGGCCCAGCACCGCCGCAGCGCCCACGCCGGCCAACGGCCCCACGCCTGCCCCGAATGCCCACGGGCTTTCGCCGACCGCGCCAACCTCCTGCGGCATCGCCGGGGTCACGCTGGTGCCCAGCCCCACGCCTGCGGGCAGTGCGGGCGACGCTTCGCCCAGCGGTCGCACCTCCGGGCGCATGCTGGCACCCACGGCGGGCAGGGTCCCTTTGCCTGCGGGCAGTGCGGGCAGCGATTTGGGCGACGGGCAGCGCTGGCAGCTCACGGGCGGGCACACGGCGGGCAGCGGCCCTTTGCCTGCGGGCAGTGCGGGCAGCGCTTCACCCAGCGAGCCAGCCTGGTAGAGCATGGCCGGCGACACACGGGCGAGCGGCCTCACCGTTGTCCCCAGTGCCACCGCGGTTTCCGGCATCGCTCGGCGCTGCTGCGGCACCGGCGGGCGCATGCCGGTGAGCGTCCCTTCCCCTGCGCCCACTGCGGTCGCCGTTACAGCCGTAGCTCCAACCTCCTCCTGCACCAGCGAGTCCACGCGCCCGACTAGCACCCATGGGTGCCGCCGCGGGGGTGTTCGTACAGCGTTAACGGGGTGCCAACGAACACCGGGCCATGGCTTTTGCCGTGCCGGCGGGGGTTGTCCGGCGGTGTCACCCTGGAGCCAAGTGCATCGTGCCCCTGTGCCAGCCCCCAGCCTTGAAGGCTTTATCCCCACAGGATGAGCACTGCCTGGTTAATTTTAAATAATAATACTACTAATAATAATTAAAAAAGAAAGTGTACAGCTGGGTTTGTTTTAAATAATAATAATTAAAAAAAAAAAAAAGAGAAAAATGAAAATATACAGCAGTCACTTCCCCTCCTCCTGGGCCGGGCCTTGGAGGGGGGATTTGGGCCAGTGCAACAGTGCAGGAGGGGGGGGGAAAAATGGGGGTCCCTGGAGTCCCCCGCGTCACCCCAGCTTGGGGACGGCAATGGGGACAAGCCAGGATGAATGGGAAAGTGCCGCAGGGCCGAGCCCCGGCCGGGGAAGCGGCCACAGAAAGGGGGATCGGGGTGGGGGGGAAACGACACCCCCGGGGTGCGGAGGTAGTGCCGGCTCTTGGGCTCCTTCGGTTGCGTTTGGGGTCAGGTGTGGGGTGCGGAGGGGTCCTGGGCCGGGCTCGGGCGGTGCCGCAGGCTCTTCTCCTCCTCCTGGGGAGAGACGGGACATGGGGACACCGGGACGGGGACACGGCGCAGCACCCGCGGGCTCCAGGCTGTCCCCGGGTCCATTTAGAAGGGTCTCCATGGCCAGGAGCAGGATCTGCCCCAGGGACACCCCATGAAGAGGATCAGGGCACCCTTGGGAGCCCCCAAACCCAGGAGCACCCCATTTTGGACGGTGCCCGTGGCCACATACCCCCCATGACGGGGACAGGGCACCCTTGGGAGCCCCCAAACCCAGGGGCACCCCATTTTGGAGGGTCTCCGCGGCCAGGGACACTCACAGCCTCCAAAGCGCCGGTGCTGGCCCACTCGGAAGGGGCGAACGCGTCCTCCTCGCCCCGCACTGGCTCCATCCCCTCGTCCTCGTACTCGGTGAGGTAGTCGGACTCTTCTGGGGGGACAAAAGGGGGTGCGGGGTCAGGCCCCATATCCGGATTTAGCCCCGTATCGTGGACCCCCTCCCAACTCACCGTCGGCGTATCCGTCGGACAAGTAGGGCTTGGCGGGCTCGATGCGGGACACGATCTCGGCCAAGTCGGTGAAGCCGGCGCTGGGACACGTGAGCACCTACGGGAGGAAAGGGGGGGCCCCCGAACAGCCCCCCACCACGCACAAGAAGGGTGAGGATGGAGGGGGCAGGAGGAGAGACGTGAGATGGGTAAGGGGGTGGAAGGGCATCAGTGGACACAGTGAGAGGGACAAAAAGTGACAGGAGATGGACCAAGGGGACAGGATGGACCAAGGAAGGGACAGGAGGTGGACCAAGAAGGGGACAGGAGGATGCCAGTGAGGGACAGGAGATGGACGAGGGTTGAGGGGAATGGGAGGTGGACCAAGGAGGGGACAAGGATGTTGGAGGGCACAGGAGATGGACCAAAGGGACAGGAGGATGGACCAAGGAGGGGACAGGAGGACGGACCAGGGTAGGGGGGACAGAAGGACGGACCAAGAGGACGGAAGGATGCTGGGCAGGGACAGGAGATGGAGCAGGGTGGCAGGGTCAGGAGGATGACCAAGGAGGATGAAGCAGGGCAGGGAGGGACAGGAAGATGCCAGTGAGGGACAGAACACCAGAACACCAGGGGGACAAGCTGCACCAGGAGGGCTAGAAGGACACAGGGGAAACGGAGGGGACAAGGGACAAGGCAGCGTGCTGCTCCCTGAAGATGGCTCCAGGGCCAGGGGGAAAAAAAAATCCTTAAAATCAGGGTGCCAGGGCCAGGGTGGCCCATCCCAGGATGCCCCAGGGCAGGTCCCCAGGCAGCCACCGCCACCCGTGAGCCCCGGTGCCGCCCCCTGCTCACGTCCATGCGTTTGCTCTCGTAGAAGTCGGCCGAACGCCGGTCCTTCACCATCTTCTCAATGATGTCACCCCGGCTCCAACCGTCAAAGACCACCTTGCCGTGCTGGTAGCCCACATCCTGCAGGGACGGCAGCCGCAGCACGTCGGTGGCCCCGGCTCCCCAAACGATGGCCTGGGGCACCCCAAATGACAGCCTGGGCACCCAACTGATGGGTAGGACATCCCAACTGATGGCCCAGGATACTCCATTGATGGCTGGAGCACCCAACTGATGGCCAGGATATGCCAAATGATGACTGGGACACTCAACCTAGTCAGGACCCCCCAAACGATGGCCAAGGGTACCCCATTGATGGCTGGGGCACCCAACCAATGGCTTGGGCACCCCGACCAATGGCTCAGGCAGCCCAACTGATGGTCAGGGAGCCCCAAATGATGAGCTGGGTACCTGGAACAATGGTCCAGGCACCCCAAATAATGGCCAGGACGTGGCAATTATTGGTCCAAGCACCCCGAATGATGGCTCAGGCACCCCCAGATGATGGTCCAGTCACTCTGTTAATGGCTGGGGCACCTGAACGGTGGCCTGAGCACCCAACTGATGGCTGGGGCACTCCACCAATGGCCAGGACACCCCAACCCATGGACCAGAGCACCCCCAAATGGTGGCTGGGGCACCCAATCAATTGCTGGTTGACCCCACCTGATGGCCAGAAGACCCTGGTAATGGCCTGGACACCCAACCAATGGCAAGGGCACTTCAATCCACATCTGGGGCACCCCATTAGTGGCCAGGGCACCCCAATCAATGGCCAGGACACCCCAACTGATGGCTGGAGAACCTCAGCCCATGGCTTGGGGTACCTCACTGATGGCCTGAGGCACTCTAAAAGATGGTCCAGGCCACCTCACCAGCCTCCTCATCCCCCAACTCACATAGATCTCGTCGAACTTGCCAAAATCCATGGTCTTGAAGCGATCGATGGGGGGGCGGATGTACTCGCAGTATGAGCTGGACTTCACCACCTCCAGCTGCCGCACACACGACACGTAGGCCAGGCGGGACTGGATCTCCGCCATGTCGGGCACCTGCGAGGATGAGGCGCTCAGCACCCTGCCCGCACCATCTCACCAGCATCCCTGCATCCCACCAGTCCTCACCTTGACTTTTTCAGCCCAGGGGTTGAGACGTTTCCAGAGAAGCCACCAGCCAGACAGGCTGTCCCCATAGTTGCACAGGTCCGTCTCATCCTGGCTGCCCACATCGATGGCGATCACAGTCTTGGCACCCATGTTGCGGGCGATGTCGGCTACGGGGCGGGAAAGGAAGAAGCTGGGTTGGCAGCATTGTGGTTTCCCCCGGTCCGAGCCCGCGGCGAGACGTGGTGGCACAGGCAGAGCAGGGAAATGGGGTTGAGAGATTGTCCCCGAGCCTGGGCTGGATGGCAAAGCCATGCTGGGGCTTGTGGTGGGACGAGCAGTGTCCCATGGGTGCCGGAGTTGGGGGCAGGAGCCCAGCGGCAGGACATGCCGGTGGGGAGCAGAGCAGTGATGCAACCTGGTGCATGTGCTGGGGCAACAGGAGGGCACAGGCAAGTTGCAGCATCTGTGGTGGGATGTGAAGGAGCATGGAGATGCCCCAGGAGAACAGCCGGTGGTGAGGACACCAGGAGACGATGTGAGGTGGATGGAGACAGCTTGCACGTGGAGGAGGATGGAGATACTCCAGGAGGGCACCTGGGGCTGAGGACATCAAGAGATGATGATGCAGGACGAAGGAAGGTGGCTTGGAAATGAAGGAGCACGAAGATACCGCAGGAGGCCACCCAATACCAAAGACACCGAAAGACGGTGCAGGATGGAGGAAGCTCACTTGCATGTGAAGGAGGATGGAGATATCCTGGGAGGGCACCCGGTGCCAAGGACACCAGGAGGTGACACAGAATGGAGGGAGGAGGCTTGCACGTGAAGGAGCATGGAGATGTTCTGGGAGGGTACCTGGCATCGAGGACACCAAGAGATGGTTTGAGATGGAGGGAGGTGCCATGCATGTGAAGGAGCATGGAGGGCACCTGGTGTCAAAGACACCAAGAGATAATTTGAGATGACAGGAGGTGACTTGCACATGAACAAGGATGGAGATGCCCCAGGAGGTGACCAGGTGCTGAGGGCACCAGGAGAAGATGAGGCAGGACGGACAAAGGTGGCTTGCACATGAAGGTGTGCCAGGGCCACCAAGGGATGGTATGAGACAGTGAGGTGGCTTACCCATGAAAAAGCATGGAGGGCACCTGGTATCAAAGACACCAAGAGCTGGTACAAGACAGATGGAGGTGTCTTGCAGGTGAAGGAGAACAGAGAGGCCCAAGGAGGGCACTTGGAGCTGAGAACATCAAGAGTGGATGATGTAAGATGGACAAAGGTGGCTTGCACATGATGAAGCATGAAGATGTCCCAGGAGGACACCCAACGCTGGGGACATCAAAAGATGGTGCAGGATGGAGGGAGATGGCACCTGTACCTGCAGGAGCACAGAGATGCCTTGGGAGAACACCCAAAGCTGAGGACACCCAGAGAGGATGATGCAGGACGGAGGAAGGTGGTTGGCACCTAAGGAGCATGGAGATGCTCCAGGAGGGTGCTAAGGACATCCAGAGACGATGCAAGACAGAGGAACATTTTTGTGCACATGAAGAAGGATGAAGATGACCTGGGAAGCCACCTGGTGCTGACAACACCAAGAGACGATGCAAGGCTGTGTGACTTTTCTGGCACGTGAAGAAGGATGAAGATGCCCTGAGAGGATACCCAACACCGAAGACATCAAGAGATGATGCAAGATGAAGGGATGCATCTTGCATGTGAAGAAACCTGAGGATGCCCTGGGAAGCCACCTCATACTGAGGACACCAAGAGACGATGCAAGATGGATGAACGTTTTTTTTTTGCATGTGAAAGAGGATGAAGACACCCTGAGCGGACACCCAACAACGAAGACACCAAGAAGATGCAAAACCAAGCAAGATGTCCCAAATCCAACCTCAACGTCTCTAGCCATTGAGAACCCATCTCGTGGTGGCCATGCAGCCCCCACCCAACCGCCCGCCACCGCCCCCGGGGCCAGACCGGGCGCCGCATTGGCTGCCACCCCGGTTGGGCAGTGGCGGTGACGGCGTTGAGCTGCTACTTGCCTGGCAGGTTGTTGATGTAACCACCGTCCATCAGTAAGTTGCCGTCCTTGGGGTCGCAGAGTGGCGGTAGGTACCCAGAAAGGGTCATGCTGGCTCGCACGTACCGCCAGAGCGAGCCTGCGCCGGCGGGAACAAACGCAATGAGCACGGCCCGCCTGAGACCCCCCCCCGGGGGGCGGGGGGGGCTGCCCCTTGCCCCTGCCTGCGCCCAGGGACATCTGCACCCCACGGGTGCCCAACGGGCACCCACGGGTGGCAGAGGAACCTGTCGCGCGCCCTGACCGGCCATTTACAAAGCCCAGGTGGCTCAACTTGGGATGGGATGTTGTTTTAGGGGGGGTGGGAAGGGGTGTTTTTCTGGGGCGGGGTGGGGGGGGCCGGTGGCCCCGGCGAGCGAGATGCTGACCTGGGACATTGTTAACATAGCAGCCATCCACAAGCCAGTGGCTGTCCTTGGGGTCGCAGAGCGGAGGCAGGTAGGGGGTATAAGATGCACTGGCTCGGACGTAGCGCCAAAGGCTGCCTGCCGGAGGGAGAGGACATGGTCATGGCCACGGGGGGACGGGACATGCCCGAGCACCCGGCGGTAGGTGACCGAGGATGTTGGCACTGCGTCGGTGGGATGTCTGCAGCCCCAAGACCGAGCCACCGGGATGGGGAAGGCTAGATGGGCGAGATGCTCGCCGGAGGGTTAGGGGTGGTGAGTGGGGATTAGTTGGCGTTAGAAGCCAGAGGAGCAGGCAGAGCGAGAGCCAGGCTGCCTACGAGCCACCGCGTGCGCCCCGTGGACGGCTCAATGTCCCAGGTGAGCTCCGGCACCAGGCAAGGAGGAGGGGCAGCCACCACAACGTCCCCATCACCACAACATTCCCATCACCACAACGATCCCACCACCAAGACGTTCCCACCACCAAGACGTTCCCACCACCACATCATCTCCACCACCACCATGTCATCCCCCCCACTGCGTTGTCTCCACCACCACCACGGCATCATCCCTACCACCACCACCACCGCGTCCCCGTGCTCCACGTGCCGTGAGCGTGGGTTACTGGGATTAGTGGTGAGCAGATATGTTAGAGGGGACATGCATGCTCGGGGTGTCAGGATGCGGCTCCATGCACCAATTCTGCCCCCAACCCCACCAACGATGTGGGGCACAGTCAGACCCCCATGGGGACCTGAGTCTGGTGGTGTCACCGACACCAGATGGCTCTGGGAAGCCACCTGGGCTCACCAGGAGCCCTCCAAGCCCTTTTCTTGCCGTGCCAGGATGCATCGTCCCCTTGGCACGTGGCAGACCTTCCCCCGTGGGGCAGCGGCACCGTTTTGGGGTGCCGGTGAGAAGGGTCCCCACAAGGTGGACGTGGTGGCACCAGAGAGTTTCTCCAGCTCCCCGGGGAGCTCTTACCGTCCGTGTGCACCCGCATGGCCGAGGCCGTGATGTCGGTCGTGACGTTGAAGTAGGGCAGCCACAGGTCCTGTGAGGACAAGATGGGGTGGGTGACGCTGTGGGGATGTTGGTGGGTGGGTGAGGAGGTGGCCGGACCCCCCGCCACGAATGGGTGCAGCCCTGGGGTGTGTCTGTGCGACACACCTCGATCTGCTTGTCCTGGAAAACCTTGTTGATGCTGGTGTTGAAGGCGGAGCCCGAAAACATGGAGGTGATGGGGTAGGTGAGGTCCAGGACGGTCTCAAACACTGAATTCATGCACTGGAGGAAGAGGAGGAAGAAGAAGGAGAAAAGGAGGAGGAGGAAGATGAATAAGGACAGAAGAAAGAGGAGGAGGAGGAAGAAGAAGAAGGAGGAGAAGGATGAAGAAGGAGAGAAGAAGGAGGAGAAGGACGAGAAAGAAAATGGAAAGAAGAAGAGGAGAAAGAAGCAGCAGCAGCAGAAAAGGAGAGAAGAAGGTGAAAGAGGAGGAGGAAAAAAGAAGAAGGGGAGAGAAGGAGGAAGATGAGGAGACAAGGAGAAGAGGAAGAAGAAAAGGAGCAAGCAGAAGAAGAGGAAGCAGAAAAAGAGGAAGAAGAAAAGGAGGAAGGAGATGCTTTAGAAACACCTCAGGCAGGGCTGGCCGTGGGCAGGGCAAGCACCGTGCCAGTGTCCTCCCAAAACAGGGACGGCGAGGGTCAGGGTTTGCTTTCGCTGGGGTGGGGGACATGCCACAGCACCCACCTTGGCCCACTCACGCGCCCGCTGCTTGGTGCGGACAGCGCTGCGCTCCTCAGCGTAGAGCGCCCCGATGAAGGCGCCGATGGAGGTGCCGCCCACCATGTCGATGGGGATCCCCGACTCCTCCATCGCCTTGATCACCCCGATGTGGGAGCAACCCCTGGATGGATGGAGAAGATAAAGAGGAGGATAGATGAGATTGGGACCCCCACCCCGCCGGGTCCCATCCTGCCATGGCGCAGCACCCACCTGGCTCCGCCGCCCCCCAGGACGA
The DNA here is from genome assembly GCA_028022735.1 of Gypaetus barbatus. NCBI lineage: Eukaryota > Metazoa > Chordata > Aves > Accipitriformes > Accipitridae > Gypaetus > Gypaetus barbatus. The sequence goes on from CM051546.1 coordinate 1,273,843, forward strand.
GGGCAATGGTGTTGCCGGTGAGGACCCGTGCCAACCGGGAGAAGTCGCTGTGCCGGTCGGCGCTCTTCTCAAACACCTTCTCGTACATCTCCCGCTGCGGACGGGATGGACAATGGGTGACGATGATGGTGGTGGACCACCAAGTTCACCCAGGGGGACACACGTACTAGTTTGGTGGGGCTACGGCGGGAGAAGACGCGCCGGGGACACTTGATGTGGAGGTGGCCCGAGCACCAGCTGCGCATGTTGAGCCATTCAACGGTGCGGGAAGGGCTGGGACCATCTTCGCGGTGTAGGAGGACCAACTGCTTCAGCGCACGCACCGCCGTGTTCTCCAGCATCTGCTCCAGCTGTAGAAGCCATCAGCCACCTGGCGCGGTGTTGTCCCACCATCGCCTACCCCCCGCCTCACCTCTCCCAGCGCCGGCTCTTGGTCGCCCAACCCTACGATGAGGATGCAGTCGGCTTGACGGATGCAGCGCACGGTCCACGGCGTCAGGGTACAGTCGGTTTGGTACAGGACGATGCGGTGGATGTCCTCCTGCTGTGCCAGCCAGCCCGACAGGCGGTACTCCTGGATGCTGCCGAGATGGAGGGGTCAGCCAGCAGCCTGGTGGTGTGTCGCCGATGATGTTCCTCCCAATGGGAGTTACCTGTCCAGTGCTGAGGAGCCGAGACGGGCACGGATAATGTCGCTGGTGAGGAGCAGCGTGGGACCTGGGAGAGGTGGGGACACGGTCACCACCATGACGTGGTCACCACCGTGCTGTAGAGCTCTGGTCATCACCACGCCATGGTTGCCACCATGCCATGGGACTGTGGTCACCACCACGCCATGGGACTGTGGTCACCACCACGCTGTGGTCACCATCATGCCATGGGGCTGTGGTCACCATGCCATGGTTGCCACCATGCCATGGGACTGTGGTCACCTTCATGCCATGGGGCTGTGGTCACCATGCCATGGTTGCTACCATGCCACGGGACTGTGGTCACCACCATGCTGCAGTCACTGTCACGCCATGGGGCTGTGATGGTCACCATACCATGGTGCCCGCCACACCACAAGACCATGACCACCTCCATGCCATGGCCACCACCGTGCCATGGGGCTGCAATCGCCACCACACCAGGTCACTGGCATGCCACAGGACCATGGTCACCTCCACACCACAGCCACCACTGTGTCGCAGTCACCGCTGCGCCGGCACTCACCGATGGCGTTGAGCGCGTGCTTGAGTTCCAGCGTGAAGGCAGCTGTGGGCACGTCGTCGCACACAGGCAGCACCGCCACCGTTGACAAGTTGCTGGTGGGGTTGGTGGGCTCTGAGCTGGAGGCCATGCCCAAGCTGGAGCCTGCATGGACAGAGATGATGGGGTTGTGGACCCCTTCCATGCGCTGCTCTGATGATGCCCACCAGCCCTGGAGAGGGCACCCCGTTGTCCTCAATCCCTTTAGGACCTACTTGCAAAGGGCCCGCGGAGCTGCTGAAGGTTTCCCAAGATCTTCTGGCTCAGGAGGTGGATGAGGCGGGTGACAACCTGCAGGGACGAGGATGGGGATGGCCATCAGACCTGGCAGGGCTTCCCAAGCTGGAGACTCATTAACATCCCAGACCGGTGTCCCACATGCCTTTTTGGGTGCCACCACCGCCACCCCATCCTTGGGGACCTCAGAGGTGGACAACCCTTTAACACATCAGCCCTTCTCCCCCAACAGCTCTAACCACTTCTTTAATTCCTTAATTTAAGCTAGTTTTAATGAGTGTCACAGCCACCAGCTGGGGGGGGGGACCTGGAGGCACGCTTCTTCCATGGGAAGAGGGTGCAGACCCCAGGATGGGGATCTGCAAGTACCTGGGGGTATCTGCGCTTGATGTTGTTCAAGGTGCCTTCAGGCAGCTTGGCCAGCTCCGTGTCCCGAACCGCGTGGACCGTGGTGGCACGGGGCTGCCGGGTGAGGGCTTCCACCTGGAGAAGAAGACATATAGCCAAGAGGTATCGGCCAGACGTGTAGGGTGTCCAACCCTTGGCCCCGACACGGCTCTCACCACGCCGATGAGGTCTCCGCGGCCGTACTCCCCGATGAGCTCTTTCTTGCCACTGCCCTTCTGGATGACGGAGCGGAGGCGCCCGTTGAGCGCGATGTAGGTGCAGTCCGACTTGTCACCCTGCCTGAGGGACACCACCAGTGGCAAGACAACCCCCTGCCAAGCTGGTCCTCACCAAGTTGAGGTGACCACCCACCCGTTGGTACCCACCTGTAGAGTGCCCGGCCGGCCTCCACCGCCATCCAGTCAATGGCGAAGTCCATCTGGCGCACGAAGGGTGACATGCGGGCGGCCACGGTGTGGGCGACGCTCAGCACCACGCTGGGCTGCTCCCGCATGATCCTTTGGGTCAACAGCAGTTGGGGGACACGGTGGTGGCCCCAAGAGACGCCACCATAGCGCTCACCCCCGCAATCCACTTTGGCACCAACCCTTTGTCCCAGACCTCCTTCACCGGCACGGGGACTCACTCGTAAAAGTCCGACTTGGAGATTTTGAGGAACGTGCAGTCACGGTTGGCCTTGATGGTAAAGATGAGGGGCTCGCCGGTGAGCACGGCCAGCTGTCCCACCATCTCGCCGGGCTGCGTCAAGAACAGGCAGACGTCCTCCGCCTTGTCGATCATCCGTTGGTACACGTGCAGGCAGCCCCACAGCACGAAATGGAGGCTCACGTCCTGCCGAAATGGCACCCTATCACCATTGGGGGCCACCTGGGATCCCCAGGCATGAGGGATCCCACCAGCACCGCTTGGGGTTTCTTCTGCTCCTCTTCACTGAGTCTTCACAGGGCAAGAGCAAGAAAGGTGGCACCCCATGGAAATACGGGGTAGGGGGAAGCAAGACGCCACACCAGCTCCCCAAAACCCAGACCCACCTGGTCCCCTTGACGGGCGATGACTGTCCCAGCTTTGGCGTGATGGAGCAAGACACGGTTGTTGAGGAGGGAAGGGTCCTGAGGGGAAGAACAATGTCACATGAGGTGGTGGAGACCACCACGAGCAGACAGAGGACCACCAGGAGGCCACAGACACCACCAAAAAATGACAGGGACCACCACGAGGAGATGGGAACCCACCACAAAGTGACAGGGACCGTCACGAAGAGACAGGGGACCAACCCCAGGCAATGGGGACCACCATGAAGTGATGGAGATCATCACAAGGAGATGGGGGACCACCCTGAGGCCACAGAGATCACCACGAAGTGATGGGGACCCACCACAAAGTGACGGGTACCCACCATGAAGCAATGGGAACCACTACGAAGCAATGGGGGACCACTACGAAGCAACGGGGGACCACTATGAAGCAACAGGGGACCAACACGATGCGAAGAGGGACCACCACGAAGCGACAAGGGACCACCGAGAGGTGATGAGGGACCACCACAAGGCAATGGGGACCACCATGAGGCCACAGGGATCCACCACGAAGCAATACGGGACCAACACGAAGTGACAAGGACCACCACGAAACCACGGGGGACCACCACGAAGCGATGGGAACCCACCACAACGCAACAGTGGACCACCACAAAGCCACGATTCCCCTGTGCTGGCACCATTTCTGCCCTCACCTCCACCTTCATGAGCTTGACCAGCTCCCGCTTGGCAGCCTCAAAGATGGCACTCGTCTGGCGGCCCTGGTAAGGCCCAAAGGGACAGTCCCCAGTTGCCGAATCGTCCTCGCAGTAGTTGTAGTGGTAGACACCAGACGGTTGCTCCTCCACTGTCACCGACTTGCGCTCCTTAGGCTCGTGCGAGACGGACTGTGAGGAGACGGGACAGCTTCGGCACCCACCTGCGGCCACCCCGGCGGTGCCGGCGGTGAGGATTCGGGTGGACGCGATGTTGCCGGATCCGGCCTTACCCTGGAGAAGGCGGCCAAGGCGCCGGTGCTGTCCTCCTGCAGCGACACCGAGATGCGGCCGCGCTCATAGGCCATGTCGAAGTCGGAGCGGGGACCCTTCTGGATGCCTGTGATGGGTGAGGGAGGGGACCGGGGGGGTCGTTGGTGTCCGAGATGGGGATGCTGGGGGGTGGGGGGAACGCACAAGCACGGGGAGGAGCGGGATGTGCACGAGCATGGGGGATGCACGAGCCTGGTGGGGGTGCACGACCCTTGGGGGGGGCTACATGACCCCAGGACCCCCCGCCTCCTTCCTCCAGCCTCCGACCCACCGGAGATATCCACCGGCATGGAGATGCAGCGGCTCAACGGTGGCGGCGGTGTCGCGGCGGTCTCCAGGCCTCCGGCTTTCAGTGGGTCGGCTGCAGGATGAGACCACCCTGAGCACCAGCAGCCGAGCCCCCCGTCGCAGCGTTGGCGGCATGGGGGGGGTGGGTGGGTCCCGGGACCCCCTTCCCAGCTCTTACCCGGTTCCCTGCCATCATCGGCACTGCTAAGCCCCCGCTTGCCGTGGCGGACGGGGCTGGTGCGGGCGGCGTGACCGGGTTGGGGGAAGAGCCGTAGCGGTTGCATGTCCTGCAAAGGGGGACATCAGCGGGGCTGGGGGGGGGGGGCGATCCGGATCCGGCCCAACCCCCTCCATTTTTGGCATGAACTCACATGGCTGAAGAGCTCGTTCGTCAACCCAAGGTAGTTGTGTAAAGCCAAGAAGGTGACACGCTGCAGGCGCACCATGATGATCTAGAGGGGGACAAGAAGCCATCAATGGTCCCCTGCCACCCTAAGGGACTTCCCCGTGGCCCCCCCTGACTTGGACTCACCTGCACCACTCGCACCAAGCTCTCTGGGTACTTCTCGAAGACAGCAGAGAAGGCTTCAACCGGCAGCCGTAGCACGGTGGAGTCCTCTGCCGCCCGGGCACACACAGTCCGGTATGGTCGCTGGTGGCCCTAGGTGACACACCATGGTGTCGGTGGCCTTGCCAGGATGGGGATATCCATCCTGGCAATGGATTGGGGACGGTGGCAGCTGGGGGCTGGCGAAGCCCACTGGTGGCACCGGGCTTTTGGCTGGTTGGGCTTGGGGATGGCCATGGTTGGGCTGGAGGGGTTTGGGGACAGATGGTGGGGCTTGGAGATGGTCATGGTTGGGCTTGGGAACAGCCACAGCTGGCCTTGGTGATGGCCATGCTTGGGCTGGAGGGGTTTGGGGACAGCCGGTGTGGTTTGGGGATGGCCACGGTTGGGCTGGAGGGGTTTGGGGATGGCCACAGTTGGGCTGGAAGGGTTTGGGGACAGCCAGTGGGGCTTGGTGACAGCCACAGTTAGGCTGGGGGAGGGTTGGGGACGTCCATGGTCAGGCCTGGGGACAGCCACAATGAGCCTGGGGGGCTTGAGGGCGGCCACGATCAAGCTTAGGGGGTTTGGGGATGGCCGTGATCAGGTTTAGGGGGCTTGTGGACAGCCACGACTGTCCTGGAGGGTTTGGGGGCAGCCACAGTCAGGCTTGGGGACAACCATAATCTGTCACGGGAGGGTGTTGGGGACAACCACGGCACCGGTACCGTGATGACATCAAGGATGCTCAGCAGACTGTGCACGCTGTCACCGGGAAACACCTCCTTCATCACCGTCTCCTTCCCATCCTGCGAAGTGCAAATCTCCTTACTCTTTCCATCCTCATCCCCCAGAGTGTCCCCATCGCCCTACCACGTCCCTGTCCCCCTCATTGTCCCTGTCCCCGCACCGGTTCAGTGAGGAAGAGCTCCAACTTGCCATCCTGCAGCACGTAGATGCTGGTGTCGGGCTGTCCGGGACGGAAAACGTAATCACCTTGTTGACACTGCTGGAAAACCATGTGCTTGCAAAGCTCCAGGAACAACGGCTTCTCAAAGTGGCCCAACACCCTACAGGGACAAGGACGGGGACAGCGGGTGACACAGAGCCCGCCGCGACCTGTCCTGGTCCTCTGGAGCCAGGCCAGTGGCCAGTTGCCGCGGCGATGGGGGATGCAGAGGGGAAGAGCATCCTTCAGCGTAGTGGTCCAGCCTCCCCTTACAGAGGGTTTCCAGGATCGGATCCTGACTCCTAGGGCCGGATCCTGACCCTGGGGCTGGATCCTGACCCCCTCTGGGGCCTGATCCTGACCCCCAGGGGTGGATCCTGAGCCCCAGGGATGGATCCTGATCCCCCTGGGGCCTGATTCTGATCCCCCAGAGCTGGATCCTGACTCCCTGGGGTTGGATCCTGATCGCCAGGGATGGATCGCGGCCCTGGGGCCTGATCCTGACCCCTGGAAACAGATCCTGACTCCCTTGGGGATGGATCCTGACCCTGGAGACAGATCCTGACTCCCTGGGGCTGAATCCTGGCTCCCCTAGGGCCTGATCCTGACGCCCAGGGATGGATCCTGACTCCCTGGGGCCTGATCCTGAGCCCTGGAGATAGATCCTGATCCTCCTGGGGATGGATTCTGACCTTGGAGACAGATCCTGACTCCCTGGGGTTGAATCCTGACCCCCAGGGATGGATCCCAACCCCTGGGGCTTGATCCTGACCCCCTGGGGCTAGATCCTGAACACCTGGGGCCTGGTCTTGACCCCCAGGGATGGATCCTGACCCCCCTGGGGCCTGATCCTGTTCCCCAGCGATGGATCCTGAACCCGGGACCTGATCCTGACCCCCGGGGACAGATCCTGACACCCCCCCCCCCCGCCCAGGGGCCAGATCCTGAGCCTCACCGGACATTTTTGAGCATGTAGAGAACCTCGGAAGGAAGATGGGAATTGGCCACGTCGAATTCGGTCAAGTCGGCTTCCAGCACCGAGGGGGGAGGCTCCTTCAGCTGCAGCGTGGGCAGCTCCTTCTGGATGCGCAGGAACCTTGGGGACAACGAGGTGACATCGGGGCACGGCCACCACCCCCTCACCGCCCCCCCCCCTTCCCGGTGGCACCTCACTTTTTGGCGATGTTGAGCATCTTGAGCTTCTTCTTCATCCGGGGCCGCGAGGCGCTGGAAATGGTGGTGTCCACCAAGGAGGAGGTGGATTGGGAGACCTGGGGTTGGGGACACCGAGCCAAGGTGTCACCCGATGGTGACTCCATGAAGTCACCCCAGCTGTCACCCCCGGTGTCACCTTGCGCATGATCTTGCGGCCATAGAAAAGCATCTTGTCCCGTTTTCGGAAGCGGTATTTCGGCATTCCCTGCGTGGGTATTTCTGAGGAGCACGACGGGGACAGGTTAATAGGGCGCAGTCCTGTCACCCCTCATCCCCAAGGCCACCACGGCGGTGTCACCCACTCTTAAGGCGCAGCCGGCGGACCAGGACCACGATGGCAACGGCGACGATGACGGCGAAGAGGCCGAGGCCGAGCATCGCTCCCAGCACCTGCGGAGGGAGAGGAGGGGGGTCCCCATGAGGCCCCCGGTGTCCCCCAGGGTTCGGGGACGAGTGCGGGCAGAGGCGGGGGGGGCACCGATGGCACTGCCACCTTGGTGACGTGGAGGGATGGGTGGGACTTGATGGCATCGGGGATTGGGACGCCTGTCCCCAAGGGTGTGGGGACAAGTTTGTGTCCCCTCAGGCGTGCTCAGCAGCGTTGGGGACCCGGGCGCTGTCCCTTGGGGACAAATTTGTGTCCCCTCAGGGGTGCTCAGCAGCACTGGGGACCTGGACACTGTCCCTTGGGGACATGGGGACAAGTCTGTGTCCCCTCAGGGGTGCTCACCGCACCGGTGGGGAGCTGCTCCTCGGCGAAGAGCTTGGGCAGCACGGACGTCAGGGACGCATCCTGCGGGGACAAAGGGACAGCTGAGCCCCCCCCCCCCCGCTGGTGACAGCCCCCTCCCAGGGTGGGGACACACACAGGAGGTGACTGTCACCCCCTCCCCACGTCCAGCCGCAGTGACATTTCCTACCTCCGCCTCCTCCTGCGGCTCCGACTCGCTCTGCCCCATGGCCGCGGCGGGGCTCTGCCCATGCAAAAACCTGCAAAAATGGGGAAAAATAATTAAAAAAAAAAAAAAAAAAAAAAAGGAGAGAGGTTTGTGACACAGGGACCCGTGACGGCCACCGAGGGACCGGTGACAACAGGGTGACATCCCTGCAGGGGGTAAAACTCTGCTGGGGGTCAGGTTTGGCCTCGATTTGTTGATGATGGGGTGCAGTAGGGAGTCCCCAGGGTGTCCCCAAGATGTTCGGTGACATCGAGTGACCGACAGGGGACTTCAGTGTCGTGTCCCCCCCCCTTGGGGACTTTAGTGTCCCCTCCCCGACAGGGAGAGGAAGCGGTGGCAGGAACCCTCCCATTGCAACAGCTCTGGTCACCGCGCTGAGGCCACCGGCCGCTGTCACCCGTCGCCGCTGTCACCCGTCGCCGCTGTCACCCCCCGCCACAAGACAAGGGTCCCCAAACGACGGTGCCACCGGTGGGCCCAGCCTCGGTGTCGTCGCCACCGTCCTTCCCAAGGACACCCTGGCGAGGTGACGGTGGCATCGGCGGGCACCGGATCGGGGACGTCACCGAGGTTGGCACATGTCACCCCCCCACCCCCCCCCCCCCCCGCCATCACGGCCATCCCATGGGGGGGCGGGGGGGGACACACACGACACAGCCCAGCGCCGCGGCACCGCGCCAGCACCCAGCACCCCGTTTGCGGTGACGGTGGCGCCGGGGCCCGGTGACACCCCCCCCATGGGTGACAACGGCCCCCCCCATGGGTGACAACAGCCCCCTCTCCCCCAAGCTACTGCCCCCCCCCAATTGCCCCCACCATCAGCCCCCCCCCCCCCAATATTACCCCCCCTGGCTGGTTCTGCCCCTCCCCAGGGCAATATTACCCCCCCCAAATTCTACTGCCCCCGCAGGGCAAAATCCCCCCCCCCCGGGTAATATCCCTCCCCAGCTGGTATTGCCCCCCCAAACCAGTATTGCCCCCCATTATCGCCCCCCCCGGCTCCTATTGCCCCCTCCCCAACCCCCATCACCCCCCCCAGCTGCTTCTACCCCCCCCAGCCTTTACTACCCCCCCTCACTGCTAGAGTTGCCCACCCCCCGAGCTACTATTACCCCCCCCAGCTGGTACTGCCCCCTCCCCAGGCTAATATTGCCCCCCCCGCTAACTGGGGGGGGGGAGCTGCTGCTGCCCCCCCCCCCCAAGGCGTTATTGCCCCCTCTCAAAGCTAAAAACCGCCCCCCCACCTAGTACTGCCCCCCCCCCGGCCTAATACTCCCCCTCCCTACATTTATTGCCCCCTCCCCAAGCTAATATTGCCCCCCCCCAGGGCTATTGCTGCCCCCCCCCGGGGGGTATTGCCCCCTCAAACCAGTTCTACTCCCCCCCCCAAGCCAGACCTAGCCCTCCCCGGACCCCCCCAAAGCCGGTGCAGCCCCCTCATCCCCCCCCCGGGACGGTAATGCCCCCCCCCCCCCCCCGCACTCACCAGCCGCCGGTGGCCGCCCCGCTCCGGCCTCGGCGGTAGCGGCGGCCCCCGCGGGGTCATGGTCCCTTTAAAGCCGCCCCGCCTCTCGCACTGACGTCACGCAGAGGGGGCGGAGCAGGGGGTGAGGCGCGGCGCGGCGTCGCCGCCATGTTGGGAAGGTCAAGCGAAAGAAAGCGGGTGAGGGCGGCCATCTTGGGTGTGGCGCGCTGGGGGGGGTGGGTGGGCGGGCGCTATGTCATCACAGGGCGACGGCGCGGGTGAGCGCCACGGCGCCATCTTGGGAGTGGCGTGGGGCGACAGGGGAGCATCCTCAGGTCTGTCCCCACGCGTGGTGGCACCCACAACCACCCTCGTCGTCCGCCCCAGGGTGGCACCCACCGCCAGCCCTGTGCCCACGGGTGGTGACACCCACTGTCACCCTTGCCCCCCCCCCCCCCCCCGCCATGGACACCCCAGGGTGACAGCACCCATGGCCCCACTGCCAGCCCTGACCCCCCCCCCAGGGTGCTGGCACCCACCCACCCGCCCCACGGCGCAGGGGGTCCCACAGCAGCACAGACCCACTGTTCTCCCAGGGTACTTTATTCTCCCACCACGGGGGGCACCCATTGGGACCCCACATGGGGCACAACTCCCCCCCACCCCCCAAAACAGGGAGCAAAAACCCACAGCGAGCAACACCCCTCCAGGCTGAGGCCAGCCACAACTCAGTCCACGAATGAGAGGGGCAGCCAGAGAGCAGCTCTGACCACCCCCCCCCCCACCCCACCCCTGCCGAGCCCCCGATTTGGGGTTAAATGTGGCCTTTTCGGGTGCTGGGAATGCAGGCGGAGGCAGCGATGCCTGGTACGGGCAGCCGCTGGCCCCGCTCCAGCCGGGAACAGCTGCTCCTCCGGTTACAAAACATGCCCTTGACCCGTCCCGCGGCACGTAAACAGCTCCGGGATGCAACATCAGCCCTTTGCCCAAACCACAGACCCCGGGGGGGAACGGGGATGAGGGAACAGTTTTTTCGCTCTTACCCCACTGCCACAGTCCTGGTTGGAGTGGGAGAGAGGTGCCTGGGGGGGGGGGAGGGAATGAAAGGGAGCTGCTGCGGCCCTTTGTGCCCAGACGCTCCCCCCTGAAATGGCTGCAGGGCTTGGGGACGAGTCCCTGATGCTGCCACAGGGCAGCTGGGCTTGGGGACAAGGACAGGGACGAGTCCCTGACGTGGCCAAGGGGCTACTTGGCTTGGGGACAAAGCCCCAGTCACATCCCTGACGCTGCCAGGGGACTGTAAGGCTTGGGGACAAGGGCAGGGATGACTCCCCAAAGTGGCCAAGGGGCTACTGGGCTTGGGGACAAGTCCCCGACCCAGCCAAGGGACCAGGGAGCTTTAGGATGAGGCTTTGGTCACATCCCCGACACAGCCAAGGGGTTGCAGGGCTCCAGGTCGAGCCCCCAAAATAGATCTGGGGGGGGGGGTCACAGGGTGCCAGACTGCCCCCCAAAACAGATCTGGGGGGGGGGGGGTCACAGGGTTCCAGGCTGCCCCCAAAAACACATCTGGGGGGGTCGCAGGGTTCCAGGCTGCCCCCAAAAACACATCTGGGGGGGTCGCAGGGCTCCAAGCTGCTCCCCTAAAACATAACCGGCGGGGGGGGGGGGCAAGGCCCATGTTGAGCCCCCGAGGGGTGCCCGGCTCCAGTTCAGGACTGGGAGCAGCAAGGCCAAGGTCCGTCAAGAAAAATAACAGGGCCACCAGCGTCCATCTAGCGTCCCCGAGGTGCAGGGGACACAGGCGCTGTCTCTCCCCACCCCTTCGGGGCCCCGAGCTGGTAAAAACAGACGATAAAATAAATTAAAAGCGCTCGGGGCTGGGGGGGGGAGCACAAGGCACTGCTCCCTCACGTCCCTGGGGGTCCGTGCCGAGGGGTCCTTCCCTTAATTCACCAGCAGCGCGTTGTCTTGCAGAGGAGCCCTGCGGGGAGACAAGCAGTGGCGGTAACAGGGAAAAATCTGATGAATTTGGGGAAGATGGCTTCGATTTTGAAAACATGACCCAAAGGGAGACTCCCTCCACACCCCAGAAATAAGAGGAGTGGGAAGCAGGGAGCCACAAAGGCAATGGAGGGGGGGGGACGGGACGCAGGGACCCCACATACCCCGATTATACCCACGTGGAGGGGTCCCCACAGGCACAGAACCATTTTGGGGCACTGGGAAGAGCCTCACCAGCATGGAGAGGGGCTGGAAATCGCGATCCACGTGGGATCGACCACGTACAAGGAGCCAGCGGCAAAACCAGCCGTAAACCCTCCTCTCCCAGCACGCAGGGGCCAGCGAGGTAGGTAATGGGGGTGGTCACAGAGCATACCCAGCCCTGATCCACTGGCCAGAAGCCCCCCCCCCTCTCCAGTTGTGTCCCCCCCCCTCCCCAGCACTGGCACTGCCTGCTCACCGCTCGCAGCAGCAGAAGACGGAGCAGGATGAGGCGCTGTCGCGACGGTACTTGCCCGATTTGGGGCTGTCCTTGCACTGGGCGATGTAGGCGTGGAGCTGGGAGACGGGCGTTTCGCCCTCACACTGGTGCTGTGGAGAAAGGGGACGGGGAAGCTGAATCCCTCCAATGAGGGGGATCAGGATCCTCCCCCCCAAAAAAAACAAGCCATGAAGCTTTGCTTAAACGCCAGGGTCTGGCCTCACCTTGATGGTCTCGTAGGAACCGGTGATGAGGGCGATGAAGAGGCTGAGGACCATGTAGATGAAGAGGCTGATGAAGGTGTACAGGTAGATCTGGCTGAAGAGCCACACCAAGTAACTGTTCTGTTGCATCTCGGCGAAGGTAACGAACATGTCGTCCCCATTGATGAGGGAGAAGAGGCACTCGGACACCATGGAAAGGGATCGGAACTGGGATGGGAGGTGACAAAGGGCTGGTAGCTGGCCCAGGCCACTGCATCACCCCTTCCACCATCAGGCTGAAAGCTCCCAAACAGGGAGCGAGCACTCCCCAGCGCTCTAGCTGCCACCCCGATGCCACCACGCTGTGAGGAGAGAGGCTGCAGCAAAGACCAGCACCCTATCTAACCCACACTGTCAAAACGGGGACCAGCCCCGCACCCATCTCCTCCCAAATCCGGGCAGGGAATCACCCGGAGGTGGGTGAAGCCCACCCCAACCACCGACCCAGAGCAGTACCTTGACATGGTACGGGCCCAACACGATCCACCCGCAGAAGCAGTAGCCCAGATAGATGACGGCCACGCAGCAGCAGAATCGGATGACGTTGGGGAGGGCCACCCGGAGCGTGACGATGAGGATCTGGTGGAGGAAAACCAGTCGGGATTAATCCTCATCTTCTGCCGAGGGTGCCCGCAACAGCAGCTAAAGCACCCTGTGAGACCTCGAGGTCCTCGGCAGAGCAGGACAGGGACCCTGGGGACACACGTAGCAGCTGTGGGATGAGCCTAAGCTCGCCCAGGCGTTCGGGGCCAGGCTGGCATGGCCATTCCCAGCCCTGGAAATTGTCCCCTCTGCTCCCAGGTCATCTCCCCCATGTCACTCACGTTGTACTTCTGGAAGAAAGTGAGATAGCGAATGACCCCGACCCAAACCAGCAACGTGGAGGTGCCCAGGAGGATGCTGCAAACGTCGTAGCTGGCGAAGTTCTGCAGGGACAGAGGTGTCACGGGCCTGAGGCATGGCCAACGCCATCCCCAAAATCCCCAACGCCGTCCCTGAAGCCATAACAACCCTCTACGCTGGCCACGAGCCAGCGGCAGGTAAAATCCTAGTGCCTCAAGCCACGACATAGCAGCCACATAGGACCCTACCTGTCCCTTTGTTGCCATCTCCCTGTCACAAAGGGAAAGGGGGGGCTCTGGGGTCCCACTTGGGCCAGGACCCCTCTGTGAAGCCCTCAGGAGCAACGTCTGTCCCCTAACCCGCCGTCAGGGCTCTGATCACATCCAGGACAGCTTCACTGGGGCAGACAATGCATTGCTGGCGCCCAGGGGTGGCTGTTGTGTGGCTTGCCTCCTGCCACACGGAAATGTCCCCTCCCCAGAGCACGGGGACACCCGTGCCAGCAGCCCCAGCGCACCCAGGATCTGCAAAAACCTCCAGCTTTACTCCCCAGCATCCCCATACCTTGGACTCAATGCCGATCTTCATGATGGTTCCCAGCACGGTGAGGACGTCGCTGATCACCAGGAGGATGTACCAGCCGTTGAGGAACTCCATGCGGTCCGACAGGCACACGCTCTGGTTATAACGGCGCTGGAAGAACTGGCTGAACTCCTGTGTGGGGAGGAAAAAAAATGGTGTCCTTTACCCACCGCCTGGAGAATTTTGCCCGGCTCGCAGCACCCACAGCTTTGACTGAGCATCCCCGCGGGGAAAGGGCTTCCTCCGAAACCCGGCAGCGCTGAAACAGCGTCCCGGTAGCAGCTCTGTCCGGTTACACTGTGGAGGGCAGCCACAGCCAGCGCCACTTCCTGCTGTGCCACCACTCACGTGCTGCAACATGACGCCCCGGATAATGGAGCGAGCGCAGAGGATGAAGGACAGCGAGCAGACGAGGATGACAACGACGTCAAAGAACAGCCGGAAGGAGTTGTCACCTGCAAGACGCGCGGTGGCTCTTCTTAACGAGGAGGACAGCCACCCAGGAGCACCCCGAGCCCCCCACACAGCCCTTTGACACCCACTGGGGACAGACGCCACCTTTGTCATGCCCTCGCAGCTCCTACCTCGGCCAAAGACGCTGGGATCTTTGCACTCCTTGATGTCAGCCCGGTTGTCCAGGCGGATTTTCACCCGGCCACTGTGTGCCTTGTTGTCAAACGTGATCTGGGGAGAAGTGGGAGTCCCTACGTGCCCACAAGGGACGCTGCCAACCCCACGCAGCCCGGCTGGATCACCCCGAGGCGGGGAGCTGTGCCAACGCACTCACGGTGATGGTGAAGGTGTAGCAGTCGGGGATCTCGTTGTTGATGATGGTTTGGATGTTGATGGCTTTCAGCTTGAACTGGATGGTGACATTGATGAGTCTGCAGGAAAAGACGTTCGTTAATCCTCCTCCTGCAGCTTGTCCAGGCTGTCTCAGCTCACTTAGACCCTCCCAAACCCCCAAAATACAGCACTGAGAGTGCAATAACCAACAGAGAGGGGGTAAACACCTTCCTTGGGGGTGCATACAGCCCCAGGAAAGGATGTCTCCAGCTTTAGAGGAGCAAACTGTTGCCAACCTGCCCCAGTGCCAGTGAATTTTGCTTCGAGGGGGAGGTTGGACCCTCTGGAAGAAACGGTGTTGCAAGCTACACCGCATCTCTCAGCACCAGCAGTGCCAGCATCTCTCTGTCCAGCACCAGCAAGAAGGTGGGGCTTGCCTATGCTGGTAACACGCCTGCAACTGCAGGGCTTGGCCGCAGGCAATCAAAACGCCACCAAAAGCCAGCGCATGGTTTGGGGGAAGGGAAAACCACCCCCAAAGCCGGTGTTGCAGGAGAGTCTTGGTGCCTCGGGGCCAGCTCTGCAGCCGACGCCGATGGAGATGTGGCCGGAAAGCAGCTGCTTTGTTGCGCAACCTCACTGGTTTCACATCTTCCTCAGCACAAGGGTGAATTTGTTTCTATCTCACGAGCGGTTTTTAAAACCAATGGGGGCTTTTCTATCCTGGCCGCTGGCTTCAGCGTGAGGAAGTCCCCACATCGGGGTTCCCATTCCACCCTTGCCCATACCCTGTGCCGATGGGATGTCCCCCGCACCCAAACGCTGGGGCACCCCAGATTGCGGGGAAGGCATCGGCAATTACTTGTGAAATTTGAGGGTGAAGTTCTTGTAGCTGCGGTCCAGCTCTGGGGGAAGAGGCTGTGGGTCCTCGGGGTCCACTCCCAGGCAGTCTGCAGGGAGGGAGAAGCACCTTCAGGGAAGCCCGAGGCCCCATGCAGACCCCTTGGACCCTCTCAAGCCCAGAACAAGGATCAAAAACCTCCCCAGGACCCAGTGGTGGCTGCGGCACAAGGAATCCCAGTTCCACCGTCCCCAAAACCCACCTGTGACAATCTTGGGGTCGATGTTGAAGGTGTCATTGGCCGGATCGATGCGCCCTTTACGGTAATATTGCTGGCACAGCATGAGGGCTGACTGGTTCCCTCCGCTCTCCCCCCGCACGTAGGCGTAGCGGCCGACAGTCTCGTTGGGAATGGCCAAATACTGGAGAAGGAGATGCCCTCAGCAGCTGGATGCGGCCCCGAGCCACCTCCATCTCCCCAAGCCACCTCCATGTCCCCCCTCTGCCCGCAGATCTCACCTTCTCCATGGCGTAAAACATGCGGTCGTAGAGGTCGCGTTGCGTGTAGACGGCGTAGGTGTCATCCGCGCCGTCCACGTAGTCCTTCAGGAAGAGGTGTTTGAAGGCGATGGTGTTCTCCTCCTTGAATGTCACCACCATCTGGTTGCTGAGCCCGAAGAGGATGAGCTGAAGGAGACCACTATTAAATTCCTGCCCTGGCAGCTCCATAAACAACGATGCTACGGCCCAAAACACAGCCGTTTAGCCCCAGAGATGCTGACAGGAGGCAAAACACCATCACCCTACACTTGGGTGACCCCAAGAAGACAAGGGCCAGCTAGCATGTCCCCGAGGTTGTCCCCATCTGCACCTGGTTGCCCCAAAACCTCTTAAGCCGGCTGATTTCCTGCGGCAAGCTTCCTCTCCCACCGTAAATGGGGGGAGGATGATCTCCCCGGGGACACGCACGCATCCCCCCCACAGTGCCACCAAACACCCCGGGAACATGACAGCAGAGTGGACCCTGATCTTCCTCTTCTTTGTCAGTATTTTCCTTGCCTGCACGCTCTAAACCCCTCCCCGTGCCGGTAATTAGCTTGTATTTATTAACACAATACGCCACTCGTTAGCGCCGTTCGTTGGCAGGGTGAGGGCAGGGGTGGCTCCGGGCGACACCGCTCAAAGCCAGGACAACACCGCGGCGCTGAGCTGGGTGCTGCTGCCTGCCAGGCAGGGTGCAGGCAGGCAGGCTGTGCTGAGCAGGCAGAAACGGCGGCGGGGTGGGGGGCCAAGGCCCCAGTGCCCCGATTTCCCTCGACGGGAGGGGAATGTCACACGCCGGCTGTTTCCTCCGCATCTCGTGACCGCAGCCTGACAGCTCCCAGGCGATTTTTCCGCCCCGGGACAGAGCCTGGCGCCAGTCTGGGAGCCGGTGACACCCTGAGCGGGGGGACGTCCTTTCTGCCCCCCGCTTTTTTGGGGCACCCTGCCACACCCCAGTGTGTGGCACCTGGACCCCAAGGATGTGTCAACAGGGTAACCCAAACAGACCCTCCCCTCACCCAGGGGACCTCTCCTGAGTCCCCCACTGTCCCCAAGCACCCCCACCAAGTGTCCCCAAATACTCAAGCCCCCCCCCCCCAAACCCCCAGCACTCCCCACAATGTCCCCAAGCCTTACTGAGGGTGTCCCTTCCGATGTCCCCATGCCCAGTGCCCACCTCAGAGGTCACCTCCTGTGCTCAAAGCCCCCCCCGAGAGGGCCTGTGTCATTGTCACCCCCCAACTTCCCATGCCCCAGTGTCCCTTTGCCCATTGCCCCTCAGTGGCACCCTGGTGTCCCACTCCCCCCCATCCCCATGTCCCAGGGGACCCCCTCCCCACTCTCCTGGAGCCCAATGCCCCCAGGCTCCTTTCCCCAGTGTCCCCACGTCCCACGGCCACCCCATCCCAGTGTCCCTATGCCCATTGCCCCCACACTCCTCTCCCCAGTGTCTCCATGTCCCAGGACCCCCCAGTGCCCCCTTTCCCTGGTGTCCCCATGTCCCAGGACCCCCCAGCACCCCCCTCCCTGGTGTCCTCATATCCCAGGGGACCCCATTCCCAGTGTCCCCATGTCCCAGGGGACCCCAGTGCCCCCTTTCCCCAGTGTCCCCATGTCCCAGGGCCACCCCTCCCCAGTGCCCCTATGTCTGTTGCCCCCACGTTCCTCTCCCCAGTGTCCCCGTGTCCCAGGACCCCCCAGTCCCCACTTCCCCAGTGTCCCCATACCCCAGGGGACCCCATCCCCAGTGTCCCCATGTCCCAGGATGCCCCAGTACCCCCCTCCCTGGTGTCCCCATGTCCCAGGGGACCCCATTCCCAGTGTCCCCATGTCCCAGGACCCCCCAGCACCCCCCTCCCTGGTGTCCCCATATCCCAGGGGACCCCATTCCCAGTGTCCCCATGTCCCAGGACCCCCCAGCACCCCCCTCCCTGGTGTCCCCATATCCCAGGGGACCCCATTCCCAGTGTCCCCATATCCCAGGACCCCCCAGTACCTCCCTCCCCGGCGTCCCCGTGTCCCAGGGCCACCCCTCCCCGGTGCCCGGAGTCCCCCGTTCCCCAGAACCCACTCGTACCCCAAGGCCACCCGGTGTCCCGGTTCCCCCCCCCCACCTGGACGGTGACAAGGAGGATCTTGGCCAGCTGCAGCCCCAACTTAACGGGCCGCCGCCCCCGGGCCCGGTACTTATCGCAGGGACTCATGAAGAAATACTTGAGACGGCGTCGGAGCTCTTCTTCCTCCGCCACCGCCGGGGATTCCGTCGTGCCGTAGCCGGGGCCGCGGCCTAGCAGCCGCTCCGTTTCTGAGGCGGAAACGGCCGTTCACCGGAGGGTACCGGGGGCCTCTGCCCGGGGTGGTGTGGGGGGGGACGGACCCGCACAGGCCGGTACCGGCCCCCGCCGCCCGCCTCGCCCCGGTTCCGCCCGCCCCTCAGCGCCGCCGCCTCAGCCCGGTCCCCGGTTACCGCTCACCGGACGGGGCCGCCATGGCGCCGCCGCACCGCGGCTTCACCCGCCCGCCTCACATGACCGGAAGGCCCCGCCGTGGCCCCGCCTACCGGCGCTGGTGGAGCGTGGCCACGCCCACCCGCCGCCTTCGCTCCGCCCCCCTGCCCTGGGCCGGGAGGGTGACGGGTGGCACCGGGGGGACACGGACATGGGGGGGTGACGTGTGGCGTGGGGGGACACGTCCATGGATGGTGACATGTGGCATGGGGTGGACATGTCCATGGATGGTGACATGTGGCCCAGGAGGACACGTCCATGGATGGTGACATGTGGCCTTGGGGGGACATGTCCATGGATGGTGACATGTGGCCCAGGAGGACACGTCCATGGATGGTGACATGTGGCCTTGGGGGGACATGTCCATGGATGGTGACATGTGGCCCAGGAGGACACGTCCATGGATGGTGACATGTGGCACAGAGGGACATGTCCATGGATGGTCACATGTGGCATGGGGTAGACATGTCCATGACAGGACAGTGACATGTAGCATGGGGGGGACACGTCCGTGCCAGGGTGGTGACACGTGGCCCAAGGGATGTATCCATGCCAGGACGGTGACATGTGGCATGGAGGGACATGTCCATGCCGTGAGGTGGCATGTGATCAAGGAGGACACATCCCCACCAGCCCCACTGCCCGACCCTGTCCCCCACCATCCCACCACGCCACCGTCCCCTCCGTGCCACCGTTTATTCACCGTTCCTCCCTCGGGTGGGACATCCACCATGCGGGGTGGCCCCCGTGTCCCTGTGTCCCTCAGGCCACCTTCGGCAGTGGCTCCAGCAGCAGCCAGAGCCCGTCCTCGGTGCGGAGGATGAGCTCAGGCTTGCGACGCGGTGGCCGCCCCGCGTCCAGCCGGATGGCAAAGCGTGCCACCGTCAACGCCGCCACCACCTTCAGCTCGGCCATGGCGAAGCTCTGCCCGATGCAGTTCCTGCCACCGTGTGCCCCTCTGTCACCTCCGGGGGTGGGGGGACACAGGGGACAGCAGACACCCCCACCCCCACCACCATCTGGGTGGTGGAGCAGATGGTGGAACCTCCCCGAAACGTGGGGACGGTGTTGTCCCCATGACACCCAAACGTCATGGCTGGGGGACAAGCACCCCACCTTGAACCCATCCAGGCTGGGGGTGTGACATGTGGGGACACCCGTGTCCCCACCATGCCTTACCTGGGACCAGCGGAGAAGGGGATGAAGGCCAACGGGGACCGTCCCTTGCTGTTCTCTGGGCTGAACCTCAGTGGGTTGTAGACCTAGAGTGACATAGACACCGTCACGCCATGGGGACATGGTTGTCCCTGCCCATGGTGATGAGGACATCCTAAATGTCCCGTGATCATGCCACCAGGGCCAAGTGGCTCTACCTGGGGGTCCGGCCACATGTCCGGGTTGTGGTGGGTCCCATAGATGCTCATCAGGCAGATGATCCCTGGTGGGATGGAAACGGCCACCTTAGGGACAGGGGGACAAGAAGGGACAGTGATACTGGGGACACCTTGCAACCTGGGCGAGCCGTACCCTTGGGGATGACACGTCCGTCATGCAGGGCGATGTCCTTGGTGCAGCGCCGGGACACGGCGGTGACGGGGGGATGCAGGCGAAGGCTCTCCTTGATGCACATGGTGGTGAAGGGCAGGTGGGACAGGTCCTCCCTGGGGGCAAGGGATGGTGGCACCGGGGTCCCCAAGCCAGGTGGCCGAGGGATGACACTGGGGACCTCTCACCATTTGATCTCCTCCACGTCCCTGCCCTTGAGGAGCTCGCGGACCTCTTGGCGGCACCGCTCCTGGTAGTGGGGGTGGCAGGCCAGGTTGTAGAGCAGCCATGCCAAGCCGCTGGCTGTCGTGTCATGGCCTGCGGGGACAAGGGGTGAGCGAGGGGACATGTGAGTGCCCCCTCTCCGATGGCACCCAGTGGCTCACGCTCACCCTCGAACATGAAGGTGTCAGCCTCGGCCGAGATGTCCTCATCCGACAGGGTGTTGCCGTCCTCGTCCTGCAAGGGGGAGCGTGGCAGCCAAGGGGCCGCCCGGGGCCACCAGCCTATAGCCAACCCTCCCAGTGGCCACCACTATGCTGCTATGGCCACCACCCTATAACCAGCCCTCTCCATGGCCACCACCATCCCCTTGGCCACCATCATGCCACTATGGCCACCACCCTATGGCCAACCTCTTCCATGGCCACCACCATCCCCTTGGCCACCATCATGCCGCTATGGCCACCACCCTATGGCCAACCTCTTCCATGGCCACCACCATCCCTTTGGCCACCACCATGCCACTATGGCCACTGCCCTATGGCCAACTGTGCCCATGGGCACACCATCTCACCCCGGCACTACCTTAGCAAGCAGGAGAAGGTCAATAAAGTCCATGCTCTGTCCCCGGTGGCTCTCCAGCCAGGCCTGGCGGCCGAGGCGGTCGAGGGCCTGGCGCCGGCGCTGCACCACAGTGGCGGTGAAGCTGTGCACGGTGGCACAGGCCCGGGCGAAACGACGCCCGTCAGCCGAGAGGCGGTAGAGCCACGTTGAGTGATGGAGCAGGCGGTGATGGCGTCTCACCACCAAGGTGCTCAGCTCCAGGATGGCCTTGATGTACTCGCTGGGCTGCCTGTGGGGCATCGGGGACCACTGAGGACGGCCACCATGGGCCACTGGCGATGGCCACCCCCCTGGCCATGGTGAGCTTCAGTGGGGATATGGGGCGGCAGAAGGTCCCCTGCCCATAAGAACATGTGGGACCAGGCTGGGGTGACATCAGGGGGGGACTCAGAGACCTGGGGAGGACACCCTGATGGGGGGGGGCAAAGGTGGAATAAGGGGGGACCCAAGGAGGGACAGAGTTGGGGTGGGGGGACGCTGGGAGGGACAATGTTGGGATGGTGGGACCTTGATGGGTGCAGAGCCCAAGGGGGACCCCAGTTGGGGACCAAACCAGGGCAGGGGGGACCCAAGCGGGGGACTGAGCCGGGGTAAGGGGTGTCCCTTGTGGAAGGACCCTGGGAAGAGGGGACAGGGACCGTGCTGGGGTCCCTGGCAGGGGACAGGGTGACACTCACTCCTGACAGTGGCTCTCGTGGCTGAAGATGCACTTCTGGAGGGTGTCCAGGGTGAGGAGGCTGAGCTGCTCCAGCACCTCCAGCCCCACCTGCCCCCCCGCTGCCTGCGCCGCTGCCCGCCACTTGGCCTGCAGGCAGGGGTGGGGGTCTGGGTGCTGGTCGGAGGTTGGGTGCAGGACAGGGGTTGGGGATCGCGGGCTGGGTGCGGGGCTGGGTGCAGGTTGGGGTCTGGGTGCAGGATGGGGTTTGGGTGCAGGTTGGGGTCTGGGTGCAGGTTGGGGTCTGGGTGCAGGATGGGGTTTGGGTGCAGGACAGGGGTCTGGGTGCAGGATGGGGTTTGGGTGCAGGAGAGGGGTCTGGGTGCAGGTTGGGGTCTGGGTGCAGGTTGGGGTCTGGGTGCAGGACGGGGTTTGGGTGCAGGACAGGGGTCTGTGTGCAGGTTGGGGTCTGGGTGCAGGTTGGGGTTTGGGTGCAGGACAGGGGTCTGGGTGCAGGTTGGGGTCTGGGTGCAGGATGGGGTTTGGGTGCAGGAGAGGGGTCTGGGTGCAGGTTGGGGTCTGGGTGCAGGATGGGGTCTGGGTGCAGGACAGGGGTCTGGGTGCAGGATGGGGTCTGGGTGCAGGATGGGGTTTGGGTGCAGGACAGGGGTCTGGGTGCAGGTTGGGGTCTGGGTGCAGGATGGGGTCTGGGTGCAGGACAGGGGTCTGGGTGCAGGTTGGGGTCTGGGTGCAGGATGGGGTCTGGGTGCAGGAGAGGGGTCTGGGTGCAGGTTGGGGTCTGGGTGCAGGATGGGGTTTCGGTGCAGGAGAGGGGTCTGGGTGCAGGTTGGGGTCTGGGTGCAGGATGGGGTCTGGGTGCAGGTTGGGGTCTGGGTGCAGGATGGGGTTTGGGTGCAGGACAGGGGTCTGTGTGCAGGTTGGGGTCTGGGTGCAGGATGGGGTTTGGGTGCAGGACAGGGGTCTGGGTGCAGGTTGGGGTCTGGGTGCAGGATGGGGTCTGGGTGCAGGAGAGGGGTCTGGGTGCAGGATGGGGTCTGGGTGCAGGATGGGGTCTGGGTGCAGGACAGGGGTCTGGGTGCAGGATGGGGTCTGGGTGCAGGATGGGGTCTGGGTGCAGGACAGGGGTCTGGGTGCAGGTTGGGGTCTGGGTGCAGGATGGGGTCTGGGTGCAGGAGAGGGGTCTGGGTGCAGGATGGGGTCTGGGTGCAGGATGGGGTCTGGGTGCAGGACAGGGGTCTGTGTGCAGGTTGGGGTCTGTGTGCAGGATGGGGTTTGGGTGCAGGACAGGGGTCTGGGTGCAGGTTGGGGTCTGGGTGCAGGATGGGGTCTGGGTGCAGGAGAGGGGTCTGGGTGCAGGTTGGGGTCTGGGTGCAGGCAATGGGTGCAGGATGGGGTCTGGATGTGGGACAGGTTCCAGGTGCAGGACAAGGTCTGTGTGCAGGTTGGGGTTTGGGTGCAGGACAGAGTTTGGATGGAGGACAGGATCTAGGTGCAGGACAAGGTCTGGGTGCAGGCAGCGGGTGCAGGACAGGGCTCAGGGTGCAGGCAGCGGGTTCTCACATGCATGACGTGGGTGCTCTGGTTGAAGACGCCCACGTAGGACTTGAGGACGTCCCAGTGGAAGGCGGGCGTCAGCAGGCGCCGGTGCCGAGCCCACTTCTGCCCGCAGCTCAGCAGCAGCCCGTCCCCTGCGGCGAGACACCCGGCTCCATCCACGGGGCACCCATGGGTGCTGCCTCACCTGTCCCGCTACCCCTGAGCACCCACTCACCCAGCCAGGGCTTAAGGAAGCCATAGAAGAGCTGATCCTTGGGAGCGATGAAGGCTGCGGAAGAGGGAAGCCGGGGCTGGTGAGGGGTGCCACCAGGGTGGCATCAGGTCCCCTCAGGGGCTTGCAAGGTGGGTGGGGTCCCTAGGGAGAGGGGACCCTCCGTCTGCACCCATAACCACCACAGGATGGGGTTTGGGGTAAAACCAGGCCACTGGGCTGGCCATGGGTCACACCTTTGGGTGGCCCTGGGGACCCTCAGGGAGAGGTTGGTGGCCACCACAGCACGGGCGTTTGGGCACTCACTGGGCTAGCCAAGGGTGACCTTTGGGTGGCTCCGAAGACCCTTGGGGTTGGGCTGGTGGCCACCATCGAATGGGTGCCTGGACACGGCCAGGTCACTGGGCAAGCCACAGTGACACCTCTGGGTGACCCTGGGGACCCTCAGGGCTGGGTTGGTGGCCCTCGTGTCCTACCTGAGGCCAGGAGGAGGGGGCGGAGGGTGTCGGGGTGGAAGAGGCATAGGATGGGCATCCATGGCGAGATCCACCACAGGCAGCCGTGCCGGTACTGTGCCACCAGCTCGTCCACGTGCTGCAGTCCTTCCTCCGTGCTCTTCCCCTGCGTCACGGGCCACCGCAAGGCTCAGTGACAGGCTTGGGGACACCCTTGTCCCCATGGTCACGGCCAACCTTGGGGACATGCTTGTCCCCAGCCTGTGGCCAGCCTTGGGGACGGTCTCAGCTTGGGTTCATAGGTGGTCTTGGAGACACCCAGAGCTCATGTGCCAGCGCTGCGTCCCTGCTGTCACCACCCCCCGAAGGTGCCACCAACCTGTCTCCACCATCACCTCTCAGGTGCCACCATCACCTCCCTGCTGTCACCCCCCTCTACGTGCCACCACCCTGTCCCCAGCATCCTCCCCCAGGCTTCACCACCGTGTCCCTACCATTCCCTTGCAGGTGCCACCGCTGTCCCTCCGCTGTCCCCCAGCGGGTGCCACCCTCCTGTACCCACCATCACCCCCCAGGTGCCACCACCCTGTTCCTGCTGTCCCCCCCCAGGCACAACCACCCTGCCCCTGCCATCCCCCCCAGCTGCCACCACCCTGTCCCCACTGTCCCCCATCCTCGGTGCCACCACCCTGTCCCCACTGTCCCCCCCCAGCTGCCACCACGCTGTCCCCCCCCCCCACTGTCCCCTCACCAAACCGGTGTGACCCAGGAGCCAGCTGCGCCACGGCGGCCGGGGAAAGCGTCGCAGTTGGTGGCAGGTGGCCCGGAAGCGGGTGATGGTGACCACGGTGTCCCAAAGCCACCCCAGCAGCAGGGCCAGCAGCAGGGTGCCGATGGCCACCGCACCCAGGGGACCCAGCGCCCAGGTCACCGCCATGGTACCTGCTCCCTGGGGACAGGGCGAAGGTCAGGTTGGCGGGGGGGGGGGACGGGGGACGGGACGGGACATGGCACTGCGTCGTCACGTGTCCCTGCGGCGAGGTGTCATCCTGCGCTTCCGGGTGGCTTTTGTCGTAATGTATGCCCTGGTGGCATCATCCCCTGACGTGTGTCCTGGTGGCTTTGTCCCCCTCCATGTGTGTCCTGGTGGCATCATCCCTCCATCATGTGCTGGTGGCATCGTGCCCTGACGTGTCCTGGTGGCTTCATGCCCTGACGTGTGTCCTGGTGGCATCGTCCCCCCATGCATGGTGGCATTGTCCCCTGATGTGTCCTGGTGGCTTCATGCCCTGACGTGTGTCCTGCTGGCATTGTCCCCTGATGTGTCCTGGTGGCTTCACCCCCTGATGTGTGTCCTGGTGGCTTTGTCCCTCCCCATATGTGTCCTCGTGGCATCATCCCTCCATCATGTGCTGGTGGCATTGTCCCCTGGTGGCTTCATGCCCTGACGTGTGTCCTGGTGGCATTGTCCCCTGACGTGTCCTGGTGGCTTCACGTCCCGATATGCGTCCTTGTGGCACACGCACACCCCCTTCTGCATGCAGACGCACACGCGCATGCATGCACACACACACGCATCCTTTGCTTGCACGCACACGCCGATGCACATGGGCACACACGCGTGTGCACAGACACAAGAACATACGCACACACCGTGTGCACACCCTCACGCGCACGCACCCCATGTGTACACGCACATGCCTGTGCACGCACACGTATGTATGCACATACACCCCATGCACACACACGCGCACACGCGTGTAGCCCCTTCCTAGGCCCCCCCCATGCGTGTGCACACCGCACACACGTGCTGCAGAGCCGCCCCGCCGGAACCGCCCACGCAATACACACGTGTGCCACCCTGCCGCACCCCCACTAATACGTGTGTCGTGTCCTCCGCCCCCCGTGACATTTGCTCTTGGGTGCGGGGACGAAGTCCAGCGAGGCCACGACACGGGACGCAGCGACGGGGGCCGTATCCTGCAGCATGTTCCCGTGGCTCCTCCTGGCGCTGAGCGTCTGCGTCTGGCCCAGCACAGGTAGGCCCACAACACGCCACCACACGCCACAACATGCCGCGACATACTACAATGTGGCACAACATGCTACAACACCCCACAACACACTGTGACATGCAACAACATGACACAACACACCACAACACTCCACAACACTCCCTGACATGACACAACATGCTAAAACATCCCACGACATGCCACAACACCCCACAACACCCTACAACATGCCACAACACCCCACAACATACCATGACATGTCACAATATCCCACAACACGCCACAACACTCTAGAACACACCACAACATGCTACAACATGCGGCAACACCCCACAACATGCCATGCCATGACACAATATGCCATAACACCCCACAACACCCCACAAAATGCCACAACTCCCCACAACATGCCACAACACCCCACAACATGCCAGAACACACTGTGACATGCTACAACACCCCACAACATACCATGACATGTCACAACATCCCACAACACCCCACAACACACTAGAACACCCCACAACACCCCACAACATGCCACAACACCCCACAACATGCTAGAACACCCCACAACATGCTACAACATGCCACAACACCCCACAACATGCTAGAATACACAACATGCTACAACACACCGCAACACCCTACAACACGCTACAACACCCCACACCATGCCACAACACCCCACAACATGCCACAACACGCCACGCCACATCATGACACAGCGTGACACAATCCATCACAACACACCCCGGTGTCCAGCCACACGCTACAACATGCCCCAACATGCCACTACACGCATGTGGTGACCGCAGGGGCTTCTCTGAGCTCCTTTTTGTGGCAAAAATGGCTCCAGTTGCATTTTTTTCCCTAATTAGGGTGATTCTAACCCAAAATTTGTGCCCACGTGGGTGGTGTCGGGGGGTGGGGGAGAGGCTGCATTCAGTTTTGGGTGCATTTGGCTTCAGTCGGGCTTTGGGTGCTCACGATGGGTGCAGTCGCCCTGGTTTGGGGTGATTTTACCCTTTTTGGGGGGTACTTTTGCCTTTTTGGGGTGTTTTCACCCTGGTTTGGATGCAGTCACCCAGTTCTGGGTGCCTTTGCTATTTTTTGGGGGTGCTTTGGCCTTTTTTAGGGTGCTTGCACCCTGTCCTGGGTGTTTTAGTCCTGGTTTGGGGGTGTTTTCACCCTGATTTGGGTGCATTCACCTTGTTCTGGCTGGTTTTACCCTGTTTTGGGTGGTTTTGCCCGGTTTTGGGTGCATTTGTCCTTTTTCTGGGTGCTCTCACCCTGTTTTGGGGCGCTCTCACCCTGTCCTGGTTGCTACTGTCCTGCTTTGGGGCGTTTTCACCCTGGTTTGGGTGTTTTCACCCTGGTTTGGGTGCTTTCACCCTTTTCCTGGGTGCTTGCGCCCTCCTCTGGGCGCATACACCCAGTTTTAGGTGCTTTCACCCTGGTTTGGGTGCATTTGCTCTGGGTTTGGGTGCATTTGCTCTGCTATGGGTGCTATCATCCTGTTTTGGGTGCATTCGCCCTGCTTTGGGTCCTTTCACCCTGGTTTGGGTACTTTCGTCCTGCTTTGGGGTGTTTTCACCCTGGTTTGGGTGCATTCACCCTTTTCCTGGGTGCTTGCGCCCTCCTCTGGGTGCTTTTGCGTTGCTTTGGGTGCACTCACCCAGTTTTAGGTGCTTTCACCCAGGTTTGGGTGCATTTGCTCTGGTTTTTTGTACACTTCCTCTGGTTTTGGGTGCATTTGCCCTTTTCTGGGTGCATTTGCTCTGCTATGGGTGTTATCGTCCTGTTTTGGGTGCATTCGCCCTGTTTTGGGTGCATTTGCCCTGCTTTGGGTCCTTTCATCCTGTTTTGGGTGCTGTCACCCTGGTTTGGGTGCTTTCACCCCGTTTGGGGTGCATTTCCCCTCATTTTGGGGCAGTCACCCTGGTTTGGGTGCACATTCACCCACCCTGGGAGACTCTCGCCATCGCTGCACCCACGGGTGCCATCCCTGCACCCACAGGCACCCCCGACCCCACGGGTGCCCCTCGGTCCCCTCCCACGTCCCCGTCCCCTCCCCAGGTCTCCCACCGCGCCACATGGACTCCGTGGTTCAGATCGTGGAAGCCCTTGAGTCGACCGACCACGGCTTTAACGGCACCGTGCCGGAGCTGGCGCGGGCGCTGGGTGGCTGCAGCACCCCTGGGTGCCGTGCGGTGCTGGGAGAGCCACCCGATGTCCCACCAGCCCCACCAATGCTCAGCCACGAGCAGTGGCTGCTCTTCACCCAACTCCTCCACCATGACGCCGCGGCACCTGAGCGCGGCGCGGTGCTGGCACCCGACGGCTCCACCGTCGCCCTCGGTCCCCTTCTTGCCGGCATCGAGGTTGGCCTCAAGCGGGCGACTGGGTGGCCCGTCCCCACCGTCGAGCCACCCGTTGACGCGCTCTACGCCGTCACCATCGCCGAGGCTTTGGGGACATCCTTCCTCTTGGCTCGTGACGGTGACGGCAACCAAGCCACGCTGGGACCCGGCGGATGTTGGGATGACGTGGATGACCCCCAAAACTACACCCTGCTGGGACCCCCGTCACCCATCCCTGATGCTATCGCCAATGGGGCGATGGATGGGGTGCTGTTGGGTGCACAGCTGGCCCGAGCACCCATCCCGCTCGCCGACCTTCTCCGGGGCTACTACGGGACAGGCAACGGCACGGAGAAGGGGCGACCCCCCAGCAGTTACCGGCGGCGAGATTTTGGGGTGCTGGCGGGGCCGGAGAAGCTGGAGGAGGAGGTGGTGGCGATGCTGAAGGTGCTGCGGGTGCTGCCACCCACCCGGGAGCTCTTGGAGGACGTGGGGCCGGAGGAGGTGGTGGCCATCGCTCGCCAAGCGGCGCGGGACTTCACGGAGGTCTACGTGGGTAGGGAGGTGGCACCGGGTCACGAGATCAGATTTCTGTGTCCCCCCCTCCAAAAAAATCGGGTGGGAGGATGGGTGGAGAGCTGCACCCTGGGTGGGGTCCCCAGTGTCACTTCAGTGTAGGTGGCACTGAGGGGAGTCAAGCTCTGAGAGCTGACTGGTGACACGTGGCCTGCAATGGTGGGACACCACCATGTCCCCTGGATGGACACCACTATGTCCCCTGGATGGACGTTGGTGTGTCCACTGGCTGGACACCGCTGTGTCCCTGGATGGGTGTCCCTGGATGGACACCACCGTGTCCCCTGGATGGACATCGGTGTGTCCCCTGGATGGTGGTCCCTGGACGGACACCACCATGTCCCCTGGATGGACATCGGTGTGTCCCCTGGATAACGGGTCCCTGGACACTGCTTTGTCCCCTGGATGGCCACCGATGTGTCCCCTGAATGGCCACTACCGTGTCCTCTGGATGGACACTGGCGTGTCCCCTGGAGACAGCCATGTCCCCAGCCAAGGGACACCCTGAGCAGATGCTCCACGTCCCCTAGATGAGGGGACCCCAAGAGGACACTACCATGTCCCAGGCCAAGAGGTTCCCAAGCCGGGCAGATGCTCCGTGTCCCCAGGACCCCAAGGGGACGCTGCCATGTCCCCAGCTGCCCGTGGGACCAGGCAAATCCCCTTTCTTCCACCACCTGCCTTCCCTCGCAGAGTGCCCGGCCATCGTACCTCGGTGCATGTGGGGTGCCCGTCCCTACCGTGGCACCCCCAAACTGTTGACCCTCCCCTTGGGCTCTGTCTACATCCACCACACCTCCACACCCAGCACCCCGTGCCGCACCTTCACCGCCTGCGCCCACGCCATGCGCGCCATGCAACGCTTCCACCAAGACACCCGCGGTTGGGACGACATCGGTTACAGGTAAAACCCCGTCACCATCACTCTACCGCGGTCCCCGTCACCCATCTCCGGGCAGCTCGGGTTGACCCATGGGTGCTTGCAGCTTCGTGGTGGGGTCGGATGGTTACCTGTACCAAGGCCGAGGTTGGCACTGGGTTGGTGCCCACACCAAAGGTTACAACAGCAAAGGCTACGGTGTGGGCTACGTTGGAGACTTCTCGGCCACCTTGCCGGACCCTGACATCATCGCCCTGGTGCGGGACGGGCTCCTGCCCTGCGCCGTGCGGACCGGCCGGCTTCACCACAACTACACCCTACGCGGCCACCGCCAGATGGGTCGCACCGACTGCCCCGGCAACTCCCTCTTCCATGAGATTGAGACCTGGCACGGCTTCAAGGTGAACACCAAGCTTTGTGGCATCTCCAGGGGTTGGAGGTTGGGGTGTCTGGTCCGGTCCCGCATGACTGGGAGGATGGGGGTTTGGTGATGGTGGATGTGGGAGGTGATGCTGGGACTGATGGTGGTTTTTTCCCTTCTCTGCAGTGAGGACCGGCCCCGTGGGTCCTGGTCTGGATGGGTGTGGGCAAGGTTGGATCATGGTCTAGATGGACGCTGGTCCCA
Organism: Gypaetus barbatus; assembly: GCA_028022735.1. Lineage (NCBI taxonomy): Eukaryota > Metazoa > Chordata > Aves > Accipitriformes > Accipitridae > Gypaetus > Gypaetus barbatus. The sequence goes on from CM051546.1 coordinate 1,303,826, forward strand.
TGGGTGATGGTCTAGATGGAGCCTGGTCCAACAGATGTTGGTCTGATGGATGCCAGCCCGGCTGGACCCTGGTCCAGATGGATACAAGTCCCATGGGTGCCAGCCTGGATGGACCCTGGTCCAGATGGACACCACTCTGATGGACACCAGCCTGGGTAGACCCTGGTTCAGAAGGACACCGGTCCCATGGGTGCCAGCCCAGATGGACCTTGGTCCAGACAGACCCTCACCCAATGGATGCCATCATGGATCGGCCCTGGTCCAGCTGGACACCAACCCAACGGATGCCAACCCTGATGGACGCGGGCGCAGAGGAACCCCAGTCTTGAAGGCTACCAGCCTGAACAGATCCTAGCCCAGATGGGCACCAGCCCGGACGGATCCTGGCCCCACTGGCCCAACAGACCATCCCCGTAGCCACAAACCACTAGAAATCCCCCCGCAATAAAGTCAATGCCAGGACATCAGCTTTGGGTGGTCCCTGGAGAGCGAGAGGGAAACTGAGGCACGGGGTGGGGGGCAGCCATGGGGTCATGGGGGAGGACTTAAGTGAGGGACCCAGGTGCCCAGGATCTGCTGCAGGACTGGGTGCTGTGGCACATGCGTGTGTGTGTGCACACACGTGTCCAAGCAGCACTGTCCCCCCCTTAACCCACCTTGGAGACCCCACATGACCCCCAAGAAGACCCCCACCTCCATACTCCCCCCCCGAGATAGGCAGCCACCCCCCAGATGGACATCCAGCCTCCAGAGGTGCCCACGCCGCACCCCACACCGTAGTGGCCAGGAGCTGCCATCTCCAGCACCCGTTCACTCTGAAACCTAATGATGGCATTTCAGCTGGATGCATGCAACAGGCCACCAGGGTACCTAGACCCCACCGCGGGGTGGCCTGGCGTGGTTCACCCTTCTCGGTGTGTCCCAAGCCGTGGCCGAGCATGAGCCCGGCCGAGCTGGGAGCGTAGATAACATCATCGGGGCAGAGGCGGAGGTGAGGGTGTGACTGAAACTCCTGCCTGGTCACATGGGGAAGCCACGACAGGAACCGGGGCAGCCGACTCCGGGTGCCGGAGCAGGCAGAGAACAGCCGAGGTACCGCGGGACAGGGGGGGAGTACGTTGGGGGGGGGGGGGGAGGGCACCCTGGGGTGATGCTCCAGCCTTGGGGGTACACAGGGGATGCGGGGTGCTGGGGCAGGGTGAAGCAGCACCCTGAGGAGTAAGGGGTGCTGCAGGGGAGAGTATGGGTGATGGGGTACTATAGGGTGCTGCAAGCTGGGGTGGGGACCCCAAAAATGCTGGCACCCCCCCGCCCAGGGTTTGAGCACCCTCCGCAGCTCAGCTCTAGGGTGCTGGCACCCCTAAATTGGCAGGCGCCAAAGCCGTGGCTGCCCACAGCTTGCTTCCACCCTGGGGCCGCGCTGGGGGCTGCCACAGTGAGATGGTCCTGGGGTGCAACCGGCCCCGTCTACCCCCCCACCCTGGCCTGCACCCATGTGTGCACCCCGGGGTGCTGGCGGGGTCCCCAAGGCCTGGGCTCGGCACGGGGTGCAGGTGCCAGGAGGAAACGCCGTGGCGGCGCGAGGGGAAACGCGGCCGTGGCAGCGACGGAAGCATCTCCGGCACCCGCCTGCGCTCAGAGCCGAGGTGGTGGCGGGCCACCTGCCTGGGTGTCACTGTGTCCCTGGTGTCACCGCGCCCCGGTGTCACCGAATCCTGATGCTGCCGCACCCCTGGTGCCACCGCGCCCTGGCAGGGATGGGTGCTGCAGGGGGCAGGGGCTGGCGTGGGTATGGCGGTGTGGGCACCCACTGGGTGGGGGACCTGCTCTGTGGGCAGGGGCATCGGCACCCACAAGACAGGGACCCCTCGGTGGGCAAGGGGCGCCCCAGAACATCGGCACCCACAAGACGGGGACCCCTCGGTGGGCAAGGGGCACCCCAGAACATCGGCACCCACAAGACGGGGACCCCTCAGTGGGCAAGGGGCGCCCCAGAACATCGGCACCCACAAGACGGGGACCCCTCGGTGGGCAAGGGGCACCCCAGAACATCGGCACCCACAAGATGGGGACCCCTTGGTGGGCGGGGGCACCCCGGGGACATGGGCACCCACAAGATTGGGGGACCCATTGGTGGCTAGAGCACCCATGGAAATGGGGACCCCTTGGTGGGCAGGGACGCCCCACAGCAATGGGCACCCTAGGGTGCCCCAATGTGGGTGCCCAGACAAGGGTGCCCTGGATGAGAGGACCCAAATTGGGGGTCCCTGGATTAGGGTGCTCTGGAGAAGGGCACCCAGGTAGGGGTGCCCAGAGAGGGGCACCCAGATAAGGGTGCGTAAATGGGGTGACAACATAGAGGTGCCCCAATAAGGGTGCCTGGATGGGGGCACCCAGATAAGGGCACCCAGATGGGGGTGCACTGGCTGTGGGCACCCAAATAGGGGTGTCTGGATAGGGTGCTCATATAGGGTGCCTGTACATGGGTGCCTGGATAGGGGCACACAAATGGGGGTGCCTGGGCTTGGGTGCCCAGATAGAGACACCCAGATAGGGGTGCCTTGGATGGGGGTCCCCTGAATGGGGGTGCCCAGATATGGGTGCCTGGGTAGAGGTGCCCAGATAAGGGCACCCAGATAGGGGTGCCTGGATAGGGGTGCCCATACAGGGTCCCTGGTCACGGGTGCCTGGATAGGGGCACCCATAAAGGGGTACTCAGAGGTACCTGGATAGGGGTGCTTGGGTGGGGGTGCCCCAAAAGGGATGCTTGGATGGGGCACCCAAATAGGGGTGACTGGGTGGGGGTGCCCAAACAAGGGTGCCCTTGCCCCCACCCCACTGCCCATGGCAGCCCGTGGACACCCCGTGGCTAACGTGGCTCTCCCCATCCCACAGATGGAAGTGGAGAAACCCCCGCTGGGACCCGAGCCACCAACTCTACTGAAGACCTACAAATGGCGAACGGCAGCACCCATGGGTGACCGAGAACCCGAACGGGGCGCGGGGTCCCCGGGCAGCCGGCATTGGACCCGGTTGCAGGGATGGAAACGTTCCTACAGCCAACCCGAATCTGATAGCCCCGATGATGGGGCTGGAAAGGGGAGCTCCAGCTTGGGGGCACCCAAAGCCAGCACCCGCCGGTCCCTCTTCCAACGGGCTTTTTCAGCCCCCTCCAAGGGGACCAAGGAGACACGGGGACCCGAGGGTGGCAAGGCCACCCTGCAGAAGTACCTGCGCTCCATGTCCAAGAGGAAGGGCCATGTGGAGAGTGGTGCCAGGGCTGAGCAGGTGCTCCATGATGCTGTTCCAGGTATGGGGGTGATGGGGAGGGTGGGGGACAGGGTGCTGGTGGTGGGTGATGGTGATGGGATAGGGGCAGTGGTGGTTGGGGAGGAGCCGGGGGTGATGGGTTGGGGGATGATGGGTGGTGGGTGGTTGTTGGTGATGGGTTGGGAGTGATGGGTGGGGGGTGATAGTGATGGGTGGTGGGTGGTGATGGATGATGGGTGATGAACTGGGAGTGATGGATGATGGGTTGGGGGCTGATGGGTGGTGGGCAATGGAAATGGGTGATGATCTGGAATGCAATGGGTGATGGGCGGTGGGTTGGGGGCAACAGTTAGTGGGTGGTGGTGAGGGGTGATGGGTTGGAAGGCAATGGGTGCTGATGAGTGATGGTGACCACTGGGGTCTGGGAAGCGGTGGGTGATGGATGGGTGATGGTGGGGGACATAGAGGGGTGTAGGATGTGGCCAGGCTTTGCTGGTGTTGGGGATCTCCTGCCTGCAGGTGCTCTCCAGGGTTCGGGGGGGCACCCATGGGTGCAGGATGGCTGAGTCCCACCTGGCCTCAAGGCCTGCTCCCGGACTCACGTGGCCCTGGTCCCCGTGTGTGCCCGGCACGGGGCTCGTTGGCGGCACGTGGAGCCGTGCCAGCCCCTGCGGCACCCGCATCTGGCAAAACCGGCTTGGCTCCGGCAGGGCCACCCACGGTGCAGGCAGGGCCCTGGGGCAGGGCAGCCACCCGGCTTTGTCCCCGTCACGGCATGGCCACGGCCAAGTGTGGCCTGGCATTGCCACGCCGATGGTGGCACAGCCACGCGTCCTCCAGCATTGCCACCCTGGTTGTGGCACAGCCATGGCCATATGTCCCCTGGCATCACCATACCCATGGTGGCATAGCCACAGCCACATGTCCCCTGGCACTGCCATGCTGCCCATGGGTGACGGGCACATGGTGAGCACCCAGTCTCCCCCCGACACCCTGCTCTGCACCCCCAGCAAGCACCCATGGGGTGTCATCGATCCCGCTGGCTCCGGCACCCGATGCCCCGGTGTGGGATGTCTCCAACTTCTCGTTGGTGGACGGACATCTGATCCTTGTAGGCAAGGACGAGGAGGTGAGGACAAGGGGACAAGAGTCCCCTGGGCACCCAGGGGCTTGTGCCGGAGTCCCTTGGGCCACGGGGTGCACAGATGGGTGCTGGGGACAGCGGTGCCTGACCCCTCTGTGCCACCAGGCTTCGTGCAGGAACAGGAACCGGACGGGGAGCTCCATCTCCGACAGCACCAACCTGTACCCGGCAGGCGGCAGGAGGGACCCCGGTGAGCGAGCTCGCCCTGTGCCAGCACGCACCGATGCCACGGGGTGTTGGCACGTGCTGGTGTGACTCGTGTGTGTGCAGGTCCCGTACGGCTCCAGCGCATGGAGCTCCTCGGGCCACATGCCATGGCACGCACCGTGCTGCGTACCATATGATCACGCACCGCGCTCTGCGCCATGCCCTATGCCATGCCCTGTGCCGTGCGCCGTGCACTGTGCACCATGATATGCACCGTGCCAGGCACCGTGCGCTGCCCCGTGCTCCATGCCATGCATCGTGCCATGCGCTGTGTGACCATGCACCATGCACTGGGCAGCGCATCGTGGCCGTGCCCTGTGCCATACGCCGTGCCACGCTCTGTGCCATGCACTGTGCACCGTGCCCCACACCGCATGTCTTGCATCATGGCCGTGCCCTGTGCCATGCCCCCTGCGCTGTGCCGTGCCCCACAGTCATGCCCCATGCCGTGCCCTGTGCCGTGCACCGTACGGCACCCCATGCCATGCCCACGCCGTGCCAGATGCCAGACTTTGTGCCATGCCCATGCCACATACCGTGCCATGCAGCAAGCTGTGCCCCGTGTCGTCCACCCTGCCAAGCCTCGTGTCACACTGCGTCACGTCCTGTGCCATACACCACGCCACGCAGCATGCCGTGTGCCGTGCCACGCATCACACGACGTACCACGCCATGCCCTGTGCCGTGCCCCATGCCCCACGCCACGCCCTGTGCCATGCACCACGCCGTGCACCGTGCACCGTGGCATGCCCCATGCCGTGCCCCATGCCGTGCAGCACGTCGTGCATCGTGCCCCGTGCCCCACGCCGTGCCCTGTGCCGCGCACCACGCTGTGCACCACGCGCCGTGCCCCACGCCGTGCCCCACGCCGTGCCATACCCTGGGCCGGGTACCATGCTTGGCACCCCGCCATGCCCCGTGTCCCACACCGAGCCGGGTGCATGGAGGAAGCGCTGGGTGCAAGGCTGCCTCGTACCGTCACCGCTTCCTCCGTGCTGCTGCGTCTGCTGATCCGAGTGATAAATGCTTTCGGCTTCCTCCCCGCGCCCCTCACTGGCGTGGGCAAACGGCATTGCCGCCAGCCATGGGGCCCCGCCGCTGGCTGCTCTGCACCGCGCAGGGAGGTGAGTTACCCCCCCCTCAACTGGCACCCACCTGGCACCGGGGCTGGCACCCACATGGCACCGGGGTGGGGACCATCCTGGGTGGGTGCTCGGCATCGTGGCACCGGGGCTGAGCGCCGAGGCTGGGCGCCAGCGCCATGCAGTGGAGCTGGGGCAGCAGGATACACCCCTCTGCCCCCTTCTCCCTTGCGCCCATGAGCACCCATTTTCAGCACCCAAAGCTTGGCTGCATCTCTGGGCTATAGATACGGTGAGGTGCTGGCAGGATTTGGCACCCAGAACAAGGTGCCTGGGTCCTTCCTCCAGCTTTGGTTGATGTTTCCCTGGGGGGGGGGTGGGTGTTGCATATGGGTGTATCCTGCCCGTCCTCAAGCCTGCCATGGTGTTGGGGTGCTTGGGGTGCTGGTAAAGGTGGGGGGGTCCTGATGTTGGGTGCCCCTCCAGACCTGGCTGCAGATGAGAAGAGCACCCGGGGTGCCGGGAGAAGCACCGAGAGCGAGACCTCCTCCACCTCCCAGTTCACCAATGTCAAGGTGGGCACCCCCCCCCCCCCCCCACAGTCTCAGCCCCCCTCTCCAGGGTGCTCAGCCCCACTCATGGGTGACACGGCAGCCATCTCCTTACCGCATCCAGGGGTTGTTGTGGAAGAGGCTCCGGGAGCGGAAAGGTCGTGGTGTCCCCAAAGTCGAGACGCTGGCAGTGACGGTCCCCAATGGTGAGAGGTACGGCACCGCAGAGGGTGGTGGTGGGGTCATGGGTGCTGGTGAGGGTGCCCTGGTGATGGCCCTGTCCCTGTAGGGTCCCCAGCCGGAGCGGTTCGCGGGAGTCACTGCTGCCACCGCCCAGCGTGGCTGAGCTGGACCTCACTGGGGACAATGTCATCATCCGGCCCGTGCACGGCAGCATCGTGGGCGAGAAGTTTTGCTTTCAGGTAATGGGCTTGGGTGGGTGCTCAGGGTGCCCTGAAGAGGCACCCGGGCACCCTGGGTGGGCATCCAGAGCACCCCAGGCAACCTGAAAGGGACCCCAGGGCACCTCAGGCACCTTGGAGGGGCACCCAGAGCACCCCAGGCACCTGGGGAGGCACCCAGGGTGCCCATGGCACCCTGGAGGGACATCCAGAGCACCCCAGGCACCCTGGGGAGGCACCCAGGGCGCCCATGGCACCCTGGAGGGACATCCAGAGCACCCCAGGCACCCAGAGCACCCAAGACACCCTGCACAGTCATCCAGGGCACCCAGGACACCCTGGAGGGGCACCCAGAGCACCCCAGTCATCCTGGAGAGGCACCTATGGCACCCCAGGCACCCAGCAAAGGCACTCAGGGCACCCTGAAGGGGCACCCTGCCCAAGCCCCCAGGGCACCCCCACTGAGCACCCAGAGCACCCAAAAGGGACACCCCAGCACAGCCCTTAGCCATGGACACCCAGAGCCCCCAGCGCAGCCTCCCCCAGGCACCTTAGGGTGCCCCCCCCCCAGACACCTTCCCTGCACCCAGATCATCACGGGCGAGGGCAGCCGGTCCTTTGGGTGCACGTCCCTGGCCGAACGCGACCGCTGGATTGAGAACCTGCGCCGGACCGTGCAGCCCAACAAGGTGGGACCACGGGGACACCCATGGGACACCCCTGCCACCCCCAGGGGACAGGAACCCCCAGCACCCAGACATGAGAGGCCACCCGCTGCCCTCCTGTCTCCCCAATGGGCAGGATGAGGCCCGCTGGCAGGGCTGGGTGGGGAAACTGAGGCACCAACCACCCACCCCACCTTGGAGCCCTGCAGGCACCCACAATCCTGATGTCCTCCTGGGGGCTTGGTTGTCCCCCCATGTCCCCTCCTGTCCCACCATGGGTTTGGCTACCACCCATGTCCCCCTGAGGATTTGGTTGTCCACCCGTGTGCCCATGCCCCCTCCTGTCCCTCCATGTCCCCTCCTGTCCCCATTCCCACCCTGTCCCCCCATGTCCCCTCCTGTGCCCCAATGTCCCTTCCTGTCCTTCCTTGTCCCCTCCATTCCCACATGTCCCCCTGTCCCCTGTGTCCCCTCCTGTCCACCCACAGAATTCCCTGTTCCCCTCAACCTCCCCGCAGATTCACCCACCCCCCCATGTCCCCCACTGTCCCCTTGACCCCCCACCCATGTCCCGCACCCCGGCAGGACAACTGCGAGCGGCTGGAGCTGGCGCTGAGCCTGTGGGTGTACGAAGCACGGGACCTGCCACCTCGGCGTCGCCTCCGTTGCCACCTCCACCTGGATGGCACGCTCTTCGCCCGTACCACCGCCAAGGTGGCCGGTCCCGACGGCGAGCTCTTTTGGGGTGAACTCTTCCACTTGGCTGCCCTACCACCCGCCCGTGCCCTCACCCTCGCCCTTTGCCGCGATGACCACCCCGGTCAACCAGTGGCCTCCATTACCGTCCCCTTGGCCGAGTTGGCGGCTGCCCGGCAGCCCTTGGAGCGCTGGTACCCGCTGAGTGGTCCTGGAGGAGGTGAGCGGATGCCATCGGTGAGGGTACGTGGGCGCTACCGGGAGGTGCGGGTGCTGCCCATCGTACGCTACAAGGAATTGGCTGAGTTCATCACCTTCCATTACCGGGAGCTGTGCGCCCATCTGGAGCCCACCATTGCCGTGCGGCACAAGGAGGAGCTGGCTGGTGCTCTGGTCCGCGTCTTGCAGAGCACTGGGAAGGCCAAGGTGGAGCGGGTGCTGGCCATGGGGGATGTGGGGAGGGTGGGTGAGGGCAAGATGGGTGCTGCCTGGGGTGCCATGGGCATGGCAGTTGGGGTGGGAGGGACATCATGGGTTGGGGGTGCTGGGAAAGCTGGGGTGGGATAGGATGGGGTGGATAAGTCAGGTTGGGTTGGGTTTGGTTGAGTTGGGATGAGATGGGTTGGGTTTGGTTGAGTTGGGATGGGATGGGGTGGATGGGTTGGGTTGGGTTGAGTTGGGATGGGATGGGACAGGACTGGAGAGTTGGTTTTGGTTGGGGTGGGTTGGGATGGGATGGGTGAGTTGGGATGGGATGGATGGGAACTGCAGTTCAGGGGAGCGCCAGGAGGTCCTCGCATTTCCCAGGGTGGGTTGATCAAGTCGGTTTGGGGCCATGGGTGCCCACTGAGCCCTTCAACACGTCCACCTGGCAGTCATTCCTCATCGACCTCGGTGTGGCCGAGCTGGACCGCTTTGACGACCGCGAGGCACTGATCTTCCGTGAGAACACACTGGCCACCAAGGCCATCGACGAGTACATGAAACTGGTGGGGGGCAAGTACCTCCAGGACACGCTGGGTACGGCTGAACGTTACAGGTCTTTGTGGGACATTATGGGGTGAGGTGGGGTGCAGGGCATGGGCAGAGCATTGTGGGGCTGTAGGACACTCCCAGAACATCCATGGGGGTATGGTGGAGGCTTGTCACAACCATGCCCATGGTGGTGGCTAGTTGGTCCCCTTATGGGTTGTCCCTTGGTGCTCAGGTGAGGCCGTGGCCCAGCTCTGCACCTCGGATGATAGCTGCGAGGTCGATCCCAGCAAATGTGCCAGCCTTGACCTCTCCGACAACCAGAACAACCTGCGGCAGGTCTGCGAGGAGACCTTCCAACGCATCGCCACATCCTGCGAGTGAGGGACAGCCCCTGAGCGACTGTGGGGTTGGGCACAGGGATGGCCGTGGGGGTGGGCACCTGCCCAGGGATGGGCTTGGGGATGGACACCGGCATGGGCAATGGGAGAGGCCTGGGGTGGGCACCAGCACCATGAAGACCTGGGGACAGGCTTGGAGATGGGCATGGGCACAGGGATGGGCTTGGGGACAGGAATGGGAATGGGCAGGAGGACAGGCACTGGCACCAGGATGGGCATGGGGATGGGTTTGGGGATTGGCACCATCCCTGGGATGGGCATGGGGATGGGCACCAGGAAGAATCCGGGGACAAGCTTGGGGACAAGCAGAAGGGACTGGCATGTGGACAAGCACAGGCACGGTGGGCACCATGTCCCACATGGCTTGCTGGGATGGCTCCAGGGCCAGCCACCTGCCCCAGCACCCATCAGGGTGTCTCTCCCCACAGCGCCTTCCCGGCAGAGCTGGGCGAGATCTTTGCGGCATGGCAGGAGGAGTGTGCGGCGCGGGGCAAGGCGCCCATCGGGCAGCGCCTGGTCTCGGCCTCCCTCTTCCTACGGTTCCTCTGCCCTGCCGTCATGTCCCCCAGCCTCTTCGGCCTCGTCCAGGAGTATCCGAGCGAGGCCACTGCCCGTACCCTCACCCTCGTGGCCAAGGTCATCCAGAACTTGGCCAACTTCACCACGTACGTCACGGCAGGGCACAGCACCAGCGCCGGTGGGGAGGGACATGCCCATGGGGAAGCCATGGGGCAGTGGGGACATCCCCTACATGTTGTGTGGCACATGCCGTGGACAGTCATGGGGCAGTAGGGTTGTCCCCAACATGCCATGGAGCAGCAGGGATGTCCCTTAAATACCACGGGGCAGCAGAGAACATCTCCACTCCGTGCATGGGGCTGATGTGTCCCAGCAGCAGGGCCTCTTGTGTCACCTGTGGTGGCTTGACTTATGGGTGGCTTGGTCCAAGAACATGGCAGTGTCCTCACATGTCCTGGCTTGTAGCCAGGGTGGTGACATGGTGCAGGGTCATTGCAATGACTTGGTGCATGATCCTGGAGGTGGTCTGGCCCATGACCATGACGGTGGCTCGTGACCATGGTGGTGGCCCAGGCCATTGCCTTGCCCCCAGGCAACCAGACATTGTGGTCCCCAGGTTTGGTGAGAAGGAGGCCTACATGGGCTTCATGAATGAGTTCTTGGAGCACAACTGGAGTACCATGACAGAATTCCTGCAGAGCGTGGCCAACCCCGAGAGCAGTGTCCACATGGCCACCTACGATGGCTACGTGGACCTGGCTCTGGAGCTCGCCACTCTCCACCTCCTGCTCTGCGACATCTTCTCCAGCCTGGACCAGGTGCCACCACCCATTTGTCCCCAAGGGTAGCTGGCAAGACTGGCCACCTCCTTCTCCCCACACAGAGAGCTGGTGTTCACTGCCCCATGGATGGCATCTACCCCAAGACCACCCATTGTCCCCATAACGTCCTTGTCTTGTCCTGGTAGGCCACGCAGGAGGAGCTGGAGCCCCTGCCCACCATCCTCACCGCCATCAGGGAGGGGACCCCCGTCCCCGTCTCCGTCCGTCTCAGCTCCACCACGGAGCGAAGGTACCGGTGGGTGGACAGAGGGACATATGGGACCAAGGTGGACATGTGGGGCCAGGAGGAGCTTTGGTAGAGGCATGACACTAGGGTGGGTTTGGGATGGTTCTCATCCTGACTGGGTTCAGGGGATGGTTCTGGTCTTGGTTGGGTCTAGGGTGATGCTGGTCCAGAATGGGCTCAGAGTCACTGGTCCCAGTTGGGTTCAGGGGATGGTTCTGGTCCCTGATGGGTTCAGCAGATGGTTGTGGTCCAGGTAGGGGAGGGTTCTGGTCTGGACTGGATTTGGTGGATAATTCTGATCCAGGCTGGGTCCAGGAGATGTTTCTGGTCCCAGATGGATTTAGGGGGTGTTCCTGGTACTGGCTGGGTTCAGGGTAGTTCTGGTTCTGGCTGGGTTTGGAGTGACTCTGGTTCTGGCTGGGTTTGGGGTGGTTCAGGTCAAGGCTGGTCTTGACGATGGTTCCGGTTCTGGTTGGGTTTGAGGGATGTTTCTGGTCCCAACTGGGTTTGGGGTGCTTAAGGTCGAGGCTGGGGTCAGGAGATGGGTCCAATCCAACTGGGTTTGGAGTGCCTCTGGTCCTGGCTGGGTTCGGGGTGGTTCTGGTCCCTCCTGGGTCCAGCACCACCCCGGTATCTGGCCATGCCATTGCCCCATCTCCCCTCGCAGCCTGGCAGAGAGCTTCAAACCAGGCTTCGTGCCACCACGGGACCTGAGCAAGCACAGCCCCCTCATCAAGAGCCAGTCCCTCATCAGCATCCGCCGAGTTCGGGGCCGGGAGGACGGGCCAGAACCGGAGCCATCACCGGCACCAGTACCATCATCGCCGCCCAGCCGGGAACGCCGCAATGTGCAACGCACCCAGAGCGTGCCGGCGCAGAGCAAAGCTGCCCGGCGCCTACGCAAGCAGACCAGCGCTGAGCATGTGGCAGAGCCACTGGTCGAGGACAACCCGGGATCCCTCGTTCCCCGCAACGCCCTGGTAAGCCACAGCGGCTGCCATGCCACCCTCATGTTGGGGCCGGTGCTCCGAAGAGTACGGCGGTGTTAATAAGCGCCACTGGTGCCATAGGGTCACGGGAAGCTGCGCTCGTCGGCGTCGCTACCGCGCAAATCGACAGTGCCGTGGCAGCGCTATGCGGAGGAGGCGGCGGCGGTGGCACAGGGCGAGCTCTACGCCATCCGCCCGTTGGAGAAGGTAACCCTGGGGTGGGTGACAGCCAAACCCACCGGGGTCCCTGCTGATAACCCCCCGCACACACATCCTGTCCTCGTCCCCCTCCAGCACGGGCGGTTGATCGAGGCGCTGCGGAAAGAGGTGGCAGAGAACCGGGAGAAGTTACGGCTGGCGGAGACGCGGGCAGGAGAGATGGAAGTCCAACACTGCACGTTGCGGCAGGAGCAGGGCCAGCACCGAGAGCAGCTCGAACGTCTCCGGCAGCAGTTGGAGGAGGCGAACGCCCGCGCGGCCAATTTGGGTGCCAGGTAGGGATGGGGAGTGGGTGCCCCAAACCAGTGGGTGCTCCACACCAGTGGGTGCCCCACCACCGGGTGAGGGTCTTGGCTCATTCCCAACCCAATTAGGTTGACGGCGGCTGAAGGCACCAGGAAGAAAGACCTGGAGAGGCTGAAGACCAGCGAGGAGAAGAGCCGAGAGCTGGTAAGAGCCGAGATGTGGGTGCACCCATGGGTGACAAGAGGGTGGGGGCTGACGTGGTCCCCTCGCAGGAGAGACGGCTGTCGGCGCTGGAGAAGGAGCAGAGGGAGCTGCGGGATGCCATCGCCCAAGGCCTGGGCCACCCTGGGAGGACGGGACGCCGGATGCCGGCACGGGGTTGGGACGAGAGCGGTGACGACGCTCAGGCCACCAGCGTGTAACCAGTTGCCCCCATGTCCCCAACGTGTCCCTGCAGCCCAGTCACCTGCCATCTCCTGGGTCTTTCTTAAGGGTGTTTAATCCTAATCCCGCGGGGTGTCCCCTCCCCAGGCAATAAACAGCATTGGTGTCACTGTCACAAGGTGCTTGGTTGTGTCCTGCCACCACTCGGGGCTCTGTCCCCAGCACCCTACGCCTGCCTGGGACATCCTAGGACTGGTGACAGGGATGGCTGGGCCATGGGGACCTGGAGGAGACCCATGGGGACCTGGGGAAGTGACAGAGATGGCAGAGCCATGGGGACCCCCAGGGACATGGTCATGGAGACCCTTTGAGCCAGGGATGGGGATGACAGGGCCGTGGGAACCCTTTGGGACAGGACCACGAGGTCCCCTCGGGGATGGCAGGACCTGGAGCAGACCCATGGGGACCTGGGGAAGTGACAGAGGTGTCAGAGCCATGGGGACACTTTGGGGGTGACAGGGCCACGGGGACACTTTTGGGGTGACGGAGCCACTGGGACCCCTCAGGGCAGGGCCACGGGGACACTTTGGGGGTGACAGGGCCACGGGGACTTTTTGGGACAGGGCCATGGGGACACTTTGGGGGTGACAGGGCCACGGGGACACTTTTGGGGTGACGGAGCCACTGGGACCCCTCAGGGCAGGGCCACGGGGACACTTTGGGGGTGACAGGGCCATGGGGACTTTTTGGGACAGGGCCATGGGGACACTTTGGGGGTGACAGGGCCACTGGGACCCCTCAGGGCAGGGCCACGGGGACACTTTGGGGGTGACAGGGCCACGGGGACTTTTTGGGACAGGGCCATGGGGACACTTTGGGGGTGACAGGGCCACTGGGACCCCTCAGGGCAGGGCCACGGGGACACTTTGGGGGGACAGGGCCACGGGGACTTTTTGGGACAGGGCCATGGGGACACTTTGGGGGTGACAGGGCCACTGGGACCCCTCAGGGCAGGGCCACGGGGACACTTTGGGGGTGACAGGGCCACAGGGACTCTTTGGGACAGGGCCACGGGGACACTTTGGGGGTGACAGGGCCACAGGGACTCTTTGGGACAGGGCCACGGGGTCCCCTGAGGGTTGGCAGGACCACGGGTCCCGCCGGGGTCCCCTCAGGGCCTGCCCTTCCCAGACCAGCCAGACCTTCCCCCTCCGCCCCCCCTAAAATGGCGGCGCGGCGCCGCCGTCGCTCTCCGATGACGCTCCAACCCGCGCCGCTCCCCCCTCCCCTCCTGGAAGGTCGCCGCGCCGCCTCTTCCCTTCCCTCCTCCCTCCCCACCCCCGCCACTCCCAAGATGGCGACGGCGGCCAGCCGCCCACGTCATCAGCGCCGCGCCGCGCGCGGCCGGGGAGGGCGGCGGGCGGGCAGGCGGCGACGACCGCCGCTCCGGCGGGGCGGGCGGACGGCGCGGCCCAACATGGCGGCGGCAGCGGCGGCGGCAGAAGAAGAGACGGCGGCAGGCGAGTCGGCGGCAGGCTCCGGCTCGCCGCCCTCAAGATGTCGGCGGCGGCCCGGTGGCGCGCGGCGTGACGTAGTCAGGCCCCGCCGGCGGGAGGGGGGCGGGGGAGAGGCCGGAGCGGCGCAGGAGGAGGAGGAGGAGGAGGAGGCGGCGGCGGTGGCGGCGGCGGCGGCGGCGGCGGCAGCGGCGGCGGGACCGGCCGGGCCCCCGGGGGGGGATTTAAAGGGACCATGTCCCCGGCGAGGTGGTTGCTGTGGAGGCCGGAACCGGGCAGGAGGCGGCGGGGGCGGCGGTTGCAGCAGCAGCGACGCCGCTGAGGAGAAGAAGAAGAAGAAGAAGAAGAAGCAGCAGCCCGGTGGGCCCGGCCTCGGGGGACCGGCGAGGTGAGTACCCGGAGCGGGGGGGGGGGGTGTGGGGTTGTCTGGTTCGGCCCGGTGGGAGACAAAACGGAGCCGCTACCGGGGGACCCGCGGTTGGGTTGGGGGGAGGTGACGCTGACACCCCCCCCGCCCTCTCGCCTCATACCGGCCCCGTCCGGGGTGCTGAAACGGGTTTGGGGGGGCCCAGGTGTTGGGGGGGGGTGTGTGTGTGTGTGTGTGTCCAGAGTCTGAGGTAACCGGGAGGGGACCCAGGTGTCCGGGGGGGGGGGGGTGTGGTGGGAGGGGGGGGGGGTGTGGGGAGCCAGGGGTTCTGGGGAGGGGGGACATGGGGGGTGGGGGGTGGTGATGGAGGGGGGACCCGGGGGTCTGGGGGGGGTCGTCTGTGCTGAGGAGGGGACCCAGGTGTCCGGGGGGGGTATAGGGAGGGGGGGGTATAGGGAGGGAGGGGGGGTATGTGTTGAGGATGGGACCCAGGGCTCTGGGGGGGTTTGGAGGGGAGGGGGGGGTCTGTGCTGGGGTCTGGAGGGGAAGGGGGGGGGTCTGTGCTGAGGAGGGGACCCAGGTGTCCAGGGGGGGGGGTCTGGAGGGGAGGGGGGGGGCGTCTGTGCCGAGGAGGGGACCCAGGCGTCCGGGGCAGGCAGGGGCGTAAGTACAGGCAGCGTGCGGCATGTGCCGGGCGGCAGCACTGGGACACCCGGTACCGAGCGGTGATGGATTCGGCATCTGCCGGCTGGGAACGTGGCAGGCAGGGATGGGATGGATCCAGACCCCTGCTAATGCTTCCCTTCGCCCGTTCCCATGCTGGTTCACCTGCACCGCGATCGCCGGCACTGTTCCTGCACTGGTGGAAGGAGGCCGACCTCTGCCGGGCTCGTTAACCGAGGTTAAACGAGCATCCGGTGATGGGCGACCTCGTAATGTCTACCGGGAGCTTTTAATCTTCCCTCCTCCACTGGCCGGAGTGGTGTTGGAGCCGGCGGGGGGCTGTAAAGATGACAATGCCGCGGTGTTTCGCTCCATGCCGTGGATCGGCTGTGCTGGTGGGTTCAGTGGTGGGTTCGGGCACAGTGCCGGGAACGTTTCCTCTTCCCAAGCAGCTCGATGGCAGGGAGCGGGGTCGGAGCCCAGCCGGCACCGCCGCTGTACGGCACGAAGGTGAGAGCAGTGCCACTGTCGCTCGGAGCAGCTTTTGGCTCATCCTGGCATGGCTCGGCGCCGCTTGGAGCAGCTTTTGGCTCATCCCGGCATGGCTCAACGCTGGATTTCCCTCCTTGGCACATCGTTTAGAGGAGTTGGCGCAGGGATCGTCTCTGCTCAGTGCCACGAAATCCCCCTCCGACAGCACTGACAACCCCGCAGCTGAATTCCCTGAGGATCCCAGCGCCAGCAAAGCCCTGCATCCCAACGAAAGCCCTCGGCACGGGATTTGCCAGCTTGTAGCCACGACCATCAGAGCAGAAATGGAAGAGCTCCCTGGGGGATGTGTCCTTTGCTCGTTCCAGCTCCAGTATTGGGGGAAAAAAAGCCACTTTTCTGCTAAACGAGCTCGTTAACACCGGGGAGGAATGTCACCAATCGCTTGAGGTTTCCCCATGGAAGAAAATTACCCAGGATCCCAGCTTGAGCCCTGGGAGCTTCCCAGATCCTCCCCGAATTCCTCTCGCATTGAAATCCGGAGCGCTTGCTCCCCTTCTGAGTTTTTTTTCATGGCTGTGATGCGTTTTGCACGTAAGCGGCGCTGACGCGAGTATGCTGAACGCTGCCCGCTTGGTTGTGGCTTGGGACAGAGGGGGAAAGACCAGCGCCGTCCTCCTGCGTTGCAGCTCCGCTCTGCCACGCGAGGAAGAAGAAACCACACTGGGAAGAAGCACGCAGCTGGAGTCTGCCCAGTTCAAGCGCGCTGGGAACGTGCTGGACCCTGCGATGTTGGCCGTGACCTGGCACGGAGGGGTAAAAACTGGTGGTGTCCTCCTACACCGTGACTGTGCTCTGCCAGCAAGGAAAAAACAAAAAAAAACACATGGGGGGAAAAAAAACCCCATGTGGCTGGAGTCTGCCTTGCTTGAGCGTGCGGGACCCTGCGAGCTTGGCTGTGACCTGGCACGGAGGGGTAAAATTGGTGCCGTCCTCTTACATCATGATTCTGTTTTGCCATGTGAGGAATAAAAACCATGCAGAGGGGGAAAAAAAATACACAGCCGCAGCCTGCCCAGCTCAAGTGTGCTGGGAGCGTGCCAAACCCTGCGCGCTTGGCCATGACCTGGCACAGAGGAGGGAAAACCAGCGCCGTCTTCCTGCGCCGTGTCTCCACTGTGCCCCGTGTCTCTTCCGGGGAGGAAAAACAAAAACAAACCCCGCAGGGAAAAAACACGCGGCTGTAGCCTGCCTGGCTGAAGCGCACCGGGAGCGCACCAGACCCTGTGTGCGCAGCTGTGACCCAGCACGGAGCGGGGAAAAACCAGCGCTGTTCTCCTGCATCGTGGTTCTGCTTTGCTACAGGTTTCTACCAGGAAGGGGGGAAAAAAACCATGCAGGGAAAAAATACATAGGTGAAGCTTGCTCGACTGAAGTGCACCAGGAGCACGCTGCCCTGCGTGCTTGTCCATGACCCAGCACAGAGTGGGGACAAACTGGCACCGTCCTCCTGCATCGCGGCTCTGGTTTTGCCGTGCAAGGAGGAAAAAAAAAAAAAACCACACGGGGAAAAAGACGTGGCTGTAGCCTTCCCGACTCAAGCGTGCCTGGAGCATGCTGGACACCGCATGCTTGGCCATGAACCGCCACGGAGGGGGAAAAAAAAACGGCACTGTCCTCCTGTGCTGCAGGTCCACTTTGCCACAGGCTTCTCCCAGAGAGGAAGAAAACCCGTGCAAAGTAAAAACACGTGGTCGTAGCCTGCTTGACTCAAGGGCACCTGGAGCGTGCCGGACCCTGCACGCTTGGCCGTGAACCACTACGGAGGGAGAAAAAAACAGCGCCGTCCTCTTGTGCTGTGGCTCTGCTCTGCCACATGTTTCTCCCAGAGATGAAAAAACCTACACGAGATAAAAACACGTGGCCAATAGTGTGCCTGACTCAAGCACGCCGTGAGTGCACCGGACGGACCCCACACATTTGGCTGTGACGCAGCACAGAGCGGGCAAAAAAACCCAGTGCTATTTTGCACCGTGGCTCTGCTCTGCCACAGGTTTCTCCCAGGGAGGAAAAAAAAAAAGCAACATGCGGGGAAAAACATGCGGCCGTAGTCTGCCCAGCTCAAGCGTGCCACGAGTGTGCTGGACCCTGCGCGCTTGGTCATGATGCGATATGAAGGGGGAAAAACCGGCACTGTCCTCCTGCGTTGTGGTTCTGCTCTCCCAGCAAGGCACAAAAAAAAAAACCCTGCAGGGAAAAAATACGTAGCTATAGCCGTAGTCGTAGCCCGCCCAGCTCAAGCGTGCCGTGAGAGTGCCGGACCCCGCACGCTTGGCCATGAACCACCACGGAGGGGGAAGGAACCAGTGCTGTTCTCCGGCGTTGTGGCTCTGCTCTCCCTGCAAGGCAAAATTAAAAAAAAAAAAAAAAAAAAGAAAACCCCGCAGGGGAAAAAACACACGGCCAAAGCCTTCCTGACTCAAGCGTACAGCAAGCTCGCAGGGTAGCCCACTGCAGAAACTCTGCCGGGAGCCGTTTGGCCTGGGGAAAGGCCCCTTCCTCTTGACTTCCAGGGAAGGCAGCGATTGTCCCCACTTAACCGGTTTAGCATTTAAATTGTCCCAATTCTGCTCCGCCTTTGCATGGCTCTGGGGCGATGGGCTGGGGGAAGGGTTTCCGCAGTCCAGCTCCCACCCTTGAAGCGAGCAGAGCTTGGGAAGCGAGCTTGGGAAGGGAGCAGAGCTTGGGAAGAGGCTTTTTAAACTTTACGGTGAGCGCTCGGGTCTTTTTAGGGTGCTGGTGCGGAGTGAGCCGGGGAAGAAAAGAACCTCCCTTTTATTTTGTTTTGGTTTTTTTTTTTTTCTTGAAAACAGCCAAGCGGGTTTTTGGGGATGATGGTGGGTTTTTAGGCGCTGGTGCAGCAGATGGATGCATCTGTGTTTTTTTGGGAAGGAAAAAAAGGGAAAACTTGGAAAAATCTGGGTTTTTTTGGTGAGCAAGGTGGGAGACATGGCACCAATGTGTGTCCCCCTGTCTGCGCCGGCTTGTGCTTGGTTGGGTTTGGGGTTTTGGTGGGTTGAGGTGCTGGTGGGTGATGTCGAGCGCAATGCCGGGGCGGGGGATTTGGTGTCATTCCCGGCATGGGAGTTTCGGCACGGCCACGGCGAGACACGTCTCGGTGAGCAAAGGTTTGGAGCGAGCCGGTGAGCACGGTGCCGAAGGGATGCTGTGATTTATTGCCAGGGAAAGGAACCAGCGGTCCCTGAGGGATGCTAGATTCTGTCCTGGAGTTGGCTCAGATCAAACCCACATTCCCCCCAAAACCCGCAGCTTTTCAAAATAAACCTATTTTGTGGGTTTTTTCACCCATTCTCACCTGGATGGATCCCCCTGGCTCAGGGATGCGCAGGGGTTTCCACCGCGCTGAGATGTGGGTGCGATTAAAAAGGCAAAACTCCGCGATGGCTTTTCTCCCCCCGGATCCTGGGTGCCCCTGCCTGTCCCCTGCCAGTCCCCTGCCAGCTTTGCCGGCACATTGTCGCTGCGCACCCGGCGCCTTGCAGTGCCTTTTTATTTCCCTGCAGCGGGGCGATGACACATTTTGGGGCGACTCCTCGCCGTTTGATGGCACACTGGGAAACACTGGTGCCAAACCGGCTGCTGGGCTCCCATCCTGCTGGCACCGCTCGATGTGGAGGCTTTTCTGACGCTCCTTGCTGGCACGATGGATGAACCACCGTGGCACGATGGGAGATGCGGTAAAAAGGGAGTGCCGTGTGTGTCTGACTGGATTTAAGCTGGATGATGGTTAAAGATGACGCCGCAATCCGCTGTTTCCCCCTGGTAAGCTGCCATGGATGGCTTCATCCCAGCGGAGCATCCCTCATCCCAGCCCGCTGGCACCAAGCCGGCACCGTGGCAAACCCCTAAACATCAACAAATTTGGGGTTTGCTCCCCAAAAACCCTCCATGGAATTGGGGGAAGCGTCGATGTGGCACCACTCTTTGGGGCGAGAGCATTCTGCCGGCACAGCGTCGGCATTGGGTGCCATTTCAGGGCGATGCCAGTGGAATATCCATACAAATTGAAGCCAGCCAGAGCTACCGATCCTCACAAAAGAAAGACGCCGGCGTGCGGAGCCAACATACTTTTAATTTATTTAACTGAATTTCTATTTTAACTTCTTATTGGCAAACTAACCCACGTTGGCTCCGGGCGTTGTTCCCCGGGGAAGCGACAGGCACCGGTCGCTTTGGGGCGGGAGAGATTTTGGGGTGGCATTTCGGGGCGGCCGCCGGGCTTTGGGGTTTACTCCATCGTTCTCCTCCCTCGGCCCTGGGGCGGGGAAACATCTTGCGCCAGCTTGAATAATTCCCTCTTCATTTGCATTCTTACCTTGAAGGTATTTATAGTCTCTTCTCTGCCTTCTCCTTTCTCGCTGGGGTAAATTTAGCTCCTTCGCTCTCCTCCTGTGCCTTTATCCTCCAGCGGAGCTGATAAGCCCGGCTTTTTAGCACCTCTTTCCTCCTATTTTTCCCTGCTCCGCCTGCTCGGGTCAGGATTCAACCTGGCATCCTCGCCCTGCAGAGATGAGGATCCTGAGCACTCTATTTCCCCTAATGATTTTATTTTTCACCCTTTAACCTGCAGCTGCAGTAGCATCGGCTGGTGGAAGGTGTTTTGGGGTGGTGGTTTGTTTTTGGGGGGCATCCACACTTGAGTGGCTGGCACCTAGTTGCCCTTTGAGGGGTCCCCAAACCCTCTGAGTGTCCCCCAGCGTGAAGGTACCACTTTGTCCCATCTGCTTGAATTCATCCAGGGAGAAGGATGCAGCACAGCATCCCAAAACCCCCCACGTGCCCTGGTTTTGGGGTCAGCTACCCTGATTTTGGGGCAGCTGGCAGTGGAGCAGAGCTGCCAGCGGTACAAACTGGCACCTTTCCCAGCGCTGCATCGTGGGGATTGAATTTTTTGAGGGATAAATAATCAATTTGGGGGTGATCGGGGTTTTTTTGTAGAGTGTGTGGCAGAGCGTGGAGGGGATGCTGTTCCCCTGGCAAATGGTGGTGCAGAGGGGAGAAAAAAGGTTCATACTGGGGAGAAGTGGCACCTTTTAGGGCCCTTTGACACTGGCAGGGACCTGGCACCGTGTTGGCTACTGGCAGCACCGATTTTTGTGAGGGGGGAGTGATGGGACCCGATGTCTTGCCTGGCTCCAGGACACCGAGAGCTTTGGTGACCATGGCAAGGCACCGAGACTGTCGGGTTTCCCGGCACGGGCACAGCCACAACTGTTTCTCCTCCACCTTGGCAAAATCCAATCTCTTTTCTAATTTTCTCATCTTTTATCTTATTTCTTGTAGATTTTTCCGGCAGTCCCTGGCCGCCAACCCTCCCGAGTGCCGGCGCGGTGTTTTTTTCCGAGTGACACAGCACAATCAGCGAGGGATGGAGAAAGCTGTCCCTAATTTCTCAGAGCGCCAAGGAGATGGAGGCAGAGCCCTGTTAATGACACCGGAGCCAAACAAAGAGACTTTTCCTGCCCTTGAGTGCCCCCAAGGCGAAGAACGAAGAGCCGCTTTCCTTCAAGATGCAAAAAAGCCCCTGGAGAACCCGGCTTTATCTGGGACGTCGGTGGAAACAGAGACAGAGCTCGAGGAAGATGCTTTCTACGCCGGGGATGATCTGGCGACAATGAGCAGGGAGGGGAAGGGACCCTCCAGCACCGAGCTGCACTCGTTGCAAGAGGACCCCGGCTTCTTCTCGTCGCTCTCCCGTCAGGAGCCCGACATCGCCCTGGAAGCGCATGATGTGGCTGGTAAGTCCCCGGTCGGTGCCATTGGGGTGGCTTCTTGGGGGACGGGGACATCTCCTGGCCCTTCATGCGTGGTTGGTGATGCTCAGGTCGATTCAGTTGGTTTGTCTGATGGTCGCACAATCACGCTGGAGCGGTTTGCGGCGGGCGTTTGCTCTCGTGGCAACTCTCAGCATCTCACGGTGAAGTGGGAACCACAGTGCGGTGAGAAACACGTGGATTTGATGGAAGGAGAAACAAGGGTGCAAATGCCGGGCCGGCATCCCTGTGCCCTTGTGCCACCACCCGGCTTCAGCACCACAGACAGGCACAAAACCCGGCGGTGGGTCAAGCCGGCGGCATTTTGGAGACTGTTCATCGCCCCTGGCACAACGTTGGGACCCTAAACCAAAGGTGTCCCCAAATGGTGACACCTTGCCCGTCCCCGTGCAAGGTGGTCGTGCTTCACTGCTTGTTGGTGTGGGACTGGTGCCGCGCTGGGAGGGAGCAGGTGGGTGCTGTGCCACGGCGGTGGTGACCCATGTGTTTTCGGTATTGCTGGTGAAGCCGCGGTTGTGCTGAGCAGAGCGAAACTGTGCCACCTGCGCCTGGCCTTGCTGAATTCCCCTCTTCTCGAAACAGAAACACTCCTCCAGCTCTGCTGAGGGCGGCTGTGCACTTACAGGGCGAAGGCATCATCCTCTGCCCCACTGCTCGGTGCCGGGGAAGCCGTGCCGCCAGTGCTTTGTGGGTGCTGGGGGATGAGCAGCTCCGGCAAGGACTGGTTAGCCCCCAGTGCCAGCATGGAGCTATACTGGGATGCCCTTGGCATTGTGAAAACCCGCTGTACGCAGCGGCTGCTCTTGCAGGGGATGTCCCATTATGGGGTGGGGGATCTCCGTCCCCCATGGGTGACCCCGTTGGGTCCATCCCTGGCTCGGTTCCAGGAAAAACTCTCCTCCGAGGGCTCTTGGATGAGCAGGGAGGTTTTCATAGAATGGTTTAGGTTGGTACAGACCTTCAAAGATCATCCAGTCCAACCCCTTGCCGTGGGCAGGGACATCTTCCACTAGATGAGGTTGCTCAAAGCCCTCTCCAACCTGACCTTGAACACTTCCAGGGATGGGGCATCCACAACTTCTCTGCGAAACCTGTTTCAGTGTCCCACCACCTTCACTGTAAAAAACGTCTTCCTTAGGTCCCATCTAAACCTACCCTCTTCCAGTTTAAAACTGTTGCCCCTTGTCCTACAGGCTTTGGTAAAAAGTCTTTCTCCATCTTTCTTATAAGCCCCTTATATATATGGAAAGGCCACAGGAAGGTCTCCCCAGAGCCTTTGCTTCTCCAGGCTGGACAACCCCAACTCTATCAGCCTTCCTTCATAGGAGAGGTCCTCCAGCTCTTGGGTCATCTTTGTGGCCTCCTCTGAACCTGCTCTAACAGGTTCTTATCCATGGGGCTGCTCTCAATCCCCCAGTTTGTGATACTGGGGATTGCCCTGATCCAGGTGCAGGACCTTGCATTTGGCCTCAAACTTCATGAGGTTCATGTTGGCCCACTTCTTGGCCCATCAAGAAGTCAGGTTGGCCTGTCAAGGTCCTTCTGGATGATGTCCCTTCCCACAAGGTATCAACTCAGTTTGGTGTCACCCACAAACTTACTGAGGGTATGCTCAATCCCACTATCCATGTTGTTGCTGGAAATATTAAATAGTATTGATCCCAGTGCGGACCCTTGAGGGACTCCACTTGTTACTGGTTTCCACTTGGACCTTGAGATGTTGACTATAACTCTTTGGACGCAGCTGTCCGGCCAATTCCGTATCTATTGAGCGCAGCTACTGCAAGTTGTCCACTCATCTGTAGATCCCTGGTTGTCTGGTGTCTGTCCTTTGCCTGCTTTGGAGGATTAACCCTGTCCTACCTCAACTTTTCCATCGTTTCATTGCCAAATGCCGGCTGAGCGCCTCCGCCATTCCAAGTCCTACCTGAACCCCTCCATGCGTTTGCAACCCCCTGTCCTTCCCCGTCCCCATGTTGTCACTGGTAAACGAGGTAGGTGGTGGCCATGGATTCCACCACTGGCCAGTGATTTGCCTTGTTACTTGTCCCCTGTCTGGAGGGTGGCTTTTTCCCCATCTGGAAGCGGTAACAGCAGTGGAGTCGCCGGCTGCTATTCCTCTTCAACGCTGCTTTCCCGTAATGAGTTTGCTCATCTCCGCAAGCACCGGTTGACTTAAAACCTTATCTCCTGGTGCAGGCAATCTGCTTGGTGAGCCCCCCTATTATTTACCCACCTCGTGGTAGGTGGGGAAGGACCATGTTGCATATGGGAAGCTTTTCAGCTCTTGGTTCCTTCACTGTGGTCAATGGGTGGAAAATTAGCTCCAGGGGATGGATATGGGTGTTTAAAGATGGTGTTTAAAGGAGGAGGGAGTCAGTGCCCCAAAAATAGCAAGGGCTGTGTTGGGAGATGGAGAATGTCCCCATCTGGGTGTCCAGCCTGGGTCTGGCTGGGTGGTGGGGCTCAGCTGGGGTCCTGGGGTGCTTCAGGTGGACCCAGCTACAGCCCTGCACATGGGCAGACTTAAGGGGATGCAATCAGAGGGGCTGGGCAAGCCCCCGTTGCTGCTTCCGAGCTCAAAATGTGCCAAAACGGTGTCCAAGACTGGCACACCGGTCGAAGGGTCTTGTGGGGTGGGAAGACCCCACACAAAGGCTTGCGGTGCCACCAACCTCAAGGATTTGTGGCTCTTCTGATGCCTGCACCAGCCTCATCACGGCAAAATTACCCTGGTATCTGCTGAGTGCCGCTGACCATGAGCTGGAGGTGGTTTGGCAGCTGCCAGTAGGTTTTTGGAGCCAGGCAAAGTCCATGCTGCTGCCGGGAGGTCAGCAAGCGATTGCCGGGAGAGATGTTCTCCTCAGCGAGGGTGGTTTTTGGGGGTGCCGCTGGCACCGAGTAGCGCTGCTTGCGCGCTGGAGAGTGCCGAGCCGGTGCCGGAGGGGCAGCACGCCCCATGCAGTGGGACCCACAAAGGACAGCGGTGTAGGAGAGGAGATGGAGGAAGAAAACCTGCATCTCCGCTTGCCCCAGTGCCGGTGATCGTGGCAAACAAGCAACGGCTGGGCTCTGCAGCGTGCGGGCTCGTTAGCAGAGGAGCGAGCACCGTAGTGGCTCGGGCAGCTGCTTCGTTCTGCCCGACTGAGCTTTGAGCCAGTGTGGGGAGGGGGAAGGAGCCGCTGCCGGGGATTTCCCGTCCGCGATCGTGGTACCCAAACCGTCACCCCATTTTTTTTCGGCTGGAGGCACCATGAGTGGTGGGGGCTGGGTGCCACATCCCATGGGGACCCTTCTCGTGGCTTTTGGGTGGCCCCGTCTGCCCTCCTTGCTCTTTGAGGGGATGTTTCAGGCTGCTCACCGGGATTTTTTTGGGGTGCTGTGTCACACAGGGGCCCTTTTGGAAGCGGTTCGGGTAATTTGTTGTTGCAGATGGCAGCAATGGGGCCAGAGATGCTCCAGCCTTCCTATTTTGGGGCTCATCCCCATGCCCCCCCCCCCCAGGGTGAAGTGGGGGGTGCCACTTCCCCGTGGGACCTGGCAAGGTGGGATCCGAATTGCTGAGCCTTTATCTCCAAGCTGCGGTTCCCTCCTTGTTTCCCGAGTTGTCGGCACCCTTATCAACCCACGCCCGGGGGAGGGGGGTGGGGGCGGTTTTCCTCCCCATATCGGCATAGGGATCGGCAGGGCGGTTGGAGCCGCGGTCGGTTGCAGCCCGTCAACACGTCGAGCTTTTGCTCAGTTCTTCCTCCCTCACTACGTTCACAGCATCGCGTTGGCTTGGGGCTGCCTGGGGAGGGGCTGGTCCCCTCGGTTCTGCCCCCCTCGTCCCCCCCAGTCACCCGGCTGCGTGTCCCGGCTGGCAATGGAGCACAAGGTCGGAGTTGTGGGGCGGGAGGAAGGTTTGGAGGGGGATTTGGTGGCTGCGGGGGGTGAGTTGTGGTTGTGCTTTTGGCTGCACGTTAGGGAGGGAACGGCACCCGGCTCCTCCTTGTGCTTGGGGATGGTGCCACGAGGTCCCTGATGCAGGGACGTCCTGCTTTGGGATTGCTGTGGCAGTGTGGGGTGTCACAGGGTCCCCAGTCTGGGGACATCTTGCTTTGGGGATGCCGTGGCAGCGTGGGGTGTCACTGCGGTCTCCGATGCGGGGTTGTTCTGCTGTGGGGATGCCGTGGTCGTGCGGGGTGCCACGAGGTCCCTAATGCAGGGATATCTTGCTTTGGGGATGCCGTGGCAGTGTGGGGTGTCACAAGGTCCCTAATACGGGGACATCTTGCTTTGGGATTGCTGTGGCAGTGTGGGGTGTGACAAGGTCCCCCAATATAGGGACACCCTGCTGTGGCAGTTCACGTTGTCCTAATGTCCCTGGCATGGGGACATGCTACACCAGGGATGTTTGTGGCTGTCACAAGGTCCCCAATGCGGGGACGTCCTGCTCTAGGGATGATGCGGCAGTGTGTGATGTCACCAAGGTCCCCAGTGCAGCAGTGTGTGGTGTCACCAAGGTTCCCAGTGCAGGGACATCCTGATCTGGGGATGCTGTGGCAGCGTATGGTGTCACTACAGTCCCCGTGGCATCGTGCAGTGCCACAAGGTCCTCAATGTGGGCTCGCCACGCTCTGTGGATGGCAGGGCCCCATAGCAAGTCGGTGCCGTGGGCTCATGTCCCCCCCAGTGCCCTCTGTCCAGGAGCTGCTGTATTAATTAACCAAATTAATCAAGGCAAAACACGCGTCAGTTTAATATGAGATAGGTAGAAGAGAGGAAATAGCGTTTGCGGTCCTGGCGTGAGATTATTGACCCCAAAATCTGCTGTTCCTGGCACTGGAGCTGCCAGATACGTCTTGATTTAGTCAAATCTTCTCTTTTATGCCGTATACTATGTTCAGTCACCGGCACAGGATCCGACCGAGCTACTGAGGGTCAGCATCAGGCTCCTCTTCTGCTCCCAGTCGCATCGGAGGTGGGGTTTGATTTGGTCTCGATGTTTTAATATCCCCAGGGTTGGCCCTGGCTTTGCAGGACCAGATTTTATCCATCGTAATATCAGACCGGAAAGCCCAAACCGATGCATGCTGTGAGGTTTGACCATGTGCCAAACTGGGACAACTGGGAAAACACCCAGTTTAGGTACAAACAGCTTGTGTGCTTTAGCTAAAAAGGAGCGTTTTCATCCCAAATTGCTTTAATGACCTGCTGCCTACCTGTGATGGGCACCCCAGGGTTTTCCCATGCTGCAGGCGGTGAAACCCAGCCGCAGTGTCATTTATTCCCAATTTAGAGCTCTTTATGGTTATTTTGATTGCAATCGTGGGGAAGCCACTCTTGGTTTAGTTTGGGGCCGTTTCTAGCTCTGGGGGGAAAAAAGGAGCAGGAATTTTTTTTTTTTTTTTTTTTTTTTTTTAAGGATCCAGGCGACTAAATAAATCCACCGTGTCTTTTTTTGGGAGGCGGTGTGAAAGGGCTGGCGGAGAACCAGAGCCCGCAGGCTTGTTCGGCACCGCGCAGCACCCTGCGCCGCCTCGTCCTCTTGGCAGGAGGTTTCTAGCAGGAGCAACACCCCCCCCCCCCCCGCCCCCAAACCCTGCCACCTTGGGGGGAATCACCCCTTTGAGCTCCCCCCAAGGATGCTCAAGCGTTTAGAGCATCAGGCGGCATGGCTGCTTGGGAAGCTGGAGATAGAGAAGTTTTTACAGACTTTTTTTTCTGCCTCATTCAGAAAGAGACGATGCTGCGGAAAGGAGGTAGGGGAGGTGCTCATGGCTCCGGGGTTTTAATTTATACAGGTCTGACAGCGAGGACAATACCCAAGATGGACTGCATGTGGCAGGGGCTGAGGCTCAGCCTTTGTCCCACCTCCGTATCCCTTTTGTTTCTCCACCTATTTTATTCCCCCCCCCTTCTCCTTTCTTTTTAATCCCTTCTTCTGTGTCCCCTCTCCATCCTTCTCCCCTTCCCCCTCCAGTCTTGACTTGCAAGAACTGCTGTCACGCGCCAAGAGTCTCTTTTGATTCATCCCTCCAAGCACCATTAAGGAGCTCTTGAAGTTGAGATTGCTCCTGGGAAAGGCTGATCCTGACGCTCGGAGATCCCCTCCCTTCTCCAGCACCCACTTGCACGATCCGATTATTTTTTTTATATATATATATTTTTTTTGTTTTTTGTTTTTTGTTTTGTTTTTTTTTTTCCCTGCTGGAATGAAACTCAACAACCCACTTGAGCCTGGAGTCATGCACAAGAGCCCTGGAAAGGATGCTCGGAGCTGTGTTTGCCCCTACTCCCGCCACCGCCCAATGCTGTCGGGAAATCGAGGGGCAGGATGCGGCGTTCCTGGGCGGAGGTGGGCTCGGCGCCTGCTGCCCACACAGGGAATGACCCCGGGGGGAAGGTGCTGGCTTGTCCCGACAGCTCAGCGCTTGCCGGTCCCGTGGGGCTGTAGGTTGTAGGTATTTTTTCTTTCCGAATACTCTTGGAAAGTAATTAAATGGCAGAAATAAGCTGTGGGGTGTCACGGTGAGCACAGTCACTGGTGCTGCGTGTGTTGGGAAGTTGTCCCTATCTGCATCTACAGCCTGGAATGGTTTGGGGACAGCCTCAGGTTGGCAGTAATTTGTGTTTTAATTGCCCTGGGGGAATAACCATGCTCACCCATTCTATGGGGCTGAGGAGAGCCTGGTTTTGGGTCACTGGTGCCCGAAGGGTGATGTCTGGCTTAAATTACCTTAAAAAGGTATAATCTCAAGCTGCAAGGCTCCATGCGTGACTCAGTTTCTCCTTGCACGCCTGGCAAAATCCCACTGCCATGGGGGGGTGTGGATCTGGGCTGTGCAGTTGGTTTCCCTTGCAAAACAAGAAGAAATCGAGCGGGATCGGGGATGGTGGGAGCCCTGTGGCATCTCTTTTTGCATGCTCACGGAGTGTGTCCTTGTAGATGTCCTCAGTCCTGGCCTCTGAGATGTTGCCACCTTTGTCATCGTTAAAGCTTGTTGGATGCGGCACGGGCTTTTCTAGGGGCATCCTGCTAAATGGGTGCTGCTCTCCAGGCTGAGCATAATGTGCCATGGGGATCTCGTGGGATGAGGGAATCACCGGGATGAAATTGCCTGAATTTGGGTCATTTGGGGGTTGGTGGCACCAGTGACAAATCACTGTGGGTCGAGCTGGCTCTTGATCCACGTTGTCATGTTATCCAGCTCCCCACCCACCTTGGAGCCTCTCCAGGAGGTGGTTTTCACCTCCAAAACATGCTCATTCTCACCGTGGGAGCATGGGAGGTGGTGGATGAAGGCTGAACAACTCTCTGAACCTGCTTCCCTCCTCCAAAAGTCCTGAGTATCCTTTTGGAAGGGATGGGAGTGGGGAAGAGGGAGCAGGGAAGAGGGCAAAGGTGGTTTTTCTTCACTTAGAAGAGCAAAGTCTGCATGGTGCTTAAATAACCAAACTGCCACAGAGCAGATGGAGATAAGGAGGAAGTAGCTGGAAAAGCACTGGTGGTGGCAGCTCGGCTATACAGTAGAAATCAATAAAACCCGGCAGCGGATGGATGTCGGGGTCCAGGGATGCCTAAGCTGGATCCGGAGCACGTGGCTGGGTGCTGGGCTCAGGCTCCCACTTGTGCTGGATCGAGCCCTTCGGATGCCAGGTGCTGGAAAAGCTGGATTTAAGCTGTATGGTGTGGTTTTTTCCTGGCTTGCACAGTGAGGATTTGGAGACGGAGATGTGCCGGGGAGTCCGTGGATGCAAGGTGTTGCAAAGGGCCCTGCACGCTGCTAAAATTGGGTGGCAGGCATCAAATATTGCTGCAAATGGCAAATGTTTGCCAGTTGCTTTGCACGGTCCTGAATTGGGGTGTCGAGTGTTGGACGGAGCTGGTGCATGGCCCTGAATTGGGGTGTCGGGTTTTGGACGGAGCCGGTGCACGGCTGTGCTCCCCACCATGACACGTAGCTGTCCATTGGGGCTTGGCAAAGCTCCCCCAGGACTTGCATGCTGCCAAGCTGATCCAAACAGATCCACTACTAAAAAAAAAAAAAACAAAACCCAATAATTGCCATTCTTCAGCCATGAATCGCTATTGTACAGCTGCCCTCCGGACATCTCGCTGGTACCTTTGAGCATGGCCAGTCTGAAAGATTACTTTGTATTGTGTTAATCTGGATGATGTTGAGTGGATGTGCATGGTCTGGTTGCTATTTTGCATTAAAATATTGAAAAGCATCTGCACCTGGAGGGGCACCCACCCAGAGCCACATTGGGAGCAGCTGGAGAAAGGGAGATGGTTTTAGGAAGTGTGATTTGTAACACCAGGAGCCTGTGATAGGGACCTCTGATGGAGCACAAATCAACCCCATGGGGACATGGGTTGAGATGTGCTAAAGTGGTGGCATTTGGTGGCTGCGGTTCAACGCAGTCCTCCGGGGAAGGTAAGGGGTCCTGCACGTGCCCGAGATGGAGAACTCATGTCTGGAAATTGCGCAAAATAACGGTTTAACATCATTTCACCACAGCTGAAGGAACATCTTTTGCTTTGCTCTTGGTGGTGTCCTCCTGTCCCCGAGCAGGTCACCAGTGTTGGGCTTTTTTCGCATTGGTTGCCAACAGCTATGAGGAAAGAGGTGGAGAAGGGAAGTGGTGTTTGGGGCTTGCACGAAGGGAGCATTGGTATCTTAAATGGTAGTTTCTGAAGAGAAATTTCTGCTATTGCTCAGCTGTTGGTTGAGTCTGTGCATCTGTCTTGGTCTGAGCTGCCCCGGCCAGCCATTGTACAGCCATGTGCCCAGGGAGACACCAAAAAACCCTAAGAAATTGGTCCTTAAAGTCTTCTGGTAGATGTTCACGTGATTTACAAGCCCAACCCTTAAACTCTCCCTTAACCAAGTCTTAAATTCTTGGTCACAGAGGATGTGTGAGTGTTTTGAGCTGCTGCCATCTATCTCACCTCTTCCCAATCGTCGTTGTTCCAAAGAGCATCTGCATGATCCTTCCTGGGGGTAGGGACTTGCAGATGAGAGGCAGGAGCAAAGAGCTGGAGCAGTTGGTTTACGGGAGCCTGGGAAATAAAATTAACAGGATGAGGAGGTCAGAGTATACTCAGCCCTTGCAAAGGTGGGGTTTGTCCTAGATCTGGGCTTTGGTGGGGTGATGAGACCTCATGGCACTGTCCTACTTTTAATTGTGAAGCATCGGAGTGAGTTTTAGGGGTGTTTGCCGGGGGGAGGGGGGAAATGTGTCGTTCTTGCAAGGTGAGTCCCCACGTGAAGTGCTCCAGTGTAGGAAGTCATGCTTTGGTTTGATCTTGGGTTGAGCAGAGAGCTTCAGGTGCCTCTAATCCTTCTTCTGGAGTGGAGCAGCTCATGTGTAGCCCGTCCCAAGGTGTGTTTGCCAACCGCTGGGCCATTTTTTTTATGGCTTGCCTTTGAACTCCATCCAGAAAAGATATGCAAGTCATGAAACCAGACACCCAGCAGAGGTGCAGCTCTTGCTAATCTTGCCTTAGCTCTTCAGGACAGTCCCCAGTGCCTACATCCAGTGGCTTTTTCTGAGGTTTTTTGCATGGGCGAGGGGCTGCCCCTGAAATCGTGGCTGTTTCCCAACATTGTTGTCTTCCTTCCTGGTGTTGGGCTGAGTTTAAGCTGTTGGCTTTCAACCTCTCTTAACCAGGAGGTTGAGCTCACAGTCCCAGTAACCTTCCTCACTAATTACCGCTTCGTCAGCCTCTTAGCCTGCGAACGGTGCCAGGAAAGATGTCATGTTGTTGCCTAGCAAATAAATAATTGAATACTTGAGTCCAAGACAACAGGCAGGGCTTAGCTGGAGCTGCAACGTGGAGTACAGTTGGAAACCCTCAAGTTGCATGGAAAAAACCCCACGCTACGTCTCCTCTAACACAGGGCTAACAAAGCTCTCAGCTGTGAATCTCTTCCCAAAGACTTTTGGGGTTAGTAGCTTTTCACCTGTGCCATGGGTAAGCACCAAAATAAGGAATTGATGGCAGCGCGAGGGTTGGGTTGAGTGGTTTCTTGTGAGCATGGCAATGTTCCTATGCGGTGGGAAGGTGGGTCATGACATCGTCCTCAAACGTGCCACCAAGAGAACGGGGTGAGTGTTGTTCAAGGCGTTTTCTTGTTGTGGGTGGTCTTTGGTAACCCAAAACCGTGCCCCTGAATGGGCAAAGTCTGCGGCGAGGAGGGCTCCTGTCTGGTGCCCAGTGGTCCTCCTCAGTGTGCTGGGAGAAGGTTTCACACCCGCGCTCGGTAGCGGTTGTCCAAGGCACAGAGCACCTGCCGTGCCTGTCTTTCGCTGTCTATAAATAACCTCCCAAATCCAGCACCCCCTAGCAGCCTCTCTCCCCTGTGCCGTCACTCGTGCTAACCGGGCCACGGTTTAAAAATAAGCTGGGGGCAACACTGGGCACGGCCGTGGATTCTCCTGCTGCCTTGCAAAGTAGGACGTGGCCCAATCCTTCTTCTCCACTGGGCTTTTATAGGGAGGAAAGGTTCTGTACTGGTGCAAGCTTGTGTTTTGGCCATGCAAAGCCAAGTTCTTGGTTGGGGCAAGTGGGGCGTAAATGTGTTGTGGCTGCAGTGTTGGGTTTTTCGGGGTGGCTTGCTTCTGTCCTACAGCCCAGGCTGCTCTCCTGCTCCAGCCAGGCTGCCAGATATCTGGAAAACCTCAGCAAGTGGCCTAAATCTAGGGTTTTTTTCCTCGGTATCGGGGGGATAAAAGCTATTCAGGAGCGTGTAAGGGGTAAGTGGCAGTGGCAATGACCCCTTTTGCAAGAGCAAACTGCTGCTGGGTCACGCTGGGGATGGAGATACCGTAATCTTCTCCCAACCCCAGCAGAAATGAGCTAATGCTTCGGCATGAGGCCACGTTAATCCTTCTCTGGAGTTTGCTGCTGCTGAGAAAATGAAACTCGTGTTTGCACTGTGTCTCCTGCAGCACCGTGTCTGGCCAGTAATGTGGTGTGTAACAAAAAAAAAAAAAAAAAGTTTTTTTTAAGTATGTTAACAACAAAAGGAGGACTAAAGAAGACATTGGTCTGTTACTTGATGGTGTTGGTCACCTCATAAATAGGGATGAAGATAAATCAGAGGCATTTCATGCCTTCTTCCACCCCTGTCTTTAGCACCAGTGATGGACCGTGGGACCCTGTGGAGCCCATGGCTGGAGGACCACAACTGGGGGTGTGATAATCTCCCAGTTGACTTGGAACTTGTATGGGATTTGCTGCAGCAACTGCATGCACATAAGTCTATGTGGCCTGATGGGATTCATCCCAGGGTACTGGGAGAGTTGGACGATGTTATTGTGAGACGTTTCTGTTATTTATCAAGGGTCTTGGGACTCTGGAGAGGTCCCAGTCAAGTGGCAGTTAGCAAATGTTACTCCAATTTCCAAGAAAGGTGACCCTGGTAATTATAGGCCTGTCGGTCTTGCTTTGGTGCCTGGTGAAATTATGGAGGTTATTCTGGGAGTTATTGAAAAACACTTGAAAGATGTTGCAGTCATTGGTCAAAGCCAATATGGGTTCATGAAGAGAAGGTCATGTCTTCCTAACTGAATATCCTTTTGTGACAAGGTTGCTGGCCTTATGGATGAAGGGAAGGCAGTAGATGTGTTTTTTGGGGATTTTAGCAAAGCTTTTGATACTGTTTCAGAGCATCCTTCTGGACAAAACGTCCAGCATACAGCTAGACGTGAACACAACACGTTGGGTGAACAGTTGGCTGAAGGGTCAGGCTGAAAGAGTCAACAGGGCAACATCTGGCTGGTGGCCAGTGACTAGTGGTGTTCTCTAGGGATTTTTCTCTCTTCAGTGTTTTTATCGATGACCTGGACACAGGAATTGAGTGCACACTCAGTAACTTTGCTGATGATACTAAATTAGGAGAAGCTGTTGATTCCCCTGAGGGTAGAGAGGCCTCACGGAGAGATCTTGATAGATCAGAGCACTAGGCAATCGCCAGCTGTATGACATTGAACAAGGACAAATGACAGATTCTGCACTTGGGATGGTGTCGTCTGGGGTGTACGTATAGATTTGGGGCCAAGAGGCTGGGGTGTAGCTCTGCAGAGAGGGATCTGGGGGTCTCGGTTGATGGGAAGCTCAACAGGAGTCAACCGTGTGCCCTCATGGCAAAAAGGGCCACCTGTATGCTGGGATGCATTAGGCACAGTATAGCAAACTGGTCGAAAGATGTGGTTGTCCCACATCTTGGTGTGACCTCACCTTGAGTCTTGTGGGCACTTTGGGGCTCCACAATCTGAGAAGGACATAAAAGTATTGGAACATGTCCAAAGGAGGGCAACAGAGATGGTGAAAGGAGTAGAGGGCTTGTGAGGAGCGGCTGAGGATAGCAGGGTTGGTCAGCTTAGAGAAGAGGAGACTGAGGGGTGGCCTCATTGATGTCTACAGCTTCCTCGTGATGGGGAATGGAGAGGGAGGTGCTGATCTCTTCTCTCAGGTGTCTGGTGATAGGACACGAGGGAACAGCTTAAAGCTGCATCAAGGGAAGTTCAGACTGGCCATTAGGAAAGGGAGTTCTTCACAGAGAGGGCGGTCAAGCACTGGAACAAGCTCCCCTGGGATGAGGCCGTGGCCCCCAAGCCTGTTGGTGTTCAAGAAGAGTTTGGAGAATGCCCTTAGATATAGGGTTTAACTTCTAGATTGCCCTGTGTGGAGTCAGGAGTTGAGCTTGATGATCCTCGTGGGTCTCTTCCAACACAGGAGATTCTATGTCCTTGTGTCCGTGGGACACACAGGTTTCACCCCAGCTGGTGCTTTGTGGTTTGGGAGAACCTATCTGGTTTTAAGTCATGAAATTCTTGCTGCGGAAGCATGGTGTCCTTGTAGGAGAACAAGGTGGCACGTATCCCATTTGGGTTTGTCTCTAGGGTGCCACATGGAGCTGAGCAGCTGCTTCCCTTCCTCCCTGGTGGTTTGTTCTCCTTGTAACCATGTTATCCAGTGCGTTACTATCGTTTTGGGCTGTCCACGTTGTCAAAATCCTTCCTTTTCTTGCCATCTCCTGAAAATATCCGTATCTGTGGGAAGAGACTTCTGGAGCTTAACCATCAAAGACACCCAGATGTAGAAAAAAGGATTAGTTTAAGGACAGAGGAGCTGAGGAAAGTGTTTCTACCCAGTTTATACTGGACGGTCCCTTCAGAGATGTCCAAGCCCTGGGTAGGGGCTGAAAATATTCTCAATTTATCTCTATTTTCCAGCAAGCGTTGCTCGTGGCTGGTCCCTTCTTGCTCATCCTCGGGCCAGAGTCCTGCTTTTCCACCCTGGGGTGTTTAGGACCCCCTAACCCTTTTCTGTGTAGAATGGTTGAGTGGAGGAAGGATCTCAGCAGCTTTTTGGCCTCCATCTCCTCATCACTGGAGCCTGGCACGTTCCTGCCAACCCCGACATGGGGGGGCGAGATGCTGCCAGGCAAAGCCATCCAGCGATTCTCCGTAACACCAGCACTTGGCCCCGATGCTGTGCCAAGGTGGCCCCGAGAGCCCGCAGTCGTGCCAAGGACCAAACCCAACCTCTTGGCTCGATTCGGGGAAGCATCCACGCTCAGCAAGGCTTGCCCATCAACATCGCGTGCTCTCCGGAGCACTCCTGCACGTACACCAGCGTGATTAATAAGCATTCCCAGGTCTTCGCAGCCGATGGTGGGTTTCCATAATTGGAGAGGACAGCTTGTTACAGGGTGACAGCAATGAACAGCAAAAAGAAGATCCCTCAGGAGTCTTCTCTGTGGTGTTATAACGTCCAAAACAGCCTTTGGGGATCTTCTTGCCAGCTAATATTGCAGGTACAAAAGAGCTAAGCCTTGTGGTGGCTTCCCAGGGCTCCCTCACCTTTGCTTTTTAGGTGATTAAACCCCTGTTTTAATGATGCTGAAGCCAAAACCTGCCGGCAGATGGAGGAAAAAGTTGATGGGGAGTGAAAGATGCGGAGTTGGAGGGACCCGGAGCAAAATAGGGGATGGCGATGTGAATCGCCTGCATTCATCGCCGGTAAAAACACTGCCACTTTTATGGGAGCAGCCGAGATCTGCTAGAAATTTAATAGAGATGGATCCAAACAAGATGAGCTTGCAACAGAGTCTGGATGCCTTTCAAGCAGCTTGGATAGAAACTGTTCTTTCATTAGATGCTGGATGTGTCCTCTGCTGACGAGGAAAGTTTTCTGCCGCCCGTCACATAAATCTTGCTTAAAGCTGGATGGAGCAGAGTAGGATCTAGAGGATGAATTTGCTCGGAGGCCTGATAACTCTTTAAGGGAAATAATAAAAATGAAAGGTTTTCAAGGATCGGCTTGGAATCACCTCTGAAAAGGCTCAATTTGGGCTCTTAGCTGTAGGTAAAAGACTTGAATGGAGGGCTGGCACCCTCGGGCAGTGCTCTTTCTCACTTGCCTTTTGTTTTTAAAAGGCTTGGTAATGGGGGAAATGCAAAATTGGAAACACCCTGGGTAGAAAATACCCTGTTAAACAGGTATTTGCACCCTGATTTGCAGAGGGAGGTTTCTGCCGCATGGTGCAGCAGCTGCAAAACCCGGTGTAGATGCTGGATGTAGGACCCACCACGAACAGCAACCCTCAGAGGGCGACCAGTGGTCCACGATGTTCAGGGCAATCCCCATCCCACCAGATTTGAGGGTACGGCCAGGGAGCCCCGAGGGTTTTAAGTGGTAAAGGAATGGCCAGGTTTTACAGAGCATCCACGCCCGGTCTGTCGGCTCTCGTGAAAATACTTTGGGAGATGGCTTGGTGCCGTGCCAGCGCGCTTGGGGCTGTGCGAGACAGGGATGGTGAAGGAGAGCTTGCGAAAAAGAAGTCTTTTGGGGGGGGGGTGTTAGAAGTCTTTTTAGAGGATAGACATAGAGCAAATGCCTTCCCTGCCCGAAGCAGGCAGCAGGCACTGGAGAGCAATTAGCATTTAGGAGCTGGCGTTGCATCTCAAACCCTTTCAAGCCTCAGCGCTATTTTCTGAAGCACGTGAAGTTTTTGCCGGAGATTTTTTCCGGCTCAAAGCAGGAGGCTTTGGGATTGCCGTCCCAGGACCAGATGGGGTTGGTTCTGTCCCGAATGGTGCTGTTGGCTGAGCATCTCTGGTGCAAGTGATGCTGAGAGATGGCAGCGGGATCCAAGCACGGTGGGGGAAGGAGCAGCATCATCCTCCCAACCTGATGCAGGTCAGTATCAGTCCCAGGTTTGGGGCATTGTGTGTCTGCCCTCGCCCCCCTGTCTCATCATTGTTCTGCAGGAGCCTCGG
Organism: Gypaetus barbatus; assembly: GCA_028022735.1. NCBI lineage: Eukaryota > Metazoa > Chordata > Aves > Accipitriformes > Accipitridae > Gypaetus > Gypaetus barbatus. The sequence continues at coordinate 1,340,807 of CM051546.1, forward strand.
AAATACCACTGGAGCCCAAAATCATGCAAACATTTGGAGTATCCTGGGAAGTCTGTATCACTCTGGAGCCTGGGACCAAGCCCTCAACCGTGTCTATTGGGCTTGTGCCACCAGCTTTTGCCTTGGAGGAAACACAGCCCAAAGCTTTGCCTTGCAGTGCCTGAAGCTTTTCGGATGGGTCTGGGCTCTCCATCCCCCCACGCTGTGGCTGGGAGTGGGGCGCAGCTCCAGTGCATCCCCCCCAGGCTCTGCAAATACCCTGAGAGCTGAGAAAACCCAAGTATAACTCATGTCCTCTGGCCGGGGAGCACGGAGAGGCTGGAAATAAGAGCAAAGCTTCTCGCTGGGAAAGTGTCGGGTTCCCTCTTGGCCGTGCCAAGCTAAACAAGCCACGCTGTTTGTCTGCTTGCAGCAGAAGAGCTGGTTTTCCCCATGGTAGCCCTTCCTTGCACCTGTTTCAGTTTCGGTTAATCTCACTCGCACACCAGTGATGAAACCCTGCTCAGGGTCTCGGCATGGACTCCTTGACCTGTCGTGCGCGGAGTTTCCGAGAGGAACGGGGGGTTTTTCCTCCTCATTAGATTTGCCGGAGGTTTTCCAGCGGGGAGCAGATGCCTGTGGAGCGAGTTCAAGCTGCTGACAGCAGGCTGGCTTTTCCCCGCTGCCTTTCAAAGTTGTCCGTGAACTGCAGGTTGCAAACCACAGCTAGATTTTTTTTTTTTTTTCCTTTGATTTTTTGGTGGTTTGTTTTTTGTGTTTTGTTTTGTTTTGTTTTTCCCCAACCACACCGTTGGTGACTCGCAGTTCCCATGTGACTGATGAGTGCAGCAGGTCGTCCCGTCATCCAGCTAGCAAGCTTCCCATCCTGTTGTGGTCGATCACCCCTGTCTCTCTTCCAATTCCTGGGATTACCCCAGGCTTTTTCGGCACAATATCCCCATCCTTTTCCCTCGGAGTGCTGCTGGCTGGCTCTTCTCTGCATCAGGGACCTTTCTAATGCACCCTTCGGGGTCAGGAGCAGGTATGGGACATCATCGGCGGCTGCTCGGGCTCTCCAGGAGACTTTTTAGTGCAACCCCTTGATGCTTCGTTTTCGGTTGAGTCTTTGCCCCCGTAGATGTTTTTTCTGGTGGCCTTCATGATCTTTTCTAGATCTGCCTCTCTGTTTGTGGATCCTGCCAGCTTTTATGCTGCCGCGATGCTTCTCCTTCTCTACCTTGAGTGGGTTGGTCCTGCTTGGTCTCCGAAGCTGGTGGGTTTTATCACAAGCTCTCGCTGTTGGGTTGTGGTGGCCAAAACTACAGTGGAGACCCCCCTGCTCCGAGTTCCCTGGGCTGTTGCGGGGACATCTCCCAGCTCCGTGGGTCATGGAAGGGTGTGGTCCTTCCTCCGGGCAGACGGCTCGTCCTCTCCTGGCTCCATTCTGGCACGCAGACCTGCAGGTTGGCCTCTTTCTTGGAAAATAAATCGCATGTCGCTGCACAGCTGTTTCTGAGAAGATGACAATGCCCAAATGGTGGAAGTTTGGGAGATATGAATTTAACATGTTCTTCTGGCCACCCTTGGGCAGCCCTGCCAAGTCCTACAAGGGCTGGAGGGACCGTGCCATCCTGGGAGAGCTGAAGGGAAGTGTTTGAAGCTGCGGTGTGGCTCCCATCCAGACACTTAACAACTTGTTTCCACCCCAGTGGGACTTCCCCAGCCCTTGGTGACCGGTGAGATGAGGCACCTCATCACTGGCTTCATCTTTTTCCTCCTCGATCAGAGCTCAACAGCAAGACAGGGTCTCTGGCGGAGTGGCTTTGGTAGGCAAGCGAGTTATGCCATGCTGCTCTTCTCTCCGATGAAGATGTGCCAGTGCTCGTGGTGGGATGGGTGCCGGAAGCTAACGGCTCTCCTGCATGTCCACATTAAGGTCCTGCTGCTCTGGCTTGGGAGTAACGTGGCGCTCACCAGCCCTGCACCAGTACAGCATCTCTGGTTGAGCCTCGGTAGAGTCCTTCATCCAGATGTTTATGTGAAGTCTGTGAAATCGTGGCAAGCTCTTGCTGACCATAAACATCCCGAGGAGCAGAGCCAACATCTCAAGATGTGTCATGCTTCCTACGGCTCCGTCTTCCAGAAGCGCGCAAGGCTTCCTGAGCTCTGCTGACTCGGGCAGCTTGAATGCGAGCCCGTGTGCACGAGCCAACAGGCGCTGGCTTAGTTTAGTTTAGGATTTTTTTTTTTTTTTTTCCCCTCCAGTGTGAGCAGTTTGCTTAAATCCAGCTGTCCCCACAGGACCCCTGCCCTCTCGGCATGAAAACTTGGGTGCCGTCTTGAGAATTGACAGTGGCAGTGGATGGGTGTTTATTTCTGAGCTGGACATGAAGATCTCTTGGGTGATTCTTTATTTCCCCTGAGCCAGACGCGAGGATCTCTTGGGTGATTCTTTATTTCCCCTGAGCCAGACATGAGGATCTCTTGGGTGATTCTGTATTTTCCCTGAGCCAAAACATGAGGATCTCTTGGAGGATAATGAGCTCGTGGTGGGGAACGGTGTGCTTCAGCAGGAGGGTTGTTGCTCTTATTGGTGCTAGGAGGAGAAGTGCCACTTGAGCTCAAGTGGCCGGTTGGTGCCAAACCGGTGCCAAATCTCCGAGCTTTGCATTGGACGAGTGAGAAACATGGCCACCGAGCACATGGGGAAGACATTGCTTCCCATGAAACATCTGCTCAGCACCCAGGGATGGCCCACAGAGCAATCTGGGGCTCACTCAATACGCAGAGGTCTCATCCAGAGAGGTTTGAGTGGGTTTTTGTACAGATGCAACACGCACCGATCTGTCTGCAGCAGCAAAAACGAACTCTGGAGCTGCTGGATGGAGCGTGCCTGGGCAGAGCCAAACCGAGAGACAGCCAGGGTGCTGGGTCTGTGTTTCAAGGGGAAGAGTTAAGCTTGGGCGTGACAGCAATGGCAGGGAAATCCTGCACAGTGAGAGCCAAGCGAAGGAGGACCAGGGCTGGTTGCATTGGGAAAACCCTCTGTGGAAAATGGGTGCTGGTGGGGTTGGAGTCATTTGATGTTTTTCTGGGTCCACGGTGCATCGCTTGGCCTCGCTGCCCAAGCAGGATGCCGGAAAGGAGCCAGGGGGCTCTTGCAGGCCATGCTCTGAGCTGCCGGGTTGCTGGGACGAGCTAGAGCTCACTGGGATGCTGAGTCAGCACATCCAGTACCCTCCCCTCGCAGCAGTGCCGTTCCCCACCTCCGTCTGCTGCAGAGACCACTTCCTGAGCAGGCGTTGCTTTTCTAACTGCTTGAGGGAGAACTGGTTGTGACAGTGGGGACAGGATAACCCCGAACTGCTGCCGGTGACGGAGGCAAGAGGGACCCACTTGTCCCCGAGCACATGGTAGGACACCGGGCCACGTGCCTACGGTCTCGCATGGGGTCTTGGGGTCTGTGGTGTCCAGGCAGGGTGAAAGCAAATCCTATTTTTCATCTAGAAACCAAACAGGGGATCCAGTAGATGGGATCGATTCCATGCAGGGATGTGATCCCCCCGCTCCTGTGCAAAAGGAGGGTGGAAACGCATGGGCTCTATTTTTAGGGGAGGTGGGAACCGGAGGGGAGACCGGTGCTTGTCCCAAAGCCCATCCATTGGGAAGGATGGGTGCTCACTGGTTGCTTCAAGGTTTCCGGTGCCCAGTGAGACCCGCAGCCATCACCACGTGTTACTGGTGGATGGGGAACACAGGGTGGCTTTGGCCCGGAGCCAACATGGTCTCCGTGGTGTTCTCCTATGGGAAACGTCTGCGCGTTTGTCCTTGCTCTGTGGCTCATGGTTGTCTTAAAATTTTCTAATAATGCTGATATTGGGGTATTGCTGGTTTTGGTAGTGCCTGGAGGTCCTTGTCTCCTGCTCTGGGGTTCCCGGTAGCGTGGTTTCTCTTGCCAAGAGCTCTTTGGACTTGATGGGACCAAGATGTTGTGCCTGTTGGGCAGTGAGGAGAGCCAGTCCCTGACCCATCTGCCATCCAGACCTGCCCCTCCAACCTCTCAGTTGCTTTATGGCCCCCCAGCCCCTTCCCATGCTGCCGTTTCAGATGATGCTCCTGGGCTCATGGGGCTTCCCGAGCCCAAAGTGGGGCAATCACTGGAAATGGGATTTTTTTTTTTTTTTTTCTTTTTCTTTTTTTTTTCTCCCCAAATCAGGCACAGGCCAAGGACTTGCTGAAGCAAAAGGCAGGAGGTTTTGGCTCCTTCTGCACCAAAATCACTTTATCTTCTGCCTTAGCAAGGCTTTGAGAGGTCTCTGAGCCCCCGCTGAAGGCTGCTACCCCTTGAAGTTCAGTTGTTGCGGGATGGTTTGGTTGTTTGTGCCCGGATTAATACTGGGAACAAGCAGAGAGCGGCAAGCGTGAAGCCTTTATGAAGCTGGGGAAAAAATATTTGGGGTGCTTCTTGTTTAGCCTCAACATCTTTTTGGGTAGAAAGGAGGATTTGGGTTGGAGGGCTAATGCCAGAGCAAGAGCAGTTTGTCCAGCTTGGAAGATCTCCAAGGATGGAGGTGCCACGGTGTCTCTGGGGGGGTCAACCTCCATCCCCACGTACAAAACGAACCCAAGGAGGAGACCAAAGGACGGGAATCGTGCCGATCCCTGGCCTCCCAAATGCCTTTTGGATGTCTTGCGTCCGGCCTCTCTCGGTGGAGAGATCCCACATGAGTCACTATGTTGAGATAAGCCTCAAGTCGTGGAGGAGAAGAGCTCCGACCTGCTCCTCTGGCAGCCGTCTCTGTCCCTCCCTGGAGATATCTGCAGTCCTTGCTTTTGAGCCCAATCCCATCTCTTCCAGTACTTCTCCACTGAACTGGCTCAAAAAAAGAGTCGAGCTGGTATAAGGGATGACTGGGACGCATCGTGCTGGCAGGACGGATGGCACCACGGCTGCCAGCACTTGGAGCACCGTTTGTTGTGGTTTTGGTCTATATTCATGCTGCCTGTACTCTGTCTGCACAGTCCTGCCTCCTCTTTTTGCGTCGTCTCTAGCATTGCTAAGCAGCTTGAGGAGCCAGAGGGACCACATACAGATGGTTCTGCTCGTACTGGGATTACTACAGCTCGGTGTGGCCTTGGTGAGTCGATGGGTGAATAATTTGGCAGAAGGTAGCACTGATGCAATTAAAAATGTGGGATCCTTTGGCTGGGGAGCACTGAGCTGCATCCCTTCACGATGCTCTTACCCCGCGTTGGGTTTTTCACCCCGTTACGGGGCTGGACATCGTTCTTTCATCAGCAGAGTCTGCTTCACCCCCCTTGCAGCGATCATAGAGTCCTCCAAGCTCCCCAGTCCAGCCACTGCGCCAAGCTGAGCAAAGTCCCAACCCAGGCAGCTCCTCCCAGGCCAGAGCGTGGGTTAAAACACAAGCAGCTCCCAAGAGCGTGTTATTAATCCCACTGCAACAAGCTGATCCCCTTGAGTGCGAGGTTGTGGCATCCATCTCCTGGGACTGGAGCAGATGCATTGGGTACGTAACTGTTTATCTGCTTCGCTCTTCGTGGTCTGCCATTGCTTGGGCCCTTTGCGGTGTCTTTTTCCTGCCTGTGCAAAGTCCAGCAGCAGAAACATCAGCACCTGGATGCTGGTTGCACAACCCTGGGCGTTTCCAGCTCTTAAACACACGAACTTCCAGCACACTGTGCCTGCAGAGGGGTGAAGAGACCCATGCTGCTCCTGGGAAGCCCAAGCAAGAAGCGAACACGGAGCTGTTGGTGTTGCGTGAACACAACGGCACCATCCCCGGCACCGTCAGCAGCCAGCTAAGCCTGAGTCAGATGAGACGCGATGTGCTGCCAGCACGCCATGCTTTGAAGAGCTCCTGTCCTCAAGGTCACCTGCCCGCAGGCTTAGGAGCATCCTTAAATACTGCCCTGAACTGCCACGCAGCGCAAAGGAGAAAGAAACGTCTCTCGCTTCTATCTGCAAATGGCCGAGAGCTTTCATTGGAGCAGAACCCGGAGCTATGTGCAGCAAAACCAACCCCAAATGTGCCCATTTTCAGGAGGAAACGTGAAGTTCATGTGTCTGGCCAAGCCCTCCCACAGCAAAGCCTGTCCTTACACCAGCTCATCTGTATTCAGGAGCACGAGCAAAATCTCCAGCTTGCTTCTGGCAAGCCACAGCAAAGGGTCGGAGAACACGATTGTCTCGTCTGGCTCAAGGGAGAGCGTTTGGAGCTCACATGAGATTGTGGGTGAAATGATTTCTGCTGAAGAGTGGCTGTTCCAAGCAAGGAGCAATGGAAGCAACGTCTACCCTGGGGATTTGGGGCAGGAATACCATCAAAGAGCTTGAATCTGGCATGGGTGGCCACCCAAACAGCTCCAGGCTGAGCCTGATGCATGCAGAGCACCCAGGTTGCTCATCCAGGTGCTTTTGGTAGACAGGGGGATGCTGGGGTGCAGGTGGTAGTCTTCTCTTGTGCAAGGGAAAAGCTCTGCCGTGGAGCATCTCATGATGTTCATGCAAAGCCTTGCCTTCACATGTTGGCCCTATTTAGAGTGGGTTGGAGAGGAAAGAGCTGCCAGTTGCACCTTCTTTTGCAGGATCTCCATGTTTTGCTTCTCCTGCTGCCCGCTCAGCCCAGAGCCACGTGCTTGTGTCTAGGGAATGTCAGGATTGCCGAGCAGAAGCGCTGACAGCACCTCTGCCCACCGAATGCCACTGTTTGTACTGCAAACACAAGCCCAGCTTGCGTTGGACCTGCTGTGGCTCTGCTAGCATGGACGTGGCCTTGGAGAGGTGGGCTTGGATGGCTGCTTTGGGCTGGAAGAGCCAAGTTTGGGGCTGTGGGATGGATTTAGAGATGGGCTGGGATGTGGGAAATGAAGCTCTTGCTTCCCTGCATTTCCAGTGAACTTTTGGGGAGCTAAATAGCTCCTATGATGCTGGGGGCTGGAAACCCCCTCCTATTTCTTGGCCACCTTATAGTCCTGGATGACTGAACATTTCCAGCGTGGGATTGCTCATTTCACTGGTAAGAAACCCAAATCTGTGCTATCCAATGCGGCAGAAATCCCAATGGCTGGGTTGGGTGGTAGCATGCCAGTGAACACCCAGCTGCTTGCCTGGCCATTGCTTGGCTCCAGCACCACCATGGCATGGGGACACGGTGTTTTCCCGCTGCTATCAAGCAGTAATCCCACTGTGCAGGTCTGTCTGCTGTTTTTTTTGGCACTGCTGGTTGCTCTTGTGTTTTTGGACCACAGAAAGCCATGTGTTGAGCCAAAACTTTTTTTTTCCAGGTTATTTACAATATGCAGAACCTGTATCAGCTGCTGGTGCCAGTGAGCATTTCTTCTGGTACCTTTTGCTCTCAAATTAAACACCCGAGATTAAAGCATGAACCTTAAGTAGGACCTAGTCTTTAATTCCAGAGCTAAATCATGCCTTGCGACATCTTGCGTTACTCAGAAGATGATGCAATAACTCACCCCTTGCCTAATACCATTGCTCAAATGGCAAGGTCCCTCAGCCCGGCTGTAGAGGAGATAAAAAATCTCTTCTTGCCTCTTTTTTCCATTTGTTTAGATAGGCTGGAAAAAAACAAAGCCTGGGAGAGCATGTGTAGGCTCAGTGAAGGCTTTTTGGAGGTGATCATCTAGTTTTGAGGGCTTTTGGAAGCACTCAGATTGCTCAGAAAAGTGGTATTGCAAATTCCTGTCCAATTTGCTTAATTTTTGATTTTTGAAGAGTCCAGTTCTGGTCCAAACCAAGTCATCACCTTCTGGAGGAACCTCTTTTTTTCCTCCCTTGATTGGAGACGGGTTCACCGCAGCCTCAGACCAATGTCCTTTGGAAATGCCAGCCCTTCTGCAGTAGGAACCCAGCTGATCTGGGAGCTGCTGGAGAGCTTGAGTTGGAGCTGAGTCTCCCTCCTCATCCTTTATTGCTGAGATATGAGATGCAGAAAGCATGTTGAGGTCAGGTAGGTGTTCCTTCTCCCATCCTGGAGGATTGTGTGGAAGGGAGACCTTCTGTTGTATTCAGGGGATGGAGCCTTACACAGTTGAACAGCTTTTGAAGTTTGGGAAAGAATAGTATTTTTTAGGTTTTAGAGTTTTCTTTAAATTTTTGCTCCTTTATGCTCTTTTAGACTGTCACTAGACATCTTTTGGGAGCTGGGTAGAAAACTTTCTGGAGAATATAGTTTCTTGGTTGGATTGTCTCCCTGTTTGCAGGTGGTTTAGGGTCTTGATGGAAACCACCATCCAGAAGACCTCTTGGCTTTAGACTGTTGAACTTCTTTGGGTTTTTAGTCCTAAAATCACAGAATAATTGAGGTTGGAAGGACCCTCCAGAGGTCTTCATCCCATCCCTGTGCTCAGAGCACAGCCAACTTCAAAGTTAGGTTGTTCAAGCCCCATTGAGTTGAGTTTTGAGCATCTCCAGGGATCCCCCACTCTCACAAGGAAAAGCTTCCCCTATTGCAACTTCCTTGTCCTCTCGTTGCGTGTGTCCAGGAGGAGTTTGGCTTTGTTATCTCTACACCCTCCAATTAGTGGCTGTAGGCAGCACCTTCATGCTCTCATCTTGAAGTGGTATGAGCCCAACTCCCCCAGCCTGGCTTCATCCATCACATCCTCCAGTCCCCGATGGCTGGGGACCTTCATTGGGCTTGCTTTGTTGGATGTTGGATCTATCAACAGCTGTGAGCTCCTGACGCAGTGGAGCAACCTTGCTAATTATCACAGCTACCATTTGGTGTGTCGTTAGGCTTAAAATACATGTTGAGTAGCTCCGGTACAAAATAAACCAGACCCTTTGTGTAGGAAGTATCTGCCGTATGAAGAGCGGTGACGTGGAAAAGCACCTCAAGGTGCATCCTGGTGTTTTTTTGGGGTGGTGGTGAAGGTTTAGGCAAAATTTTTGCACCCTGATACATGACTGAGCCTCTCGAGCATGCCATTACCCTCTGCTTATCAGCCCTGACAGTTATGGCTTCGATGAGCCAGGACTCTTTCGGCTCTTCTGGAGATGTTGGTATTTCTCAATCCATGACCTTTGAAATATGTTACGTAATTAACCATCGCTGAATTTGTCTAGAGCTGGGTCTGCCGTGTCTAGGAGAGCTCCTGTCCTGGTCTCCGCGTAACTGCTCCCGTACTGGGAAGCTCACGAGTTTTTCCCTTAGCTCTGGTTTTCTTTGTGTGTTTTGGCCACGGGCTCATGTGATGGCTCAATTTTGAAAGTGTCTTGATGTCCTGGCTGGGTTGCTTTAACTCTTGGGATAGAGGAAAAACAGAGAGGAGAGACCCGTGACCCCGAGACGAGGGTGTTTGACCTCTTGAAGGAGAGACCGTGAGCTCAAAAATGAATTCAGATTTGCCGTGCTCTCTTGGGAAAAGCTGCAGCCACACTCCTGTGGTTAGAGGAGCAGCTCTTGCTGGATTACCATAGAGGGTAAATTTGAGCCTCCTAAGTCCAAGACATTAAACTCCCTCATCTCTCGCCGTTTCCAAGAAACCAGGATTTGCAGGGAGTGCAGTTACGTGCTCATCAGGAGAAAGATAAATCACCGCATGTTTTCCTCTAAAGGAGACAGTTTCTAAAAATAGGAGCTGTGCTGGAGCTCCGGAGAACAAAAGAGTCCCTGGAAGGCTCCTGCCACCACCGTCCTTTCTTGCTATCGGTGCTCTCTGCCCCTCTCCATCCATGCGCTGGGGATTTATGGAAGTGTTTAAAATCTGCCGATTTGGGAGGGTTGGGTTTTTTCCCGGCATTCCCGCCCTGGCCGGTTGGTGACTCAGGCTTTCCTGAATGAATGCTGCCGGTCTCCCGTGACCTCGACAGCTTGGCCCTGGATCCTGCTGGCCTTTTCCAAAATGTTTTTAAAGCCAAAAGGACCTGATCTGGGAGCTAGGGATGCTGCCACCTCTCCAGGACAGGCTCTGACAGCACGGATGCCAGATAAACCCTGGTGATGTGCGTGGTCCCAGCTCTGCATCTAGATGAAAGACCTCCAACCTCATCATCTCCGGATGAGACCTACGTGCTGGAGACGCTCAGGCTTAAAAGTCTCGCCTCTAAGGTCGCTCACCTAAGACGTTAGAAGGATGGGAAGCCAACCCTGGCTTTTCACATCCCTCCTCTGCTTTCAGGGCAGGTCCTGCCCTGCCTCCCCCATCTCCATAACCAGCGTGGTGGCCTGAATACCACATTCCTCCTGGTTTTACAGCACACAACCAGTAATCCATAGAATAAATGCAAACTGTGAGCGGCTGCGTCCATCCCGGAGGGGACAGAGGTCAGTTTGGGCTGTAGAGGCTCTCGCAGGCTGAGCCTGCAGACTGTTGCAGCAAAACCTATGTCCTTGGCTGTGTGTTTCCAAAGCGCTCCCCATTTCCTGTGTAGGATGCGCAGCTGATCCTGCTCTCTCTCATCTTTATGTTCAACATTAAAGGCTCTCTGGGTTGTTGGACGGTGCATTGTGGAGGCTGAGCTGCTCCTTGCATGTCCCTTTCTTTTCTCCATGAGCCCCAGGCATGGTCTGTGCTGGGTTTGCACCCTCCATCAAGCTGTGGACACCTCCTTCCCATGGCCTCTTAGTTATTTCCACCACGTAGGTGAGCTCCAGGCAACTCTTGGGCTACTGGGCATCCCATGGCCCAAGATGACGATGATAGGAGCAGGGATGCAGGACAATTCCTTGTCCTAGCAGTAAGCTTGCTTGCCTGGGGCCAGGCTGCCCATGACCTAAGATGATGATGACGATGATGGGAGCAGGGACGGGGGACAATTCCTTGTCCCAGCAGCAAGCTTGCTTGCCTAGGGCTGGGCTGCTGGGCATCCCATGATCCAGGATGATGATGATGATGATGGGAGCAGGGACGTGGGCTAGTTCCTTGTTCCAGCAGCAAGCTTGCTTGCCTGGGGCTGGTTCGCAGCAGGAAACAATGTGGATTCACCCAGCTATGCCTCAGCTTCCCCAAGCTCCCAGCCTTGCCTGTAATAACAAGTGAGTCCCTGCTTTCCATACAGCTGGGACAGGTGACGCATGGCTAGACCAGAACAGGGGGGATCCAGCATGAGGAGCAAGACCCTCATGTCCTGCCCTGACCTCAGCCCTGGCTGATGGAGCCTCTGGGCCAGGTAGGTTCGATCCAGATGTTTTTGTTGGACACAGCCGAAGGCTCTCCTCCTCTTGAGGAACGATGTAGCTGGGTCTGATATATCTCAGTAGACCCTGCAGATCTTCAGGAGGCATTTGCCTGCCTCTCATCGCTGCCTGAAATTCTGCCTTGCATCTTCTCACGAGCAGGATTGGAGGTGGTTTGGCCCAGGAGCCATCCTGGGGGTTCAGCCAACACCGGAGTGAAGCAAAGCTCTTCCAAGCCCCAGATGATGCTTGGGCACCCAGAGAAGCCCTGCATGCTGGTCCAAGGGCAGAGAAGCACGCTGGCGCCGGAGAGGCTCGTGATCCCCATCCATAGAGCTGGGGCAACTGGTCTTCTTCGCAGGGTGGACCAAGACAACCCTTCTCCAGCCGCTCGGCTGTGGTTCCGTGCCAGATACCTCTCCAGTGAGCAGGGGTGGCGGGAGCACGGCCAGCGGCGTGTGCATCTTCCTGTTAAACTGCTTAGCTGCAGGAACGATTATACATCAAATAGTTGTGTGTGGGATTAAACCCTCTTAAGTGTGGCTTGGAAATCCTCCCGTAATCCGGACCCGGCTGTAGGAGGGAAGGATGGGCAGCAGGAGCAGAGGGGGTTTATCTGCTGGGAAAGCTTTTTTCACACACACACACACAAAAATCACTTTATTGCAAATTGCATTGAAGAAGCCTTACTTGGGCACTGACCTTGGAGCTTTCCTCTCTGTTGCAGATGAGCCTGATCCCGCCCTCTCCGGTGCCGTCCCAGCCACAGCTCACAGGACCGAACATGGGTAAGTTCCCAAGGGATGTCACAGAGCAGGGAGCGCCTGGGAGCGCGTCTCCCCTTGCTAATGGTACTCCAGTTACACAAAGCCCCAAAATATCTCCATGGCTGTCCCCAAAGAGGGTTGTCCCATCACTGAGGACGTCAGCAGGTCCCTTCAGAGCCAGCCAGCGCAGTCCCCTTGCTGCAGAGCAGTGTTGGTTGCTCTAATTAATCTTGTTTGTCCTGCTTCCCAACAAACCACCCTGCTTCTGCCTACCCTAAATCACCCCTTGGAGCCATCCTGGTTCCCCTCAGAGCCATCCCAGTTCCCCTCGGTGCTGCTGGGGCTGTCCCTGCTGCAAGGGAGAGAGAGATGCTGGGAGGTGGCTGCTTGATTTGGTTGTATTGGGTGTCCTGAAGCCGTTAAGGGGTGTCCCAAGCAGTTCTGAGCACCCTGAAAAAGGCAGATTTTGGGGTGCCAGCCCAAGGCTCATGCAAGGCAAGGGTCCTTGTCCCTTCTCATGGCATCGGGGACCCCCGCCTGGCTCAGAATCACTCTCTGTCTTAGCCTGTTTAGCAATGCAACCAATGCCCAGCACGTTTTAATGGGCTTATTTTAGTATCTGCTGTCGACTGATCCTCCCTGGGCCAGCGGTTTCCTTAGCGAGTTATTTTTAATAACATTTGCAGGGTTTACAGTGCATATGGGAATCGCATTTCCCTGATATCACGCCACAGACAATGGTGAGCCCGTCCTCCAGTCCGCAGCAATTTCTCATGAGTAAAAATAGGGAAAGGTTTGGAGCGGGGAGGGTGAGTGTGGTGGGGTGGGAGGGTCAGTTCACCCCTAAACCTGGCTTTTTCCAGGAACAAGCTGGAAATAAATAGGTTTAAAAAAGAAGAAGAGAGAGAGGCAGTGCGAGAACCCTGTGGAACTGGCAGCCCTGCTGCCTCCAACAAAGGTGCTTTGTTCTCCTGGCAGCACAACTTGACCCGTGAGATAGTGTTTTGCTGGCCCTGGAGCAGCTCCTTGCATGAGGTCTCGAGTCACCGGGCTTCTCCTGGCATTGGGCTCTGTGGTCCGGCAGGTTTCTTCCCTAGGGATGGTTTAGCAGGTGGCAGGAGTGGCGATGTGGTTTGCCTCCCACTTTTGGCCGTGCATCAGTGCCACGGGTGCTGTGTAGAGGGAGAAGCCGGGCATGAAGCTGGCTGTGGAGGACAGAAGCTGGGTTGTACCCTTAGGGCAGGGATGGGGATGCGGAGGAATCTTTCCTCACTCTGCAGTTCGGTGGATGCACCAAGTCTACTTGCCCCCAGAGCCAGCGTCTGCCAAACCCCAATGAAGCTGCCATTAGGGTCATCAGGGCTCCTGGGTCTCTTGGGCCCCAGTTCAGAAGCCTAAATGTGGGGATCTGGTACCGTTTGAGCCTCTCTGCTTCCCCACTGAGCCTCTCACCACCCCCATAGAAGGGTTTGAGGCTTTTGTAGATCCTGTCTCATAACTGTTGGTCCCATGCCAGATGTCTCCAATCCCTCGAGGCATCTCAGAGAACATCAAGTGCCTCTGTTCCACCCTCATGGCCCTCACCATGTCCCTTCTTATTCCCCGAAAAAGCCTCCAAGCCCAATGTAGGATTTTTAAAACCACCAGGCTGGGACTGCCCGTGGGTGTGCTTCACCCCTCTCTAACACACAACATGTCTTTGGTGCCACGGTGGTACCCACAGCACCCGTCTGGGTGGCATGGGGCCACCCAGTCCCACTGTAGAGCTCACCCCGTGGAGACTTTTATGTTCTCCAGCTGTTTGATGGGGTCTTGCTGACTTTGGCATACTTGCGGAGGGTTTGGAAGAGGATGGAGAGGAGGAACCACCTTGATCCACTGTGACTTGGGGTCTCCGCACAGGGAATAAAGACTTCTTACCCCTGCTGTGGAGAGGGATCACCCAGGAACTTTCATTTAATCACAGACACAAACCATCCTTTGGTCCCAGAGACCTTTGGTATGGTCCACATTGGCACTTAGAGTTGCATAAAGATGGATTTGAAGAGCTCATTGGCTTGTTCTTTGGCCTGATAGTAACAAGTGTCATCGCTAAGAGCAAATATCCCTGTTGAGCTGGGTAAAAAGGAGGCAATAAGGTGTCCAAGCATCACGAGAAGTTAGGAGGGAAAAGGCAAGGAGAAGCAGAGAGTGGGGTGGAGCAAGGGGGAGATGACTTCTGGCCCAAGGCAGGAATTGGTGATGTGCTGATGGGAACTCAATGCTCCTGTTGTGCCTGGCATGAACATGGAAGAGCCACTGTAGGGAACAGATAACAGCTGTCGCTGAAACGAGCTTGGAGCAAGCCTAGGAGAAAATGCAGAAATGATTCTAGCCAAGGGAGGGTGGAAAGGGATGGACTCATTTTTGTCCCAAGTCTTTAGTATTTGGGGCAATATGGAAGTAACTGCGAAACCCACAGCCGGTGTTATGCCGTAACATCATGCAGGCTCGCTCTGGTTCTAGGACAACCCTTTTATAAATGGAAATGTTTGTATTATCCCCATTAACTGGTTACTAACTCTCAAAATTTATTTGCAGCTCCACGAATGAAGAGCATTTGGAGTTCAAGAAGGCTTTGTACAGAACAGACGCCAGGAGCTCCCTAGACTTGCGAAACATGACTGTGTCCGGCAGTGTGACCTGGGACACCTCCGCCCTGGAGACGAGAGTGAGCGATGGGAGAGAAGAAAGCACTTTAGAGAGAATCTCTGGCTTGAAGGACTCGAAAGACGCGCGGTGTGTAAAGGAGTCGGCATTCGCCGTGGAGCCCCAGGTTGTAAATACTGTGCAGGTGGATCCTGAGCAACTGGAGAGCGACTCCGAGGACCTGGACGGTGGCAAGGTGGCAGCAGAGACGCCCAGCCCTTGTGCTGGGGCATCGGTTGGCGGCGGGGAAGAGAAATATCTTAAAAATGAACCAAAGCAACTTGAAGGCCTCAGCAAAGAGCACTTAGATAAAAGTAAGAGGGGAATCCAGAGGGTTGACTGGATTTCTAGACCCAGCAAAAGCCCAAGTCCTCACTACAAAGACATAAGTAAGCCGACAGATGTAGCAACCAACTTGCCCTTTCGGGGACAGTCCATGCGTGAAGTGCCTCCTCCGCTGACTCCGACGGTGTTCAGAAAAACGCTAAACCCTGTCCTTGGCAAGTCCAAATCCCTGGAGAGCTCCTCGTCCCACAGGAAGGGGCTGATGGCCGACTCGGACTTGGGCGAGATCAACCCACTCAGCACGGCCGAGTGGACAATCCAGAAGCCGGGTCTTCAGCTCGGCGCGGACCTCACCGTCGGCAAACAGTCCTGGACGGTAAATGCCGAAGACTCGGTGGAGCGGATCCCGTTGATGTCTCTGGAGCCTGCTCCCTGCAGCTCCTACGACATCGAAATGAGGCCCTATGTGTGCAGCGTCTTGTTGGAGGAACAGGGGAAAGAGGAGCTGGGTCCGGAGGAGGACCCTACGGTGTACACCTGCATCGAGTGCAGCATTTACTTCAAGAAGAAGGAACATTTGATGGATCACATGCTTCAGCATAATCGTGGACCAGGGAGGGACCAAGACAGAGATGCTTTGGGAGGGCAGTGTCAATTCTGCTGCAACGAGTGCGGATGGGCCTTTGGAGACCCCACGTCTCTGGAGCAGCACAAAAGGCTCCACCAAGAGTCTAGGGAAAAAATTATTGAAGAGATTCAGAAGTTGAACGAGTTTCCAGATGAAGGCCGGGAAGCCCGGCTGCAGTGCCCCAAGTGTGTCTTTGGTACAAACTCCTCCAAGATCTTTGTCCAGCATGCCAAGATGCACGTCAAGGAGAGGAAGGACCAAGGGGCAAAGAACATGAATCTCTTTGGAAGCGCGGGCAGCGGAGAAATACGGGATAGCCCCGTGCACGGCATCTACAAACACTTCAAACCAAATGAGCACATGTCCCTGCAGATGCAGGTACCACCTCACGGCAGCAGCAAAGGGCTCAGCACCTGTATGCTCTGCAGCTTCCCGGCCCCCAACGAGAACATCCTCAAGGAGCACATGAAATACGCCCATTCCCACCTCTCCTGGGACACGGAGGTGTACGAAGATGATCCCAATCAACCGGGAACTAGCAGAGATGCCTACAGCCCGGCCAGGACAGGCCGGTTTGCAGAGACTGATTATTTCGGCAAAGCAGACCGGCTTTTCCCTCCACCTCACCGAGAAAGCACATCGCATTACGAAGGTGTTCACGGTTTTGCCCTAACTCACCCAAGACTCGACAAAAGCAACGGGGCTAGTAAAAAGGACTACCAGACATCAGGGTTTCATGCCAGGAAAGCAGCTCCATATGCCGCCCCACACAAAAACCTGGGGTTGTCCAGTTTTTCTTCCGCTAAAGCTTATTCCCAGTATGCTCTGCAGCAGTTGAAAAAAAAAGCAGCAGCTCAGCACCTTGAAGGAGAAGGCGACGGTCTCAGGAGCCACCCGATGGGGCTGGAGGAGCTCAGGCACAAGTGGATGTTGGCCAGCGACACTGGGAGCATGGAAGAGGAGATCTCCGTAAGCACAGAAATAGATTTGGGCGAGAGCAGAGGCATCAAACCTGTCACCATCCCTCAAGCTGCCTTGGACCTCAAGAGGACGTTCAGAGACACCCTGAAAGCCACGGACTCTTCGATAGCTTCGGAGCAGCAGCAGCAGCAGTTGCGGAAGATGGTCCCCATCGTCCTCCTGGAGGAGGTGAACCTGCACCCCAAGGCGACGAAGCGACCCCGGGGGAAGCCATTCAAGAAGAAAACAACACTCCCTTCCCGGGAATTCATGATGGAAGAGCCCCTTCCCTTGGATATGCTCCTGTTGGACGCTCCTCTGGAGGGTTCTCTGGAGCTTGATGACCTCTTGGACTCCGACTCACCCATGCTGAAGAATGAGGAGAGGAAATGTCCCTACTGCCCAGACAGGTTTCACAACGGGATCGGGCTGGCGAACCACGTGCGGGGCCACCTCAACAGGGTGGGGGTGAGCTACAACGTCCGTCATTTCATCTCGGCGGAAGAAGTGAAAGCTATTGAGCAAAAATTTTCCTTCCAAAAGAAGAAGAAAAAAGGTAGTATGTATTCAATTCACCGTGCTTTCTATTTTCTTATTTTAATTGGTGGGGTTTTCTCCTCCCACCGAGAACTGGGTACGTATGGTACTGTAGTCAACCTGAACCGTGGTGGCCACGGCACAACCAGTGGCATGTGGTTGTCTCAGGTGCAACCCTCCCCCCCCCGCCCCTGGAGGCCTGAGCCAGGGGTTTTAGCGGCATTGCTGACTGTCTGTCCTTCTTTCCGCAGTTGCAAACTTTGACCCGAGTACTTTCAGCCTGATGCGATGCGAATTCTGCGGAGCCGGTTTCGACACGCGAGCGGGTCTCTCCAGCCATGCCAGAGCCCACCTGAGAGACTTTGGTATTACCAACTGGGAGCTCACCATCTCACCCATTAACATCCTCAAGGAGCTGTTGGCCAACTCATCAGAGCATCCGATGCTGCAAGCGGCGATGGGAGCGGAGCCCTCGTCCCCAAGCCGGGAGAGGGAAGCTCACGGCTTCGTGCCTCGCAAGAGCATGACACCCATGTCCGAGTGCAGCATTCCACGGTCTCCTCTGTCCCCATTCCCCCCATCCTGGGGAGATGAGTCCCTGCAGTCCTACAGAGATGGTAAGTGTTCTGTGAATGCCCTGTGGAAGCCAGAAACCCTTTTGATAGCCCCAAACTATCGTGTCCTGCTGAACAGAGCCTTGCTGGAGGAGGGCTATTTACAGGGAAGGGTTTAATCGGCATAACCTGGTGTTGGTTTATCCAGCTCCATCGCTGATGCTCTGGGTCTTGTGAAATTTGATGCTGGTTTAGGGCAGGTGGATGGAGATGCTGGCAGACGAAAGAGTTGGGCGGTGCGGTCTCTTGAGGGGTAGAGGGAGGGGTCACATCCCACCAGGGAGCTGTGCTTTGGACGTTTGGGCTTTGTTGGAAAGCGTCGCATTTAGGAACGAGGTTTCCGTAGGGGAAACGCCTAAAGCTTTGCAAATCATGGGGCAGAGAGTGGCTGGAGGGAAGGAGAAGAGCGTGGTCGCTGGTACCGGTCCGGCCTGGCAGTGCTTGGCCACGCAGAAGGCAGGATGCGACCTCTGGCTTGGGGAGCTATGTTCACTCCTCAGCTGCTTATTTTCCATAAGTATGTTACTGTGGTGGGAAGTGTAAAGGGTCCTTGCCAAATGGATTTGGGTCTGAGCTCGTTGCCCTCCATCAGAGGAGCTCCAAACTATTCAAACAGGATTATCTATTCCAGAGCAGAGCCCGTCCCAAACAGCTTCCAGATTTCCTTTGCAAGGCTCCAAAAAAACTGAAATTGCCCCAAAAACTTGGCAACGTACCCTTCTGCCAAAGACTAAAAACTTGCTCGTGCATTAGGAAAAACAACCACCTACAGACACCTGGCACTACTGGAAGCGTCTTGAAGTCCCTGAAGCAGCTTCTCGTTAGGTTCTGCTCAGCCTAATCCTATGTTAGATACAGGCCTGCAGCGAGAAGCTATCTGTCTTTAATTGAAATATCAAAGAGCTTGTAATCCTGGCTCTCCAGACTGTTCCACATGCCTGGGACGCTCTTTGGAAGGAGTCTTGAGCGTAACGAACACAAATTAAAATATGAACAAACCCAAACTCTTTTTTTTCTTGGCATGGCAGATCTTGGAGGATGAATAGCTACCAGCCCGGGGTGGTGGTTGATGCCAATGAGAGGCGTTTTGGAGGGCTCAGCTGGGTTTCTGCTGCCAGTGGCTGGATGCTCCTGCTGACTGTGACTGTCGCTCGGCAATTTTTAGGTCTCCTGGTGCCCAGATTTCACTGGCACAAGCCGTTAGAGATAGCGCCGCTGTTTTAAAAACTAGGGCTTGGGTATTTTGTAGTTAAGAAGGGTGGAAAGTATCTCGGTGAAGAAAGAGTGCGGCCACCCTTTGGTAACAACTGCTCATTGGAGAAGAGGTTAATGCAGTTCTTAACACGGCAAATCTAATATCAAATGTCCCCAATGTGAAGTTTTAGGAAAAAAAACAAAATGGGTCACGTCTTGAAATACGATCTTGCTTATCAGTTCGGGCAACGTCACTCAAGTTTTTTTCAGCATGTGAAGTTGGCCCGGGGCTGGGAACTTCTCCTGCTCCTTGCTGTGCCCATCTCCAGTTGCCTTGAAATGCCAGTGGGTGTTTGGTGGGAGAAATCGGGTCAGGAATTGTCCTTTGAGTTGAATGAAAGCTTGATTTCGGTCTGCTTCAGCGTTGTATTTAAACCCAGATAAGGCTGAGGATGGACACGTGAGATGAGCGGAGGGTGAGCGTGACCTGCACAAGAGCAAGAGCTCAAACACCCCCTTCAGCAGCACTCCTGGATTTAAACTCGTGCACTCTGTATTCCCTTACGAGTCATGTCTTTGGGGGACAATGCCAAGAAAATGGGTAAATTTGGAAAGCTTAAAAACCCCTGGCCCAGCAACCTGTTGTGTAACCAAAGCATGCACAGCGGATCACGTGGAGATAGTGATCGGTGGACGGCTTTTGTATTTAAATCCAAGCCTGAAGTCTCTTAGTTACGCTCCCAAGCTCATGGAGACGACTTGCCATGAGTGAAAACCCTCCTTGTTTTGCTTCCAGCCCGAAACGATGCTTTCAGGGCGCTCTGGCTTCGTGGTGAAAGTATCTGTTGCAACCGATTTAAGAACGAAGCGGTGCCCATTGCGTTGCAATATTTATTTAACTCTTGCTCTGGGTACAGCTGCGGGGAAGCAGCTGAGCAAACAGTGAAGTGGGTTTGGAGATTGGGGGATGCTGAATCTGTAGCTGGGAGGATTTTAGCCAGTTTTTTTTGAGCCCACTTGTCCCCGTGTCTCTTCAAATCACTCATGAGATGTGCGAGAGCTCGAGTGACCTGCCTGCTTCTGCGTGGGTCTTTGTGGCCGTGCCAAATCCTCAACCGCTGCTCCCAGGCTGGAGCGAGGAGCTGCCTGAAGGGCACCTGCTTAGTGTTAACATCCTCTGCTCGTGTTTTATGCTAATTCTGTAATTTATAGAGGGTTTTAAGCAACGTAAACGAGATAAAGGCTGTTAGCAAGTTATAGTGGCAGGAGGACCTTGTGAACAGTCAGTGGTGGCACCGCACCAGACCTGGCGGCGTCTCAGCCGGTGGCTCTGTGTCATGGCGGTGGCAGCCCCGTGCCGTGGGAGCAGCGATGCTACTCGCGCTCCGGGACGATGTGACAGCTCAGCATCTGCAGGCAGCTCTCCGCAGACAGCTTCCTGCTTCCTTCCCCTCCACTTCCAGATGCGTGAACTGCCAGAAGGTCTCCGCTGGCATTGCAAGATGCCTCTGGAGCTGTTAAGAGCTAAGAATATCAGTAGACCCTTAACTGAAACCTTCCGTCGTGGGGGCGGGTGGGGAGAAATCCCCTTTTCGTGGAACGTTTTGTGAACCGTTTTCTGCGCTGGCTGCAGTTCGTGGTTTCTAACGAGGCTGCAGTGGGAAATGAAGGTGGAGGATTCAGCTCTGGGTGCCGGGAGATGAATTTGATGAGCATCGTGGTGCTCTCTGTTCTTGGGCTTGTGACCAAATCACCACAAGACCTGAGTGTCTCGGTCCTCTGGGGGTGAAGTCTCCCCTGCCGGAGCTGCTCACAAGTGGGACGTGAAGAAGAAATGAAGAGCGGCGTTGGGAAAGGGCTGTGGGTTTAACACACACTCACTCTCTTGCTCGTCTCGTACTCTTGGCTGCTTGTTTAAAAACGAAAAAAAAACCCTCTTTAAGCAAAACTAAAAGTCAAAGGGAGGAAGTAGGTGTTTGGGTCTGTGGTGAGAACTTGAACTTGACTGCGCTGGTTGTTTAGATGGGAGTGTGTGTGGCAAAAACAGGATGTTTTGAGATACCAGGGGAATCTCAGAGGTTACCTATTCCCTCCCGCTGCTTCCAGGCAAGTCCATGGTACTTAAACCAGCCTGAACTTGGCTGCTCCGGGCTCTGATGGAGACTCCACCACCGCCCTCGGCACCCACGCTGCCGTCACCAGCCCTCACCCTTAGAAAGCCGAGGGGGTCTTTGGTATTTTTAGTATCTAAATCCATTACTGTTCATTTTACTCACAATAAGCCAAGACAACAATTTATGCTCTTCTGTAGACCCAGATCTTTCAATCTCCCCTTTTTGTATGATTTTAGACCCTTGATTGCTCGTGATTCCCTCCCCGATATGTCTGAACCCTCCCTGAAGTGCCGTGCTCAACATCAGACACGTCTCGGCTGCAGTGCTGTGGAGAGCAGGAGGGTTATCATGGCTCCTGCCCATCCCAGGACAGGCTGTGACGTAGCGGGGGTTGCAACATTCATTCTGGTTCGGTTTTGAACAGCTTAGAAGTCTGAAAACTCCCCCCCCCCCTTTTCTGTGGAAATGCTGGCTCCTGAGCTGTCCCCAGCCATCCCTGGGGAGTTGGTGGCTTCTCCAGGCAGGTCCCTGCAATCAGCAGTGGCTTTCCCTGTATGTTGTGACGGGCAAAGGTGTGTCCTGCTGCTGCAACCGCCTCCTTAAAGCCTGGCTTGGCTCGTTAGTGAGGCTGTTTGTGTATCTCCTGGCTCCAAACCTATTGGCAGCCACCTCGGAGAACACGTGGCGCTTCTTGGCAGGCATTGGGAAGTGTTAGGCAATTGCATCCTCCTCAAAACAGCTTGCAGTTCTCCTTCCTTGTAGCCTGCCTCACCTTGCTCTGTCCCCTGGACTGCTTCGAAGGGTTGGCACCATCATCCTCTGTTCTTCTTCTCCCCTTTTTTTCCCTGGATTTAACTCCCTGTAGTCTCTCTTACTGTCCCAAACTGCAAGGTCTTCTTCTAGACCTAGATTTCTCTTCTCGATCTGCTCCCATGCAGCGACAGTGATGTTTCATCCAGGAAGAGGAGCAAATGTGCATTTGCTGGTTGACCTTCCACCCCATGCAGTCTTTCCTTCTGGAGTGCATCTGATGTAGCGTGGGTTTTTAGGAGGAGGAGAGGGTCGGTTGAATGACACGGGCTCAGGGAATGATTTCCCAACTGCTCTGTCTGCTGCTTGCTTGCGTTGAGCCCCCAGATGAGGACTCAGAAGTGGGGCTTGCCGCGACCACATCAAAGGTCCTGCCTTGGCTGAAGAGTGTCTTCTCCCTCTGTAGAGCATAATACTCAGAAACATTCTTAGCATTCCCTGGCTTGGAAGGGACCATGAGGATCATCGAATCCAACTCCTGACTCCACACAGGGCAATCTAGAAGTTAAACCCTATATCTAAGTGTGTTCTCCAAATGCTTCTGGAACACCAGCAGGCTCGGGGCCCATGACCTCATCCCGGGGGAGCTTGTTCCAGTGCTTGACCACCCTCTCTGTGAAGAACTCCCTTTCCCAATGGCCAGTCTGAACTTCCCTTGATGCAGCTTTAAGCTGTTCCCTCGTGTCCTATCACCAGACACCTGAGAGAAGAGATCAGCACCTCCCTCTCCATTCCCCATCACGAGGAAGCTGTAGACATCAATGAGGCCACCCCTCAGTCTCCTCTTCTCTAAGCTGACCAACCCTGCTATCCTCAGCCGCTCCTCACAAGCCCTCTACTCCTTTCACCATCTCTGTTGCCCTCCTTTGGACATGCTCTAATACTTTTATGTCCTTCTCAGATTGTGGAGCCCCAAAGTGCCCACAGGACTCAAGGTGAGGTCACACCAAGACGTGGGACAACCACATCTTTCGACCAGTTTGCTATACTGTGCCTAATGCACCCCAGCATACAGGTGGCCCTTTTTGCCATGAGGACACACGGTTGACTCCTGTTGAGCTTCCCATCAACCGAGACCCCCAGATCCCTCTCTGCAGAGCTACGCTCCAGGACATGTGGAGAACAGAGTTCTCCTTTCAGCGGACAACGAGGGGAAAAAGGGACAGGGTGTGTGTCAGGGGCTCCAGAACTGATTTTAGGGCTGTTCAGGGGAAAACCTGGTGTGGTCTGCTCAGAGATAGAAGTGGGCAGAGACCCCACAGCCACTTCGATTCCTCCCCCCACCTTTTTTTATCCAGGATGCGCGAGCCAGCGTGGCCAGGGCCAGGAGGAGCCTGTGACTTTGTGGTGCCTGGGGTGGGGACAACCACAGCCCGAGCCTCAGCAAGGGGCTGTGGAGAGGCTGGAGGAGATCAGAAGGGGAAGGCTTTTCCACCAGCACAAGTAGGGCTGGAAGAGGATGTTTATTGTAGATTTTATGGGGTTGTTTTGAACCTCATTTCTTCCTTGACGGTTTGACTTGAGAGTGAAGAGCTCGGCGCAGCTCAGCAGCGGCTCCAATTTCCATTCTGACCTTTGCTTCCTCTGGTTAATTGTGGTTGCCCTCCGCGAAGGAATTGAGATGCTTTGTGGATGTGGCCTTTTCGTCCTCCTTTCCGTGGAGGAGCACGCCTGCGTGTCCCATGGCGGCTGCGTTAATCGCAGATGAACGGAGGTTAGCAAAACCTTCTGGAGGTCCGTACCTGACCCTGGCTGCCAGCAAGGCCAACTTCAAAGCCAGGTCAGGTTGCTCAGGGCCGTGTCCCTTTGAGTTTGGAGAGGGTTGGAGGTACCACCACCTCTCTGCTGGGTTAACGTGCCCTGAGGACCCTCCTCGTGTTTCGGTTCTTGGGTCACGCTCTCCTTTTGTGTCGGCCTCTCTGATTTTTCCTCCCTGTGTGCTCGTTCTGCGCTCACCCGCAGCCTGACCTACTTTCCACCGTCTTTGATTCCTTTCTTGAGTTCCAGGTTATTGAAAAGCTCACGTTGGCCTCCTGCTTCCCTTCCCTCCTTCCCCTGCACGGGGATAACACGGGCTGTTGCCCTTGATACTGTCTCTTCTCCTGGTCTCTGAAGATTTCTGATGGTAGGCAGCGCCGCAGGGAGGCTGGACGTCGGTTTTTAGCCTGAATTTGAGCTCCGTTTTCACCGCTGCTGATCTATGGCCACAGGAGACAGCGTGAAATCTCTCAGCCAGGTCTTCCAGCACAGTAATCGTAGAGTGAGGATCCCTGGGGACACCGCTCGAAGGCAGATGGTCGCAATAACCTATTTCGGTCTTGGCAACCAAGGACAGAAATTGTCCCTTTCCCTTTCCTAATGTTTTGGGGAGACCCTGGCTTGTAACTGCTGGAGAAGGGGATGTTGCCGGGGGGGGGAGCCCTGAGCTGGGATGACCCAGGGATACCCATGGGTGCTGCAACCACGGCGGGTTCAAAACCAGCCTCATGGCCACATCTGCATCCCAGCAGGATATCAGCGGAGAAAGGGACAGCATCTATTTCTTGTATTTCCCCTTTCTCCTTTAAATTTCAGTGAGCTCCTGTGCCTGCCACAGCGATTCCTCATGACCTCCTAGTCCTGATGTTGGTTTTTCTCCAGTTCCTTTAAGCCAAGGAGAGGTTTTATATCTTACCGCTCCAGTAGAGAAAGAAGAGAGAAACTTTAGGTGTAGTTTATTAGTAGCCCGTCCTCCTCGGCAGAGCCAGTGAGGGAAAGTACTGTGTTTAAAACGATTTGATAGCTCAAAAGCGCGACAGAGAGCTGGCAAAACCCCCTTGGCAAGGAGTCGGCTTGCACAGAGCTCTGGACGCTGTAGGCTGGCCAGCAAAGACAGATGCTTTCATCCTCACCCCAGACAGAGCCCGTTAGCGAGCCAGCCGTCAGGCAGTCCTGCCTGTCCTGGCGTTGCCTGTACCCCTTGTTGCCTTTGCTGGATCTTCTTCAGGAAGATTTGGCTCAAATCTGGGGAATTATTTTTTCAGACCACGGGGCGAAGCTGAGCTCCGCAGCTTGGAAGTGGCACCGGCTGCTCCACAGATCATCCCTTGAGTCCGGGTTAAAGCAGCAGGTTTTCCAACCGGAGCCCTTTTGCCAGGTGCGACAGGGTTGTCAGCCACTACGAGGGGCTTTTCTCTCCCCTCTTCTGAGCATGGTTTGCTGAGAATTAGCGTGAGGATATTTCACGGGTGTTTGAGGACTCGTGAATCTCTGTGCTACCCCGCAGATGTGAGCACGTGTCACCTCAACACCTGAAAGCTGCCAGGATGAGACCCTCCGTGTTGCTGCTGCACGGAGACTGAAGCCCCTGGGGACCTCTGGTTACTGCTGCAGGCTTTGAAACTCCCTGAAAATGTCAGGATTTGGCCCATCGTGGCTTCTTTAACCTCGCAGAAGCTGGATTAACCCCCTACCACCCCTTTTTAAGCTGTCTTGCGGTGCAAAAGTAAGTAGGAATTTGAACCTCCAAAGCTTCCCCATGCTGAAAAACAAAGTGTCTGGTGTGGGTCTGGTTTTGTTTTAGCTGTGGCTCTCATGGGCTCTCTCCTTTTCCCCCACGGCCTCTTCTTGGTTCGGTTTTGTTTATGCAATCTGGGAACGGCAGGCGGGTTTGCCATCGCACATGGGTTTTCTTGGGGTAATTCCGGACTGAATCGGCCAGCTTTGAGTGTGTGTGTTCAACTCGCAAGCCCAGAAACTGTAAGGAAATCCTTGTGGCCATGTTGGGACTCTGCTTGTCCTTCCCCACGGAGGTGAGGAGGAGGATGGAGCTGAGCAGAACCCATCCAAGGTAACGAATACATGCTCTGTCTTTCTGTATTTCTATTTTGGGCTCTGTAAGTAACTTTTATTCACCCGTGAGCTCCTTCAGTTAGAGCCAGCTTCCTCACCCTGATGTGCCGGGAGTGGATGGGGACAGTTCCTGCGGGGATAGGTCCTCTCCGCTCGCCGCTGAGGTTAATGGTCTGCGCTTGTTATGGTTCCTTTGCGATCCAGGTGGATTTTGTTTCCCAATCCAGGTGGATTTTGGTTCCTACACGTGTTTCCACCACATTCCCTTCTCCTTGTCTTCACACCGCTCACCGGCAGCGTTTCCCTTTTCCGATAGGACTCATTGCTGCTCTTTGCCTCAGTGCGTGACCGCATCTCCCTTCGCAGGGCTTGCTCTCTCCCAACACCCGCTGTAATTTTGGAATAGCTCTTGTTGAAAACCCGGAGTTCTCAGCCAGTTCCGGTAGGGCTCATCGGTCTGTTTAGGAGCGGGGCTTTCGAGGAGACTTTGCTGCCGTTGCCTCTGTCCCCTTGGGTCTAAATCCGTCCTCGGGCGTTATTTGTACCCCCTGCTTTAAGGAGAGGTGGCAGTGCCTTAGGAGATGGCCGATGTCCCCATATCCCTCCTCTGGACAACAAATTGCTTCTCTTTTGCTTTTTATTGAAGTGGTTTGGAATAGAAACCCCCAGGGCTGCGGTGGCGGGGGTGAGAATGGGACAGAGGTGGCTTTGGGTGGCCTTTTCCATCTCGGTGGGTGTCTGGGTGGTCCCATTCTCTGGGTATGGGGCTGTTGGGATGGGGAGAGCCCCGTTAAGTGAGGGGCAGGTTGAGACAGGGGCTGGGGGGTTGAGGCGGGGGGGGGGGGCAGCCAGGCCCCATGGCTGGGCCTGGAGCTGTGAGTGGGACTATGGAGGGACACTGGTCTTGGGGTTGGGGGGCAGCCAGGCCCCACGGGACCTATGGGGCTGGAGTTGTGAGGGGAGTCACGGAAGGACACAGGCCCTGGGGCCGGGCCTTGTCCCGTACCCCGAGCTCAGGCCTTGGGGGGCTGCCAGGCCCCATGGGGGGACTTGTGGGGCCAGGGTGAGAGCTGAGCCCCGGAGACCTGGTGCCCATCGATCCCGGGGCTAAGCCGGACCTGGCCCCGGGGCCTTGTCCGGTGAGCGGAGCCCAGGCCTGGGCCTCGCACCCCGCCATGGAGGGCCCCCTTCCCACCCCACCGCTCGGTCGCTCGGCGCTCCCCTTTCCTCCCTGTCGCCACCTCGCCGCAGGCCTCTGCCAGCCGGGGTGCCGATTGCTCGGCGCTCGGCCTCCCGCCCCGGCGACGGGTCGTTCCCCCCCCCCCCCCGCCGCCCTCCGCTTTCTCTCCGTTCCCTTACTCGGCGCTCGACCGCTCGCCCTGGCGGGCGGGCGCGCGCGGCTCGACGCTCGGCCTAACGGCCTGGCGGCCGCCCCGCATGTGCCGGAGCCAAGATGGCGGCCTCCACCTCCTCGCAGCCCAAAGTGACAAAAGCGGCGGCGGCGCCGCGACCCCGGGACCGGGACCGGGGTGGGGACGGCGAACCCGAGCCCGAGGCAGCGCCCGAGCCGGGTGAGCTCCTTTTTTCCACCGCCGACCCCGCCCCGCCGCGCCCGGGCCCACCCGCGGGCCCCCCCCCCCCCACCTCCAGCCCCCCCCCCCCCCCCCCTCCACCCCCATCCTCATCCTCTTCCCCCCGACGGGCCCGACCCGGGGGCCGCCGCCGGTTTCGGGTCCGGCTCTGACGAGGAAAGGGAGGGGAAAGAGAAGGAAGAGCCGGCGAGAACCGCTGTCGCCGAGCCGCCGCCCTCCTTTGTCCGTACCCCGGCCTCGCTTTGTCCCTCACGGGGGCCCCGCCGGATCCGGCCTGTCCCGCTTAAAACGGGACGTGCCCGGTTCCTGTCACCGCTGGGGACGGGATTGGGGGGGGGGACGGGGACGAGGTTGGGGGGCGGGGGGGGGGGAGGGACGGGACACACGACACGATCCCGGGTGGGGTGGGGTGTGTGTGGGGGGGATGTAAATCCCGGCCGTACCTTAGGGACCGCCCCGGGGTGGGAAGCGATGCCCCGAGAGCCCGAGGAAGCCCCCAGCCCGCCCCTGGGCCCGGGCGGGGCTGCCACTGCCGCCCCCCCCCCCCCCTCCCCGCAGGGAGGTGGCACCATCCTCACCCCCGCAGGGAGGTGCCACCTTCCCTGTTCCCCTGCCCACAGGGAGCTGTCACTTTCCTGTCTCCCCCTCCCTGCAGGGAACTGTCACCTTCATGTCCCACCCCCCCAGCAGGGAGCTGTCACCTTCATGTGTGCCCTCTCCAGCAAGGAGCTGCCACCATTGGTGTCCCCTTCCCCACAGGGAGCTGCCACGATCTGTCCCCCCCACTTCCCGCAGGGAGCTGTCACCATCCATCCATTCTACTGCAAAGAGATGCCACCTTTATGTCCCTGTGTCGTCCCCCCACCCACCCCAGGGAGCTGCCACCTTCATGTGTGTGTGTGTCCCCAGAAAGCTGCCACTGTCCCCTATGAGAGAGCTGCCACCAT
This sequence comes from Gypaetus barbatus, assembly GCA_028022735.1. Taxonomy (NCBI): domain Eukaryota; kingdom Metazoa; phylum Chordata; class Aves; order Accipitriformes; family Accipitridae; genus Gypaetus; species Gypaetus barbatus. Next base: position 1,368,915 of record CM051546.1, read on the forward strand.
CTCCCCTCCTGCAGGGAAATGCCACCATCCTCCCCCCAAGCACCCCCAAATCCCTCTGGCAGGTCACCGCCATCCCAGCGCCGTGTCACCTGCCACCAGGATGGGTGTCACCCTCTAAAAGCACCCACCAGCCCCGTGCAGAGCCCCCACCTCCGATTCTCGCTCTTGAGCTCTCCAGAGCAGCTGAAACCTTCGCGTCATGAAGCCAGCTCCTCACACCGACCTCCCTCGTCCTCGTTATCCGCCCTCGGGGGCTGACGATCTCTTTCTCTTGGCAGTCCTGGCTCCGGAAGAGGAAGAACTGGTGGCCATGGAGGTGGGTTCACCCCCTCTCCCGAAAAAAAGCGCTCCCGCTGGGCAGCTGGATCAACCCCCCACCAGGATAGGGACCAAACTGTCTCCTGAGCCGCCTGGGAGCAAACCAGAGCCTCAGGACTCCAAAAGTGAGTATTTTGCCCGGCTTCTCGTCATCTCCGACAGCCGAGTGCTGGGTTTTTGCTGCAAGGAGAGAATGGGGAGCCTGGCAGGCGTTTGTTTAACCCAATCCAGGAAGATTTTTAGGTCCTTTTGCTTAATTAATCCTCTAATTATAGGAGGGTGGCTGTGTTGTACTCCGGTATCGCTGGTTTACGTTGCTTTTGTTTCCCTGGCACCAGCAGCTTTCCAAAGGTCGCCAGGACTGACTTGCACTCCCTGTCCTCCTTAAACCACCTCAATCAGTCCTTCATCTCCTAGTTAATGACGTTCCCCTAAAATGATCACTTTGAGATCCGTCTCCCTCGCTGGCTGGGCTTTGGAGCCTGCCTGGGGCTCACCAGTTGCAGGCAAGGCTTCCAAAAACACTCTGGAAAACATCCTCGAGCGGGAAGAACGGCTTCCTTCCATGCTAGAGCAGCGATCCTTGTTCTCCCACAGCTCCGTTCACTCTTCCCCACTTTATTCCTGCCTGCGCAGGGATGCACGGAACATCTTAACGTTCAAAATTAGGGTTGGGGGTGTTAAAAATCCCTTGGGAGCATGGCCAGATGCTGCTCCTTGTGCTTCCTGCCACGGCCGTGCCCTGATTTTCTTTTTTTCTCTCTTTTTCTTTCTCTTTTTAGCCCAGAACCTTACGACGTGCGAAGTGTGCGGCGCCTGCTTTGAAACCCGCAAAGGCTTATCCAGCCATGCCCGTTCTCACCTACGGCAACTCGGCGTAGCCGAATCGGAGAGCAGCGGGGCTCCCATTGATTTGCTTTACGAACTGATGAAGCAAAAAGGCAAACCCGACGGCAGCCCCATGTCTCCCACCCTCGGCAAAAAATCCGGTTCCCCCAAAGACGCCACCACCGGTTCCCCTCGACCCACGCTCCTGGCGCTCGGCAAGGCCGGCGATCGCCCACCAGATGGTCCCATTAATAAAGCCATCAAATCCCCTCCCGGCTTCTCAAAAAATCTCTCGCAACCAGGATCCCCCATCCTTAAGAAGGTGCCGCCCGCTCTTTCGGGGTCCCCGTCTCCAAAAAACCCGGAGGAGAAGAGCTCCAAGCTCTCGCTGAGCCCTCTGCAGAGCTCCCCGAAAGCACAGTGGCCACAGGCGGATGAGGAAGGACCCCTCAATTTAAGTGAGTTTGTTGGGTTCCCCACCCCCCCACCCCCATGTTTCCCGTTCAGCTGAGGGCAGGGGAAATCCCCGGCTTCTCCCATCCTGCTTCTGCCAAGCCAGGCATCCCTCGGCAGCTGGGAGGGCGCAGAGCTCGGTGGAGGAGCTGGTGTTGGGTGATGGCCGTGCTGAGGAAATATGTGCCGTTCAGCTGTGACCGTCAGAGGGGACAGTCTTCCCTGAGTGGGCAAACGGGGATTCCCGTCAGGATTTCAGGAAAACTACGGGCTTTCTGCCCTCTGAGCTCTTCACATCTCTCTCCCTTGCTTCTCTCACCTCTTTTAGCTCTGCCGGGCTGTGGTTCGGCTGGCATGGAGCACCCTCCTGCGCCACGGCTCGATCCAGCAGAGCTGGCTCCCCTCTCCTGATGGCGCGTGGTGGGTTTGGCTGGCGTCAGCCTGTTCCCCGCTGCCATTTCCAGCATCGGACGTGCTTGGAGAGGCGCCGCCGTGGCTCTTGGGACTGCAGCCCTGGTGCTGCCATGTCCTTCTTTGTCCCCAAGCTCCGTTGGTGACTTATTCTGACACCTTGGGACCAAAATGGTTTTCCTGGCAGCAGCCGGCTCTTGCCTCCTTCTCCCAAAGCACCGTGTCCTGCTGGGAACGTCTTCATCAACAGCTCAAAGGGCTGTTTGGCTTCTCTGGCTCGTTAGTTCTTTGTCCTCATGACTAGGCTTGCCCAGCAAGCCTGTCCAACTGCTGCCAGCACCAACAGTCACTGCATCTTCCCTGGTGGGAGTCGTGGTGCATTTGGGGGTTGTTTGATGTGATAAAGCGGAAGACGGCATCCTAGCGTTTGCTCTGTCCGCTCCTTCCCTCGTTGCAGGAGTGGCTTTAAGACCTGATATCCGTCAAAATCCCCACGGCTGGGGATTTCCTAACCCTGCGAGGTTTCTTGGAGCTGTAGGGCTATAAAATTGCTCCATCCTGGCTACCGTCTCACTTTTCATAAGCTGAAAAGCTCCAGGATGGCAGAGTCGGATGCTGGTCGGTGGCGGGACAGACTCTGTAGCTGGAGGATGCGCCCGTGGGTTTGCCGGAGCAGAGACGCTCTCTGGGTGCTGCTCCTCCGCCAGTGACAGAAGATGCAGAGTTTGGTCCCGGCTTTTCCTTGCAGCCCTTTAAAGACTTGAAGCAGCAACAGAAAAGCACTTTATGCCTGTCTCGTAGCCAGTGCCGTAATTCCTCTTTGTTAGGGCTGCCAGCTAATGAAGCCGTAGGAGTAGATGAACTCTGGTCTGGCTGCTCAGCTTGGCATGAGCAAAGTCTCCAGCATGCTGCAGGCTGCAGCGGCCAACAGATCCCTAGTCGCGGCACTAGGAATCGGCTGATCTTCTCCCTCCTTCCCCTCCGCTGGCCAAGAAACCGAAGCCGTGGCTGTGCCGGCTCTCGGTTGGGGCCAGTCTGTGCGGTGAGCAGGGTTTTGCCTGCCACGATGCCTCTGCTCTGTCTCTGTTGCTCCCTTCTTGGCATCGCTTCAGCAGCGCCCAAAATCCTGACTTTGGTTAGAAATTACCACCCTGGCCTCCCTGGTGAGCTCTTTCCACTGGCAGAGACGGCAGCACGGTGCCCGGGAGTGGCTGGACAAATCCTGCCTGCGCCAGTCTCCCCTGCACCTGAAATTATCCTGCTCAAGTCTCCCTTGCCGTGCAGGTTTAAGCCGCTGGCATGGTTTTTCCCCAGTTCCAGGCAGGGATCTACCTTGGTTTCCCCATCCTGACGCAGCGCTGATGGCTTCTCCCTTCCCCTCCGCAGCCGGAGGGCAGACAGGGACCGGGGAAGTTACATTTCTCCTCCAGGATATCATGTGGCTCAGGGTGCAGCTTGGTTTTGGGGGTAAAAACTCTTCCAGCTTCGTCTTCCTCCTCCTCTTCATCAACATGCTGGGAATCAGCACTTCTAGAGGCAGGAGATGCCCCTGCTGGAGGGCCGAGCGTCCAGCACTGGGATTAGCAGGGAGCGCACTTGGTTTAGGCACACGGTGTTTGTGCCGGTGCCACCGGCCCTGTGGTGTCTTCATGCAGAGCCCTTCCTCCTCCCCGCAGCGGCTGGGCTTGGACGCTGCGGTGTGAGCGAGACTTGCCACTTCCCGCAGACGCGAGCAGGGAAGGGACACGAGTGTCTGCGTTATTCCAGCTCTCTGGACCACGGCTCTGCTGTCAGCCCCACCGGGAAGCCCTCCAGCTCCCCACAACCCCCGGCCGTTAGGTTTTCCTGCGGTACCCCAATGCGTTCAAGCCTGCTTCCGATTTCGGGCAGGGATTGGTTTTGCCACTGTGGGCTGTGTCCGTCTGTCCTGTCCGTCCATTGAGCAACGCTGGTCTTTCTTCTCTCTCTCTCTCTCCCTCCCCCTCCCCTCTCTCTCTCTCTCTCCGCAGCCTCGGGGTCGGAGCCGGTGCGAGATATCCGCTGCGAGTTTTGCGGCGAATACTTCGAAAACCGCAAAGGTTTGTCAAGCCACGCTCGATCCCACCTCCGGCAAATGGGGGTGACCGAGTGGTACGTCAACGGTTCGCCCATCGACACGCTACGGGAGATCCTCAAACGGAGAACCCAACCTCGGAGCAGCGCCTCGAATCCTGCTGGTCCTGGGCAAAAAGCCATGGCCAAGACCCTCTTGGGCAGCATGGGATCCTTGGAGCCGCGCGGTCCCGGAGAGATTCACATCCCCACCCTCCCCAAGAAGGTCCAGCAACCTGGCAGCCCCATGGGGCAATCTCCTACCTCGTCCCCACCTCCCACCGCCCGGAAGATGTTTCCAGGCCTTTCTCCTCCCTCCTTGCAGAAGAAACTCAAACAAGATCAACTGAGGGTGGAAATCAAGCGGGAGATGATGTCGGGAGGACTCCATGGAGAACCTCACCCGTCCGACCGAGCCTGGTCCCCGCGGGAGGAGATGTCTCCCTTGAACCTCTGTAAGTGAACGGCTGTCACCTTCCCCACTCAGTCTGCGGGGCTGAGTGGGACCGCATTCCCTCGGGGACAGGGACACGGGGGTCCATCTCGCTTCAGGAGGGGCTGAGGGCTCTCTCCGGTGTTTTGGGGGAGCCCACGTCACCTTCCGTGGGCCGTGGTGTCGGGGGAGCCCTCGCTGTGGCTGGGGAGGAGCGGAGAGGGGGGATGTTAAGCACGGTCCTTCTCCCTGCCCCGACCCCACGTCTCTCTCTGCAGCCTCCCGAGCTGACCCGGTGCGAGACATCCGCTGCGAGTTTTGCGGCGAATATTTCGAAAACCGCAAAGGTTTGTCGAGCCACGCTCGATCTCACCTCCGACAAATGGGGGTGACCGAGTGGTCGGTCAACGGTTCGCCCATCGACACCCTCCGGGAGATCCTCAAGAAGAAATCCAAACCCTGCGTTATCAAGAAAGAACCCCACGCCTCCAGCATCGAACCCCCTAAATCTATCGGGGAGGAAGGGACAGACCCCAAGTCCCCTGGAAAAATCCTGCAGGGCATGGCCCTGCCTCCCCTGGGCGGACGGACGGGGAAACCCAGCCCCGGCAGTTCGACCTTGAACCGGGAGATCTCGTTGTCGCCTCTCACCAGCAAACCCCAGGGCGGTTTCCTGACGCCGTTGTCCGCCAAGCGGCCATTACAGGACGATCGGTTGGGTCCTCACGCCGAAGTCAAGCACAAGGCGTACATCCAGACCGAGCTGCCCTTCAAAACCAAGTCCGTGCATGACAAACCTGCGCACACGTGTAAGTGGGGGATGCGGGGAGGGAAAAACGCGGTGTAACCCCCACGCCGACACCGCCCCGGGATGTCTATCACGCGACGGGGTGGGCACGGGGAACCCCTGGCCCCGTGCCGGGAAGGGTTTTTGGCTCCTGGGGATGCAGAGCGGGGCGAGGGGAGCGGAGATTTGGGGTCGTTGCTTTCCCTGATCCCAATTAGCCTGGCTTCCTGGAGACCACCAGCCCCCGCGGTGGGGCTGGGCAATGTTTCTGGAGCTGAAAAATACGGGGAATTTCGATCCCACGGAGAACCTGCCTCCGTGCTGAGCCGGTGTTGACGGGGGGCGGGAACCGGGTCCGTGCCGCGTCCCTGCCTTCTTCGCCCGCTCACCTCCAGCCCGGCGCGTTTCCCCCCTCACCCCAGCCAGCGAAGCCTGCTGCGAGCTGTGCGGCCTCTACTTCGAAAACCGCAAAGCCTTGGCCAGCCACGCGCGGGCGCATCTCCGGCAATTCGGTGTCACCGAATGGTGCGTTAACGGTTCGCCTATCGAGACCCTCAGCGAATGGATCCGACATCGACCCCAAAAAGCCGGCGCTTACCGTAGCTACATCCAAGGCGGACGACCCTTCACGAAGAAATTCCGGAACTCTTCGCACGCCCGGGATCACGATGGCGGCGCTCGACGAATGCCGCTCAGCCTTCAAGCTGGCGGCGTGACCTTTCTGAGCAAAGGATTGCCGGGAGATTTAGCTCACGGCGATGCCGGAAAAATCCTGGATGGGGGAAGCAGCGGTGAGCGGCCCATGATCACTTCCCCCCTCTCCTTGGTGAAGGTGGAGGAACATCAACGCTCGAACATCAACAGTGAGTTGGGGAGAAGCCAGCCGGGAGAGGGCAGAGGGGGTCTCCGGCACCGGCAGAGCACCGGGGAAAAAACCCTGCCCTGTCCCCTCTGCCCATTCCCGGCAGCGCCAGAAGGGGGGTTCTTTAGCTGAGACCCCACCCCTCCTCCTCCTCCTCTTCCTCTTCCTCCCTGGGACCCAGTTCCCCATGATGAGTCGGGGCTGCTCCTCGCATCGGGGAGCTGAAAGCAAGAGAGGCGGTGCCGTGCCGGCGATGCCGTGCCGCCTTCCGTATCCCCCCCACCTCGATCTAACCCTTCCCGTTTCTCCCATCCCAGAGTTTGAACGGAGGCAAGCGAGACCCCTGGACAACCCCCTCCACCGGGAAGAAGAAGGGACCGAATTCCAGCAGAAAATGGAGGAGACGCGGCAGCCGCCGCCGCGGATGAGGCCGGTGCCTTCCCTGGTCCCTCGCCCGCCGCAGACCTCCTTGGTGAAATTCGTGGGGAACATCTACACCCTGAAATGCAGGTACGTCACCTCAGGAAAGCGGCGGGGTTCATTCCGTATCCGTAGGGATTCTCTTTCCCAGCTGGAAGCGTTGCCTTTCCTTGCTCCGCGGCGGGGATACCTCTTTTTTTTTTTTTTTTTCTTTTTGGGCAAAACCGGGATTCCCAAGCTGATGCCGTGTCCTCTGTAGGTTCTGCGAGGTGGAATTCCAAGGTCCCCTCTCCATCCAGGAGGAATGGGTACGGCATCTCCAACGACACATCCTGGAAATGAATTTCTCCAAAGCGGATCCTTTACGGGGCGAAGCTCCCCCCCCACCCGAACCCCCCACCCTCGCCGAGGCTCAGTAACGGGAACCCAAATCCCCGGCTCTCTCACCATGACGGAGCCGGCACAGGGAAGCGACCGCGGATGGTGCCGGAACATCCTTACCCCCCCACCCCCCACCCCCCCTCCTCCTCGCCTTCCCATATCCACGATTCCTTATTTTTGAGTTTCTTTGGGAAGGGGGGAGGGTGGGATCGATCGCTGCCTTCGCCCCTCCGGAGCTTTTCCCCCCGTTTTCCAGGGGATGAGCTGGGGGGGGGGGGGGACACGACACACACAACACACACGACCCCCGCCACAAGCACTACATGGGTCAAGACAAACGCTTGGCGATCCCAGGGAGACACACGGCAACCGGGATCCGGCACTGGATCGGGGAGGGAATGACTTGATGCCGGTCCCGGCATGGGATGGGGGGGGGGGGGAGGGCGTGGATTTTTCCCCTCCTTCTCGCTTCCCAAAATCCAGTTTGTTTTTTGTTTTTTTTTTTAACCCAAAGAACAAACAGTGTCGCCGTTACTGGTGGCGATTCGGGATGGAGCCGGGCCGGAGGGGAATTTTGGGAAGCAGCCGCATTCCCGGAAAATGCTGTGGATTTTGTATATGACCCTTAGAGTTAATGTATATTCGATTTTTTTTTTTTTTTTTCTTGTTTTGGTTTTTTTTTTTTTTTTTTTTTTTCCTTTCCATAGGCGACGATGAAATTTAGTCTCGCGTAGATATCGGAATCCCTCAGTTCCGAGGTTGCATGTTGCCCAAAATCCCCTTTTCCCACACCAACCCCCCCCCCCCCCCCCCAAACGCCGCCGCTACCCTCCCACTTTTCCACCGCAGCAAAAAAAAACCACCTCACCCCCCAAAAAAGCTGGATTCGCACCCTTTCTGCCCCCCCCCCCCCGCTGCCGTATCCCCTTTAATTTCACTGGAGTGGAGCAGCGGGTGAGACCCACCAGAGAGAAGAAACTCCAGTGGGAACCGGAAAAATCCCCAGGGAATTCCCGATATTCCCATCGGAATTGGCCGCGGTGGCGGGAGGATTCGGCTCAGCGCCCCCCCCCCCCCCTTTTTTTTCCCCCCCATTTTCACCGTTGCTTTTATTATGTCTTTATTTTTCCCGGTTTTTTCCTCGTCTAGCTCCATAGCCCTTCCGCCTTTTTTAAACTCTAGATTTGTGTAGAAATAAGGAATATTCATTTTTATTTGGAAATCCCGAAACTTCCGAATTTCGGAAGGAATTTTAACGGATAAATATTTTTTCTGTTTCTTTTTTTTTTTTTCTTTTTTTTTTTTTTTTTTTTTTTTTATTTCCAATTTTTTGGGGCATATTCTGGTGATTCTTGTACCCGGGAATATGGGACGATGGATTAAATTCTTCTGGAAATGAAGCTGGGGGCGAGAGCGGAGTCTCTGGATACCCGGAATGTCGGGATGGGCCGGGGGGGGGGGGGGGGGATGCGATTTTGGGGGGGATTGGGGTGGTTTTAGGGCTCCCCTGGGAGGTTTAAGGGGGGGGGGGGGTCAGGAAGTGACCTTGACCCCTGGGAAAAGGGGACGCTGGGGGTCAGGATGAGGTCGTGTCCTGGGTCACCAGGGTCAGGATGTGACCTTGACCCTGGGAATTGGGGTCACCGGGGTCAGGATGTGGCCACGCCCAGGTCCCCACCCAGCACCCCATGACGGCCACACCCACGGCAGTCACGAGTGGGGGGGGTCCCCTCTAGTCCCGCCCCCCACCGGGGACACCCACACCTGAGGGGGGGGGGCAGACCCACGTGACCCGCCGGGGCGGTCAAGCTGCACACACGAGGCCCCGCCCCCCCGAAAGCAGCCAATAGCAGCAGGCGCCGCGGGCAGGAGGGGCGTGGCGAAGCGCGGCGGAGGCGGTGTGGGGGCGGGGCTAGCGGCCCCAGGCGGGTCTGCCGCGCTATTGGCGGAAGCAGGGTAATCCCGCCCCCTAGCTGACCAGTGAGAGAAGAGAGCGTTAGCGGTCACGCCTCCTCGCGAGGTGACAGCCGCGCTGACCAATCAGCCCTCGGCCTTGCTGGTTCCATTGAGCGAGGAGCCCGCCGCGCCGCGATTGACACCTGCGCCCACCAACCGCCGCGGGGGTCGCCCAATGGAAACGCGAGGGAGGCGGTGAGCGACATCCGCCGGCCGCCAATGGGAACCGCAGATCACTCGGGAGGGTTGGACCAATGGCTGCTGGGCGCGGGGGGATCGCCGACCAATGAGAGCGGGGAAGGCGGAGCGGCGCGACCAATGGGGCGGGGGGGCGGGGCTCGCGCGCCGCCGTTACCGTCTCGCGCAGGAGGAGGCGGCGGCGGGCGGCGGCGCCGCCATCATGAGTTACTCAGGTGAGGGGCGGCGGCGCAAGATGGCGGCGGGGGCGGCCCCGCCGGGGAACCGGGACGCGGTCGGGGCTCTGTCGCGGTCCCCGACGGGTCTCGGGGGTGGTCGTGAGGCCGGGGACGGGGGGGGGGGGGAGAGTCCGGAGCTCTGCGGGCGACCGGGCCCATGAGGGGTGACGGGCGCTGCCGCCTGCCCGGCCTCGCCTGATGTTCCTGTCAGCGGGGCTTCAGGGCCGGGAGGTGGTTCTGCCTCTGGCCCAGCGCCTCGGCCCAGCGGGTTCTCATCCCCGGGATTCCGGCCCGGTGCTCCACGGGCACCCTCAGGCCGGGGGTAGGGGGAGCTTCCAGCCTCTCCCCGGCGGAGAAGGCGAGCGAGCCAGGCTCTTCTTTCTGACAGAAAACTGATTTATTTTTTAATCAAGCTTAATGAGGTTCTCTCTGATTTCCGCCTGGCGGTGGTGGCTGGACAGGAATTCCTCAGTCTCGCTCAGGTCACGGCTGTAACTCTCCTTCTCGCCTGATTTAGTGGCAATTTTGCCTTTTTTCTCCTTTTAATCTTGACGTTTTGATTCCTTTGCTGGCTCCTGGAGCAGCATCTCTCCTCACCTGTGGAGTACGGTGGGTGTAGGAAGCGATTTGCTGCTTTATTCAGCGTCAACTGTTTTGGCTGGAAGTGGCTCAGGCTGTAACGGTGACACCGGGGGCAGGGGGAGAAAAAGAAAATTAATAAATTAGCCTTCTTCTGGGAAGAGGAGTTTCTAATTAAGGGGGAAATCACAACGAGAACCTGCAAGGTAACATCACCTTCCCACAGCATGCGTGTAGCTTCGTGCGAAGCAGAGCCGTGTGCATACGTACCCTGGTTAATGAGGCTGTAATTGCTTTGAAAATTAACGTTGGGGTAATGGTTTCTTGACTGGGGAGCGTGGGATGTCGGTGTCCAGACAGCGTCTTTCCATCCCGGTATCTTCCCATCTTCCAGCTGGTTTTCTGCAGGGGCAAAGTGCAGCGATGCCGTCGAGATACGTTTCGCCTCAAAGGGCGTCTGAATGTCAGTCCCGGGAGGCTGCAGGTTGGCGAATGACGGGATTAAAACTTCCCCGATGTGTCCCGGGTCCCCTCTTTTTAGGCGTTAATGGGAGCAGGGTTTATTCTGTGCGAGACCCCTCTCGCTTTCTCGAACGCTTCACCTCTGCTCCCAAAATATGCGGTCGTGGAAATCATTACCAAGAGCTCAGCTTGAAATTAAAACCTGGATTTTGTGTAAGAGGAGCAAAGGATGTCCCTCTTGTGGGGACGTCATTGCTGGGGCAACGTTAAGGTCTGATTTCTTCGATATTTGGTGCAAGACTTGTGGATTATTGGGGGCGTGGCTCCATTTTGACACTGGGTAACGAGAATGTCTTTGGCCGTAACTGCCACTGTAACGATCAACTAATCTCTAATTGCTTTTTGCTCTTTTCTAGGTTATGGAGACTGGAACTCTGGGACAAACAGAGGCAAGTACAGTAAAAACTGGAGTAATGGTTTATTACCTTCCACTTCAGATCCGTTTCCTGAGCCTGAGGGAGATGTGCTGAAGTCGGTGATGAACAAGCGCCGTCCCTGCCGCAGCACAGACCCCATGTAGTCTCTTACTGTTCCGCCTCTGTGACGTTTTTCTTCTTTTATTTTAAAAATCCATGCTGAAGCCAACAGAGAACTTTGTTGCTGTTCCTGATTGCACAGGAAAACGGTTCTAGGCAGAATATTTGGGTTTTGGGGTTGTTCTCCGCCCCCCAAAAAAACCCCTTTCTCTTACTTGGAAAACCTGAATGAAGTCAGTGCAGGTGACGATGTAAATGGAGGCTTGGGGAGACAGCAGAAATACAAACTCCCTCTCTGCGTGTGCCAGCAGCCAAACAAAAGGGCTGGGGAAAGAAAAACCTAAATTTTAAGCCTCAATAGGCTTTTAATTGGCTTTGTGTGTTATTCCTACACTGGTTTTTTTTCCTGTTTATAACAGTTTTGGCTTCCTTAGCAAGAGGAGAAGCCTCTCTGTCGCTTTCTGATAGAAAATGTTTGGGAAATGCTAGGCTGAAAGTGTTTTTGCTTTCAGCGCTCGGCTGTGCTGCCTTTGGCGAGGGCAGGTACACGCTATAGTGTCATCCTTTTGGATTTAAGGGGTTATAAAGCAGTTTAATAGGTTCTGGCGAACGTACGTCCTAGCTGCATTCGTCTGGCTACGAACAGCTTTGTATCAAACTAAAAACCAGCTTAAAATGGTTCTTCGTGTTCTCTGTGTTACCTCAAAACAGGTTTTTGTGGAGGCTCTGCCTTGGTCGTGTTTATTCCTCTCCCGAGCAGGTTAGACAGAGGAAGCTATAGGCTGTGGGTGTGTTTTATGGGACTTGCGCGAGCAAATTGTTCCCTTAAACCTTTATGAGCTCAACAGTTCAAAGTTTATAGGTGACTTAGATAGAAAGTTGAGCTTTTTTTTTTTTTTTTTTTTTCTTTTTTTTTTTTAACTCCCTGTGGTGCTTGCTTGGGGCATCTTAATTCAAATTAAAATATTCGCAAACCCGGATAACTGGAAATAAAGCCAGCTCTTATTTTTGTTGTTCCAGGTTACGAGGGATACAGCTACGGCTATGGATACGGCCAGGATAACTCGGGTAATTACGGATATGGCATGGCCACTTCGAACTCCTGGGAAATGGCCAATTCGGACGTTGACATGAACCCCGACGGTTCGGGTGGCGGCAACGCCGACGCTGTCATCGCAAAAATGAACCAGCGCTTAGACATGGTGTCGCACATGGATACGGACACGATGCAAGGAGGGCACTATGGATCTGGTGGAGACAGGTGAGTGCAGGGCACAAGGCGAGGAGACGCTGTAACGATCTGCTGCTCGTTAAGAGTCGTTGCTGCTCCGTTTGTTCCTTGCTGGTCTCATTCTTGCCTTTTCCGGTGTTGTGACTCAAGTGAGTGTCCAGAGCTGGCTCAGCTGTCCTCTCACCTGCTGTAACTGTAAAATAGGATTTTACGCTAAGTTTTCATCTGTGTCTTGCAAAAGAAATCCACATTTGGGGCTTACAGTGCAGCATTTCCAGCAGTGGCTGAAATTTGGGGTTCTTCAGTAAAATAATAATTATAAGCAATGTTCTCATGAGCTTGCTTATGTACTTGTAGAGCAGTGCTAAGGAAAATAAGGCACTATTGCATGCTTAATCTGAGTTTAAATTACTAATTTTGATTAATAGATTGACTTCTGCTGCTGCAGTGAGGTTTTTGTAGCCAGTGTCGTGGTAGATGCTCAGCTCTACGACATAGTCAGCTCCTTGCTGATCTGTGTTAATGTTTAAGTACTAATAAACAGGATTCCTTCCCGAAAGATTTCTTTCTTACTAACACACACTGTGAGTTTTAAGCCAGGACTTGGTATTTCTGTAGGGCGACTACTTATTCCACGTTTTTAATGCCTTAAATAAGTAAAACTACGTTGGACAAAGTAAAATTCAGGAGTAAATATTAATAAACATGAAGCAACTGTTTTCTACTCCACTCTTACACTTCCAGAACAGTAACTCTCTTATGAAATGATACATCCGTACTACTAGATCAGATCGATTTGTTTTGGTCGCTTGCTCGGTTTAACCGTCCTGGAAAGGGTTTGCTGAATTGTTCCCCGGACTCTTGTCCCTTCAGACATCGTTCTGGGCTTCTCCACTTCGATCTCGTGCGGCAGCGGTCGCCTGCTCGCAGGCATGCTCCTGCCTGTGGCATGTTTCCACTGATTTGGTGCCGCCGCACCAGTTGGGATGGGATAGGTTTTATTAAAAAGCTAAAAATTTCTTGCTCTGTACAGGAATAATGAGAAACACAGTAAGGGAAAGATAAATCACTTGGAGAGTATCAGCTCTGGGCTATAACAGAGCAGAAAAGGAGCTGCTCACCCTCCAGCTGCTCTGGCTTACATGTAATCAGACACTGGCAGTTCGTCCATCGGTGCCTGATCTGATTTTGTAGCCCCAACATCTCTCCTTTTATCAGCGGGGTGACTTTCTTCTGACCTTGGAGCCATGATAACATCTTTTTCCCCTGCTGATTCTGATATCCGTGCTTTCGAGGTCTTGCTGTAAAGCGCAGCGGCGAGGGGGGTCACGCTTTGACAAGGCTCGTTAGTTCAGCGTCACGATCTTTTCTCGTGCAGCAGGTTTCCTCCTCACCTGCCCTGTTGGTCAGAGTGCTGCCGGCAAGCATGCAAAGCCTTAAATTCCAGTACGAAGCATTTTAGTATTGCAGAATATAAAGATAAAAATCCTCCGTGGCCTCATTTTTAGGAGGAAAAAAAGGATTTAAAATAGGTGGGATATATGCTGGCTTTCCAGTTGGGGACAACAGTTCGTTAATGGATGGATTGCATAGAGGGAGTGAGGAAGGGTGGGTCTGAAATAGGTCTTTGATTGTGCCGAGGTGTTACTTGAGCAGCAAATCTCGCTGTTCCAGGAAGTATGTCTGGATAAGGTGAAACTTGCTGTGATGATGAGCAGCTCTTGGTTTGCTTCAGCTGCTCCTAAAGTTCTTTTTGAGTCCAATATTTGGGAGTGGGGACAAAGTGATAAGCCCCCACCTCAGCTGGTGAGGGAACCTTTGCTCAATGTGCTTGGGGGTTTTTTTTGTTCATTTAAAATATACTGGTAATTCTGGAAGAAACAGATGGTTCGAGGGGCTCCCTGGCATCAGGGTTTTCCCATGTCTAAAGGTCTCAGGTTCTTCCACCACTGGGACTGAAACCTTGAAGCTCTGTCACCAGCTCCTGCTGGTCCATGTCCTGTCCTGCCCCGCAGTGAAATATGTCCCATGTTGAGTGACACATCTGCTGATTTGAAAAAATAAACTTAAAAATCTGTTTGGAAGGGTTTTGTTTGCTTAATCTCTGCTGCTGTTTCTCAGTGGTGTCTCACTGACGCATCTCTTGCAGGTACGACTCGTACGAATCCTACGACTCAAGGTCTTCGATGAATGACCGTGACATGTACCGATCCGGCTACGATTACAACGAGTCCGAACACGACAACGATAACGCCTATGAAGGTCACTATGACAATTTCTACGGGAACCGCCGGGATCAATACCAGAACAGAGCACGGGATAACTTTGGTCAACGGGGTCAGAATTGGGGTAGAGACGGACGCAATAACAGACCCATGGCGTCTTCCTATCCTGGGCGCATGGGCGGACAGTGGAACGAGCCTCCGCAGTCGATGGGATCGCGAGGTCTCGGTCCCCACGGATCCTCCAGGCTTCCTTCCCTCTTCTCGCACAACATTATCCCAGAACTCAGCATGTTCCAGGGAATGCGAGGTTTCTCGGGAAACATGCGTTACGGAGGAGGAATGATGAAACAACGGATGAGGAGAAACTGGAAAATGTGGGACTCAGATTTTAAAGTAAGTACTTGTGCGATATCCTCCCACCTGCTCGGCTTGAATAAGAGACTTTATTTCCCAACAGACCCACATGTCCTGCAGCAAAGGGCTCCAAAATACTCTCTGGGAAGCGATAATACATAATTCTGCGTGTTGGAATTCTGCTACATGCTTTGTAGCATGTTTTCTCCTAAGCAAACTGAGGAGGCTGCGCTCAGTTGCAGAGCAATATTGATACATGAGATGTTTTAATCCTAAAAACTTTGTTTTCTGAGGGTAGGAGAATATTGCAGCCCTTCATGGCTTAATCTTCTATATTACGAGATAGAGGTGTGGTGGATTATGTCCTTCCTGATCAACTCTGCCTGTCAGAAACTCAATGCAGGAAGCTTAACTCACTAGAAATGAGTAAAATAAGACATTGCTGGCTGCAGAGGGCACCTGCTCGTGTTGCAGGGATTAACCTTTCTCTTCTCTCACAGCCCCAGAAAAAGAAAATCAAAAAAGATCCCACCGCAAAGAAGCGGAAGCAAACAAACAGCTCCGATGAACCTGACAGCAAGGCGGCAAAGACAGACGGCTCCGATAACTCTGACTCTGACAACGGTAAGAGTGGAGTGGCTTTGCGACATGCTCAGGAGCGATATAAAGCTGCCGCTGTCTTTATTTTTGGCAGAGCTGTCGTGGTTTGCCACATGTTTTAACGCGGTGGCAAAATTGTTGGTGTCGATCTGGGTAACCTCTCTTTATGCTGACTGTGCTGTTTCTTTCAGAGGAGGGAACAGAAGGAGAATCAGGAGAAAAAGAGGAGAAAGAGGGCTCCAGAGGTGTAAGTAACTCTTGAAAACTACTTTATTGTGATTAAAAGCTGTAGTTCTGGTTGGTGAGGGCAGACCCCTGGACTCCCATGTTACTCCCACACCGAGCCAGGTGGCGGAGGCTCGGACAAAGTGGGGGGAGTGGATAGAAGCAAAATGCTCCATCATGGGAAGTGTGGACATTACGAGAGCTTCCCAGCTACACCCACCGGCTGCAACATCACTGCGAGACACTTTACGATGTCGAAATGCAGTAAAACACCCGTACGCAAAGAGCTTTAAGTAAGGAACACCCCAAAATCAATTGCCTGTGACGTGGAGGATCCCAAAATGTGGGATTATGTTGCCTCGCTCTAGACGGGGACTGAAGGCACCCGTCCGCTGGCACCCTTCAGCTTGGTGGAGGGAGATCTCTCGCATGTAAGACCTGCAGGCGTTGTAGAAGCATCTCCTGCTGAGCTAGTGGGCACCGCACTGGATTTCCCTGCGCTAAGGGAGCATGGAGCGGCCAGATCTGATGGAGATGTCACTTCTCCTTGCAGTGCTTTGAGTGCCTGGGGAGGGTTTGAGAGGCAGCAGGCTGGTGAAGGTGTCAAACCAGCCTCCAGACGTTTGCTTTCGCTAGATGGTTTTAACTTCCCGACATTGCACTTTTAGGAAGGGGAAGATGAAGAAGGAAAAGATTTGGAGAAAGGTGAGTTGCTGTGCGTGACGGCTCGTTTGCACTCCGAAGCTCCGCCTGGAGCACAACCCCCCTCCAGTCGAGTGCTCCAACCTGGCCAGAAGAGATATTTCCAATTAAATCCGATGGGTTTATTTAGGCTCCTTCAGTTCTTAAGAGTCCATTTGCCTTGTGGCTTTGCTGTCCCTTCTGGTTCATTGTGTCTTGGTGACCTGAGCTAAACCTCTGCACCTTCTCGCTGAAGGGCGATTTGCCTTCTGCGCGTGTCCCTGAGTCCCCTGGGGACGCTGGTCTGGTGCTGTGATAGCTATCAGAGGTGGGGTCCTACGAGCGAGAGCAGTCGAGGCTCTCGTGTGTGAGGCTCCGGTGGGATTGCATTGCCATAGCCGGGCGGAGAAATACGGGGAGGGCCCTTCCCAGGGCACCGATTCATTTGCTCTTCAGGATGAGACCTGTCAGATCTCCGCTGACGGGGGGACAGGGGACTAGCTCAGCTGTAATGTCTGCATTTAGTCAGATGAATCCCATCCTTTGTGTCTGCTCAGGGATAAGGAAGTGCTGTAAAAGCCCTGCTAGGGAGGAGCTGGATCCCTTGGTCAAGGTAGGTTGGTGAAGCTGCTAGCCTGGGGCTTAGGGAACCAGATTTAATTTCCTGCTGTGCTCTAGACTTGACTTTGGGTAAGTTGTTTGGGCTGTGAAACGGGATGGAGCTTCCTGGCTCGGAGAGACAGGACCAGTTGGAGAAGCACCGCGATACCCAAAGGGAGCTGAGAGAAGCAGGAGGGCTGGAAGGAAACCTCTTGGCAAGATGCGTGGGGGGGTCCTTGCTGCCCATCCTGCCAGTGGGCACCGTAAATTTGAGCCTGGGATGTGCCCGTGCGTATGCCAGGGCGGGTGGACAGAGAAGCAGCTTTTCTGTCCCCAAAGTGGTGTAAATTCATCCCCCTTACCCAAGCTTTATTGCATTGCCAGTGTTCACTCTGAGGCTGAGCAAATCTGAGCAGGTGGTACTAAAAAAAAAAAAAAAAAAATAATCAAACCTGTAACTAATTAATACTTACAAATTTCAAAAAAACAGTAGTAGCAAACAGTAATTAAAATAAAGGGCTGGGAAACCACGTTGGAGTCTTTCTGCTGTGGTTCTCACCTCTGCCCCCCACCCACCAAGCTTGTCCCAGTGCAGCTTTTTTTGGAAAAAGCTAATTTGGGGGGCGGGGGAGGGGCGGGCAGCACTGTTATATAAACCGGAGATTTATCTGTAGTTGGCCGGTGGGAGCAGCTTCTCGACTCTACGGTGTCTCTAGATTGTGTGGGTCGGTCGGGCTGACGACTAAACTTGTCTAGGGAAATTCTCTTTAATCAGGTGGTGTCCTCAAGTAGTGCCCTGAAATACAACCTGCTTTAAACACTTAGGTGCTTTAACAATTCAAGAAGAGATCAGTCAAATCAAACGCAAATTGCAGGCGGGCAAGAAAACTCAAGAGAGGCAAAAGAAGAGGCATCGGGATCGCATGGTAGAAAGGTAACATCTCCTATTTTATTTCATTTTTTTAGTGATGTCGCTTTCTTCTCTGGGACTGTAGTACTCGCAGCCAGGGTCCGTCCTTTTGTTCCCAGTTGTCCCAGTGTTTTGTCTGTTCCTTGTAGAAACTGCTTTGCTCTCCTGCCAGTCGTCTTGTCATCTGTGCTTAAAAGATAAATAGAAATGGGAAGGCCTCTGGGAAACATCCCGTAAATGTTTAAAGGGTTGGAGACTTCATGAGTTTATCTGCCACCCCTTAAACAGAGCGAGGGAGTAGATCCAGTGAGAAAGCGGTGCCCTGTAGAGCTGGAATGGGTTGGTTTGAATATCACTTCTCTTTGCCTCCAACTCTTTCTACAGGATCCAGTTTGTTTGTTCGTTATGCAAATATCGGACCTTCTACGATGACGAGATGAACAGTCACCTTGAGAGTAAATTCCATAAGGAACACTTCAAGTTTGTCGGCACCAAGTTGCCTCAACAAACAGCTGATTTTCTCCAGGTGAGCCTCTGGTTATGTTTCTGTCCTCTGGGTTTCAGAGTTTGGGGTTGTATTATTATTATTATTTATGATTTTGGAGATGCTGTAAAGCTCCTGAACTGCCTCTCTAAGTAACTGTCATGGAAACTGCTAGAGAAGGTGGAGTAAAGTTGGGCTAAAGCATCAGAGCTCTGCCTTGACTGCCCTCTTCTTTTGAAGAGGTCGTTTAACCTCTGGTTTTACTGGTTGGACTGGTAGAAAATAGAGTACTTGCCCACCATGGATTTTGGTGGCCGGAATGGGTGACTTAAGTGCTGAAAGGCAGTGCTACCTGCAGGACAACGTGTGGTGGGGTTTGTAGGATCTTTAGTATGAGCACGCTAGAGAGGTGCACCTAAAAGTGGTGGGGGGGAAAAGATTAATATGAAATATTCTGCCGTACAGGAATACGTCGCTAATAAAACTAGGAAAACTGAAGAGCGTCGTAAAGCAATTGAAGACATTAACGCGGTTATTCAGCAGATTTACAGGGACCAAGATCTTACGCAAGGTAAGAGTTCCTACCTGTGTGCATGTGAGAGTTCCTTTGTCACGTGTATCGGCTGCCTCGTCAACTCTATAAATAGCAAAACAGTAAAAAGTAGTAAAAAGCGGGAGGGGAGGAACCTGCTGGTGTTGCTGAAGAGTAAAACCTACTGTCTGCTCAAATGCACCATCAGCCACTTCAGGTTATTAGCTGGCTTTGTGGACGCCAGCTAAATGATTAGCTGGCTGAAGAGATTTTTTTTTTATTATTTTATTTTTTATCTTGCAAACCTGCAGTGCTGATGCAGATGCAGCTTGCGTCGCTCATCGTTGCGGCATGCAGCCAGGCTTGTATCTGGGCCAGCAGTATTCTGTTAACCTGGCTGTATATAACACACGCTCTGCTTGGCTCCTCTCCTGCTCCCTGGGAAGACTGTTTTGATGCCAGAGGAAGGGTTAAAACCAAGTTTGTGGTGGTTAAAACCTAAGTTTCTAATGCAGGCTGGAGTAAAATCTGGAATACAGCACAAATCCCTGGATTATTTTCCACTTACTACTGTTCTTATCTTCCTTTTCAGATGTTGGTATGGAGCATTTTATTAAGAAGGTGGAGGCGGCTCATTGTGCTGCCTGTGACCTCTTCATCCCAATGCAGTACGGCATCATCCAGAAACACTTGAAGTCGCTTGACCACAACCACAACCGCAGGGTGAGTGGGCAGCCTGGCGCCTCGGGGGCCTTGCAGGCTTCAGCTGCAGTAACAGGAGCACAAATTTGGATGGGTTTAGTTCACGTGGTTCCTAAAACCAGGGAGAACTTGTCTTCATCCTCTTCGGTGCTTCTCTGCACGGTCTGCAGTTAATTTTGATGTTCTTGTGTCCCCAGAAACTTTCCCTTTGCAAAAGCTGGCAAGCAGGATGTTAGCAGGATTAAAGCACCTTCGGCAAAGCCTTGTGCCGATCTGAAAATGAGATCTTGTGTCTCTTGCCCTGTTTCTTGCAAAATAAACAGCTTTCTGACTTCCCCACTTCCACATACATGTAGGATGATGTTGTTACAAGCTTTACTATACCCACGAGCAGTGATCCGAGGTGATGGCTGTCAGACGACAGCTCTTTCTAAGATACATCTATCGGCACGCGACTAAATCTTGATGCGTTACTGAGGCGATGTTGAGCAGGCTGTGTTACCATCTGCAGCGCGAGGCTGTTCAGCTGTCCTTTGCTCCCCACACCTCAGCAAAATCAAAATTCAAAATTTCAGACTGAAAGATGAAACGATCCTGCTGGTGGAAGTGTGAGAAACAACCCACGCGGCTTTTCCTTGGCTGCCTGATACTCACCTTTCCGAAGCACAGAATTTAGGGAATGTGCAGAAAATAGCAGATTTCTTAAATATTGCTGTGTTGTCACCTACCCAAATACCAAAGTGTGCTCTGTAGCCTGTTGTCCACCACTGAGCTGTGCCTAATTATTGGCCTCGTAAGTTAATTCAGAACAAAGTCTAAGTGCAGTTTTTTGTCCTCCCATACAGGCTATGATGGAGCAGTCCAAGAAATCGTCGCTGGTAGTTGCAAGGAGTATTCTCAACAACAAACTAATCAGTAAGAAACTGGAGCGGTACCTGAAGGTAGGTATTTGCGGAGCAGCTTGGCGTGGGGTCAAGCTGGTAGCAAGGCTTCCATGCTGTAGGAATTTCACAGTAGCTGCTGTCAACTGCTGAAGGTGCTTATTAGCTGAACCTTGAGGTGATTTGGGGAGTTTTTTTGATAATATATCGGATTCCTGGTTGCTGGTCATCGAGTCACAACAGTGCAGATGACTTCATCTGTCATCTTCTGCCTCATACACTGAACCCTGAGCGAGCAGGATGAGCAAGGCCTCCAGCTTAAACTTTGGCCACAGACCTGACCGTTGTGCTGTCGCTGCTAATATTAGTGTTGATTTGAATTCTTGAGGCAGCATCTGCTTTCAGGAGCTGCTCACTTGACTGCTTTCAGTGCAACCATTACTCTAAAATTATTGGGAGGGTTTGCTGGCGTGTAGCCGGTGTGAATTCCTCGAAGCAGCCAGAGATAAACTTGCAGCAGACAAATGTTTGTCTTCTGTTTTCAGGGTGAGAATCCCTTCACGGATGACCCAGAAGAAAAAGAAGAGCATGAGGAAGGAGAAGGGGGAGCCAGTGGAAATGCAGAGGAAGGAACAGCAGAAGGAGCAGATGAAAACAAGGATGAGGAGGAAAATCTGGAAGAAGAAAATCCAGAGGAGGAAAATCTGGAAGAAGAAAATCCAGAGGAGGAGAATCTGGAAGAGGAAAATCCAGAAGAAAATCCAGAGGAGGAAAATCTAGATGAGGAAAACAAGGATCCTGAAGAGAACCCAGAAGCAGAAGGTGCTGAAAATGAGGGGGAGCGAGAAGAAACAGGGACAGAGACAGAAATCGAGGCACAAGCACAAAGAGAGGTGGAGCCGGATGCAGAAAACACGGAGGAGCAGACTTCCCCACCTGCAGAGGAATCTCTCCCTGAAGAAGAAGAGCAACAGCCAGTAGAAGGCGTGGAAGTAGAAGATGAGGAGGAAGAAAGTGAGGAAGCTGCTGCAGCACAAGAGGATGAGGATGCGGAGTAAACTCTGGAGGGGGAAGCTGATGTGTAAAAGACCTGATGTATTTTGTTGTGATTTTTTTTTTTTTTTTTTTAAACATAACTGTATCCGTGACTTTCATAACACGTGTTTTGAGTTCTCATTCTACTAAACTCACTTAGGCAGTGGAAGCCTTTACCTGTAAAGTGATTTTTTGGGGAAAATAGAGGAATTTTTTTTTACCAAATCTTCATTTTAGTAGCTAGGTTTTGTGCGTTCTCTGTTTTTTAGATGGCTTTGTACTAGGAGAATTTCCTTTTGAGCATGTGTGCAAACCAGTGCTACTTCACGATCTGGGAAACGAAACCTCTTCTCTTCCCCTTGAATTTAAACTTTTCTATATTTAACAAAGATGTGGTTTGTTCCCTTAGCCTGTCTGTCTGGAAACATCAGAAATTTGGTTCTGGGGTTTTAATTTCTGCAGTGTATGCCGTTAAGGTTCTGCGTAACTTCCATGTGACTGTAATATTCCCCCCTGATGTTTTATTCTTCCTTTTAACGCGGAGCGAAACTAAGTGGTGTCGACATTGTATTGTTTGTAAAATGCTTTCATTTTAAAGGTGAATGTTTTGGTGGGTGGAGATAAAAGGACTATCCTGAGATTACCTGTGACTCTGCCTTAATTTCTGGTGCCCTGGTAAAGCTTGTGAGAGGTTGGAGGCTTAGAACTGGTCTACAAAGCCTGTGTCTCCATGTTCTGGTTCGGGATTTGGGTTCAGCTCAGCTTTCCTCTCTTCATTCAGCACTGCAGATGGAGCCGACTTAACCTGCGTTAGCAGTAAACACTTGGTTGAAGCTGTCATCGGTTAATCATCACCTGGAGTACGGATTCTCCTTCCTGAAATGAGGGAGAAGTAAAGAAATTAGTTTCCATGACACCACAGAGGTTATTCCTGCTACGGAGGAGTGGCTGGGAGCTTTCCTGCTGGATGGATTGATGGATGAGGACATGCTTAGCCTTGAATCGCCAGCGTGATGCCAAATCCAGTCTTACAAACCTCCAACTTGGTGTAAATTGTACAAGAGAAGTTTCCCCCAGCAATGCACAGAAAGGGAGGTTTAAGCATTAATATGAAGACAAAGTGCTGAAACTGCTCCCGACCTCAAACCCCTTTCCTCCAGCACAGGTCCCTGATGGCAGCGACTGCCGGATGCTTCGGTTGTGCCCGTGAAGTCGTCTGCAAGCTAATGGGATTGCGAGATGGATGAGATGAGCTCCATGAAAGGGAACGTTTCACCTGCTCCATGCCAGGGAGATTTATTACCCATGAAAACACCAAGCTCAGGTCCTGAACTGTTTATCCTGGTATCGCCCACTTGCCTTCCTGAGCAGTGAACCCATCTCCTGCAGACAGACATCTCAAACTAGTCCTGGAAGACTCTTTTCCAAACATAATTAATAGCCCGAGTCACTAAATACCTCATCGGGGCTGGAAGGAATTTGGCTCGTTCCCTCTTGTGTGGCTATGGCTTGATCCTGAGGTTGACCCTGGGAGCTGTTGGGTATCGAGGGAGTTGGCTGCCGCTTGCTTCCACCTCTTGCATGGGTTTAATTGGACATCTAGCAATTTTGAGGTGTTTTAGCATATTAAGCCTGATCCCCCAGATCTCTCTTCAATGCGTGTTTGAGCTCAGAGCGTCGTAATTACCGCTGAGCACCGTTTGCACACTGCAGGAATGAACGGGGTCCCTTGGAGGGTGCTGCTGGCACTGGGGGATAATTTTGAAGGCTGTAAAAGAGGAGAAGGGGGTGCCTTAGAAGCGTAATATTCACACATTTTTGTTTTGAAGGCAGACGGGCATTCAGCTAGCCACCATCATCTGTTCAAATTTAGCCTGTGCCAAGAAAAGACTCTCGATTCTGTCGCCTCCTTTTTACAGCTGCTGGCTTTTCCTCCTTACTCAGCAGAGTTTTGTGTGATTTCCAGGTTTCTTCCTGCTTTTCTCTGTAGAAACCCTCTGATCTAGATTTAATTAGCTGATGAAAACAACTGGGCTTGGCTTTGAAGTATTAAGAGCTGTGCCCTGCTTGCATTTTACTGCATTTTAATCAGGGTGGAGTTTCAGACAGCATTATTGGGAAGTACCTTTGATTTAAGGTTTACTTAAGACAACTGAGATTCTTTAATCGGGGTAGGCTGCCTGTAACCTTAAATATTGGGTCCTGAAAGTGGTGAGATCTCTGTGAGCCAGCCGTTGTTTCTAAAACCAGACAAACTCCACCTTTATTTGTAATACAGCGAGTTACACCTTTCTTATACCTTCCCCTTTCTGCTTTATTTCCTTACTTTCCCCTTTCTGCTGTCCCTGTTTCTCTAATGTACCATTATACTGGCTTGAGAAACGAATTTTGAGAAGAGGGACCACTGAGGGCTGCATGTTGTGTGTTAAACATGCTGCTTCCCAGCTGGTTTTTCGGGAGAGAACTCTTCACCTCCTGGTCAGCAAGGTTGGCAGCTCCTCCCGTCCCCTTTCACTCACTCCCGAAGCGTCGGCATCAATTAAAACATCTGCAGAACTTCCAGCAGGGAACAGCGAGTGGAATTTGGGCTGCTTGCCACACTGGTTGTCTTCTACCTATTGTTGGGTTTGGGTTGTTTTTTTTTTTCCCCCACCCTGATTATCAACAAGGGGAGAGAAAATCAGCTGTCAGCATGAAAGAACAATTTGTAATTAATTCCTTTCTCGGGTAATTGGGGCACAGCCTGAGTGAGGTTACCTCAGTGTTCCTGAAGTTCGGGTTGGAAGGAACGTCTTGTGTCCTCATAGCAGAATCCAGCTTCCCCTTGCAGAGGTGAATTTTATCCCTTCAACAACCGCCTTTCAGGTCGCTTAATGGGCAAATTGTGCATTTCAGACACTCCCCTGTGCTGTTCTGCTGAGCTTTCTACCTTCTGGTGAGGGATTAATTGTACAACAGCCCCTCCCTTGGACTCTGAGCTTTGTGTTCCCTTTCAAAGGTCTGGCCAAGGGGCGAGTCCTTCTCCAGAGGCAGCTGGTGCGTGCGAGGAGGTGCTGAGCCCAGATTGCCATCTGTGCTGCCATATTGATGAGGTCGGGGCTCATCCAGTTTCTCAGGAGTGTTTGGGTCTTTACGTTTGCAACGTAACCGGGTCCTTATACGCTAAATATTGCTGTGGGTTTGGCTTCTGAGTCAAAATCCTTGAATTAAGTGCAGATATAGATAGGCTGCATAGGAAATGCTTAGTGCTTGTATATGTAGCATTAAGGTTTTCATGGCTCTGTGCTCCTCTAGGATGCAAGCAGTAAACTCCAAACATCTGACAACAATTAATTAGTCGTGCTAACTAATACCCCCTTGGACTGCTCAAAGCCAAGCAGGATGGACCTCAGTCTGTCCATGACCCGCAGGAACATCCAAGCACCTCGTCCCTAGAGATGCCACGGACTCAGAGCACGTGAGCGGAGAAGAGGAGAGGCAAGGAAGCAGAAACTGGCTGGGAAGGGCTCAGAGAAGTCAGCGGGTGCTACAATCCTTCTGCTTCAACTTCCCTGTAAATGCTTTCCCTGAACAAACTATATCTTAAAATTGCTGATGAGTAAGCGATCGTGTAGAGTTCACTGCAGCTCCTCCTGCGTGCTGGCTGCTATGAGGGACAGGCTTTAGGATAGAGGTGCTATACATCTGGCCGTTAGTTCGATTTACCCCGTCATGACGGTTTTTGGACGCTGCCGCTTTTCCTCAAGGAGAGGAGAGCCAAATTATTGCTTTGGCTTGCTTCCCTCCACGCTTTGTACATCTTCTAGCGCTGTCCTGTGTTGATTTGTCGGAGAACATGCAGTTAAGTGCCACAATTCAGATTTATGCAGCTCAGCATAAATAAGAGTGGGTGGGTTTTTTTAACCCAGAATGCCCTTATGTCTGCTACAGCTACTGTGATACCCTTGGTAGTGGCCCTGGCTCAGTGGTGGCAGCAGGTTTAACTTGTATTTTCTGATTCTTCAGCCCAGATTTCAGTTTCTGCTAATGCTCTTGGGTATTTTATCATTTCAGTTAATAATTACAATAATTATAATCACTTGCACTGCTCTATAAATCCTGCCTGATCACCCCTGTACCCAGCACAACCTGCTTCTCTCCTCTAAAGTGGTATTTTTGTAGCACCTAAACAAGAAGGATCTGGGGAGGAGACTGCAGGAAGAATCCAGGGAAAGAAATTGCAGGAGGTTTTGAGGTGAGTGTTGGCGTGTTTTGGAGAAGACAGCCCCATCTCCCGGCAGGATTTCCTGCGGATGTGCCTGGCCTTGTACCTCTGCTTCCTTCTGAGGTCTCCCAACGCTGTAGGGAGCATCTCGCAGCAAGGAGTTCCAAGGCGCTTAAGCTTGCTGGGGTGTCTTATCGGTCATCAGCAATTAAGGATGGCTGGTAGAACTTGTTTTTGTGGCATTACATACAGAAATGTACTGATAATACAGCAGGGCAGCACCCATTTAACTCCTTACTCTGAATGTGAAGTTGCCAACAGCTTCATGTTAATTTGTTTTGATTATTTTAGATGAGAAACACATGAACAAGACTTTAAAAGGTATTAGATTGAGGACTTCTTTCAAGAATGTATCACCCAGAGCATCATTTCGCAGTCTGAATGTTTCCAGGCTAGAAATCCAGATGAAATCCATAAGTAGTATTTCCCTAAGGTATGGAAATAATTGTAGTAGGATTCTGTGAGTCTCCAATCGATGTGCTGATGTGGCCATTTGTTATTAACACAAACCTTAAATCCTCCCGATTTCCTCTGGAATCAGGAAGTCAATTTATCTCGGCTCTAATACCTGGCTCCTGTGCTAATTTCCAGAGTTAGCAGGTAAAGATTTTCTTTAGGCACCACCAATCCATCTTCCACCTCCTACAGAAGCAGTTCAGGCGTTTGTTCAGCCCTTCCGTCTAAAATCATTGGGATTCTCTTCATCAGGCTCTGTATTCCCTGGGCTTTATCCGAATTCTGTTAAAAAATCATTATCAGCCTCTGCTTGTGCCGTTCTGGCATCCGAGAGGGATGGAGTAAACTCCTCTCTGCTCTTGGAGCTTTTACTTCCCCCCCTCAAACTTATCTCGCAACACTTCTGCTCCTGCTCTGACTTCTCCATCGCGTTTTTGTGGCTGCAAATGGAACATCAAATGAAATCACCAAGCGGCAGCAGCGCAAACAAAAGGAGGTTGTTCCTTGCACAACTCAAACTGTGGAATTTCTTGGGTTTTAAATGGATTAAAATAAAAAAAGCAAAAAAAAAAAAAAATCCCTCAGCAACAGGTATGGCTGAGCCACAAAATGGGGATATTTTGGGGGAGCAGTGTTAATGCCCTTACCCTGTTTTTATCTTCTGAAGAAGAAACATTGACCTGATGGTCTTAACTCTACCACCGCTCCCCTCTTCCATGATGAGCTGTTGCTGTTCCAGGAGTTTTCCTGGTTCTCCGACTGGAATAGAAGATTTTTCTCCTTCTTCCACGTCTTTTCTCTGTACTTTGAAGCTCCCTTGATTGAACCTTGCTGGAGTTGAAGGATTGCTCTCTCCCTTGCAGTAAGTAGGTTCAATTTATACCAGGCTGAGCTGAGGTGCCACAATCGTTCATCCTTTATGTAATTTATAGCGCTTTCTTTTGGAATTTACAATAAAAGCGTGTCCTTGAGCTGTTTGCTCTTCAGGCAATAAAGGAATGAAATGGGTCTGGAAAAGGATGTGGAGCTTGACGAAGACCATGGTGTGCTTATGGCTGATTTTGGGCTCTCCTCACCGGTTCCCCCGCTGCCGCCAGTTGCTTTTAAGCTTCTTTCGTCTGTTTTTGGGCAAAACCTGAAGGGGGAGAAAAAGCCGCCGTCTCACTTTGGGCCGAAGCCTTCGTCACCGCTGCTTTGTCGGTGGCGTAGATCCTGCGTTGGGGATCCTGCTGCTGCGTGAGGTGAAGGGTTCTGGGAGGGGGAGCGATGCCCCTTGGAGTGAGGCGTTGTAGGCCGGGGTGGGAGGACGCCATGGCTGTGAGGGGCTGGGGTCGAGGGTGAGGAAGGGCCTCATGTCGTGGGCGGGGCCTCGGGGAAAGGTCAGGGGTCAGTTTGGGTACTGAGGGGGCAAAGGTGAGGGGTCAGGGCCCGCCGGGTGAAGGCCCGCACTGTGGTGAGCCCCGCCGCCCCCATAATGCACCGTGAGGGAGAGGGCCCTGCGCCGCCGCCCAATCAGGAGAGGTAATGGCTGTGATTGACAGAAGGGAGCCCCGGCGTCGGCCCACGGAGGAAGGGCCTCCGCCAATAGAATCGGGGGATGGATGCCGGCAGGGGAGCGCTGACCAATAGAAGAGGCGGGAGGGTCGCGCCTCTCGACGAGCTCGGCCAATAGAGAGGGCGGGGACGAGCTTTTAGAGCTTGGCCAATGGAGAGCTTCGTGGGCGGGCCAAAGCGGCGGCGGGGTCCAATGGGAGGCGGGAGCGGCGCGCCTGCGCAGCGGGCGCTCGGGAGGGCAGTGCGGCGCCGCTGCTGAGGCGGAGGGGGAGCGATGGAGCAGGGATACGGCGGTAGGTGCGGGGCGGCTCCGGGGCCCGGCCCTTCCCTTTCCCCTCACCCGGGATGGTGGCTCGGTCCTCCCGCCGCCTCGGCGGCGGTTCCCCCGTAACGGCGGGGAGGAGAGCGGGAGGTTGGCGGTGGGGGGGGTCAGCCGCTGCGGGAAGGCGTTGTTCCCGCCTCCCGTGAGAGGGCGCCGCCGCTGATTGGTTCAGCGCCGCGTCGCTCCGCGCTAGGGCGCCGCCGATTGGTGGAAGGGTGTTATTGGAGGCTGGGGGGAGGCCGTTCCCTCCTCGCCACCCCCCCCACCCCCCCCCCCCCCGCCCCGGGTGTGTGATGGGAGGGGGGGCGGCGGAAATGGAGCCGGTCCCATTTCTGAAGACGACACAAAATGGCGGCCGCGCGGCCACGCCCCCCGCCGCGTGCGCGCCGGTCCTTCCCCCCCCCCCCCCCCCCCCCCGGTTGCGCCCCCCCCGCTCCCAGGGCGGCCGCTTAGTTGGGGGGGGGCAGCAGCAGCAGCATCTCCTCATGCTCACACAGGAGATGGGCTGAGACCCCTCTTCCCCCTCGGGCACCGGTTTCACCCCGGGTGGGGCCAGAAATCCCCCCTCCCCCCCCCCCGTTAATCCTGGGGGGAGCAGCAGCGACTTGGTGAGGAGCGGGGGCCCGATCCGGGGAGCTGTCACAACCATAAGCCCTGGCGGTGGTTCTTCTGCCTTGGCTAACCCCTCCAAGCCCTCCAGGGGTGTTCCCCCCCCCCCCGAGATGTTTTCCTTCTCCCTGGTATAACGGCAACCGGCAAGAAGGCGTTAAACGAAGCATAAGGCAGCAGGTGAGAGCCCTCCGAAACACCAGTGAGCATCAAAATGGCAGGGAGAGGCTGTTAACGTCGTTACGCTTCATTTGCCGGTGCGGGGAAGTGATTTGGGGTGGGGGGGAGGCATGGCCTCCTTCATCAAAGTGCTAACGTCCTCCTTCATCAAAGCACTAACCAGCGTCAAATTCAGTAGCGTTGGCGCGCTCTCCAAGCTTCTGCTGGTTTTTAACGTTTCTTAAAACTATGAAACAAGGCTCGCAGCAGTGGAAAGTGAAAGTAAGTCACCCAAATCGAAGTTTAACAGATGAATATCGGTCGTTTAAAGTCCCTTGATGAAGTTTATTCGGATGTGAGATGGCGGCACGTGGGTAAATGCTCCCAGACCTGAGCCCGAAGCAGCCTGACCGTCTGGATCCTCTCTCCCTGCGCCCGTTTGGAGCCCTCTGTCCTCTTCCCACCTTGAATTCACGCTTTGCTTCGCTTCTGGTCATGTTCAAGGATGTGAAAGTCCCACGAGGGCAATTTTTAACTTGCTGTTGAAAACACTTCCTTGGTTTTTGTAATGTAATTATGACTGCAGCAGGATTTTATAAATAATACAGCAGCGATGCCATTTCTGCGTGTGTTTTACCAAGTTCCTAATACCCCACAGGTTGCTTTTTCTGCAGAGATCATTCATAATTCATCCGGACATCATGTTGAGACAGACCTGTTGACAAGTTGCTCTTTCCAGGTTCCCTCTGTCTCAGCTTTCAGCTTGGTGGAGACCTGATGCCCGGCATCTCTTTCATCGTGCTTTTCAATGCTTTTTAAGTGTTTTCCCTGTTCTTTGGGCATAAAAATGAGGTGAAAAACTGCGACAGGATTAAAAACATCTTAAATGTGTGTTGAATCATCCTCTACAAGTGCTGGTTTCTCTCTACCGACAGCTGAGCAAGTCCTGATAAACAACTTGGAAGAGTTTAGGCAGCTAAAAGTTATTCCCGACAAAGATTTTGTTAGCTTCGTGAAGTTAATGAGCTACTTAAAGCTGGGATCTTCCCTTCGCCTTGCAGAACTGTTAATAGATTAAAACCCCTGAGCACCTTGCAGCTTTAGAGAAGTTTTGGTGTGGATTTTTACCGTTACACGGTACAAAAATGAATGAGTTCTTGCATATTTGGGGTTTTATAAATAGTCCTCAGGTGTAGTCAGCTCAGCCTATAACCGGCCCCTTTATTTTTAATTCTCTGCATGCTGAGAATTGTATGGTTCCACGCAAGTGGTTTTTTGAGGACAGCGCCCTGTACAGTCGAGGCTTGCGTAGGAGCGTGTCATATATAGATTTAATTTAAATACTTCGTGATTCCAGCAGAAGACAAACTTTATTCTCCCCAGATAAAGTCCTTTGTTGAAATCGGCGGGAGAACCTTGGACTTCTGCTCTCAGAAGGAGTTGCCTCCTGCAGCCCAGCTCTTTTTTTGGCAGGTGTTGAAACTTCTCAGTGCTTCACGTAGACTGAACAAAGTAAATCTCTCGACATTGCTCTGTCGTCTCCAGATTCGCTTTCTGCTTCTACATGTGTGTGGAGAAAAATGGTTCCCAAGCTTTTCCCCCAGCTCATGGAGCGCTGTCTTGGGAATCAGCTGGGAACCAGGACACGCAGCGCACTCAGTTCAGTAAAATTCACTCCTTGGTCCCTTCCGAGTTGTTTTTTTTCTGCTCTGCCCTTTATTTTGTGTTTATTTTCCCAAGAGAAGGCAATGATGATTTATTCTGCTGATTTTTTTCCCTCCTGGGGATGTTCACGGATGTGCTGCGCTGCTGCAGAACTGACAAATACAACCTCTGCTCGTTGGTACCAAGTCATTAATACCCGAGTTTCTCATCTAGTGGGTGTTTTAGATAATATTTAGTTTCAAAATTAGATGCTGAACTCTTAATTACCACGTTCTTCAGTTGTACCAAAAGCTTGAGGTCTTTGCTTTGAAAGCTTGAGGTCTTTGCGTAACCCAGACTTCTTTGTTCCTTGAAAAAATATGATAATTGTGGTAATACCTGCATGAACATTACATGCCCTACATCTCAGCAAGCCGAATGCCAACGTATATGCACGTAACATAAAAGCGGGGAGCTTTATCCTATAGAATCTGGAGGCACAAAGAGGTGGGACTCTCTTTGGCTGAAAAACGCTGCAGTTCGGGCCAAGCAGCCTCCGCTTTCCTCGAGGGTTTTGTGCTGGGGCCAGGCTATTTTTGCCTCCTGAATTAATGTACCCAAGGTTTTATCAAAGATGACTTAAAAATCGAAGGAGAGGAGGTCGCTTTTGATCCAAAGTCTGCTTGCGGTCGAAAGCGCGAGGGCTGTTGCTATTTTTGGCGTCACTGGGTGAGAAACCAAGCGACCTGCCCGGAGAAAAGCTTCCCTGCGCTGACTTGGCTTTCTCTTCTCACTTTTCTCCGGCTGCGCGTGTGTCTGGAGGCAGGCGTCGAGCTGGGATGATGCCTGTGACATCCGGGGGCTCGGTGTCACTTGACGTCATTTGAAACGATGACGTGCGCTCAGCAGTTTGTTTGCAAGAGGTGAGTTAACGGGAGGAAGAAGCGTTAAAATTGAGCTGTGGATTTAAAGTCAGGCTTTGGGGTGGCTGCAGTTGATGGGTCAGAGGTTTGGCCTTGATTTCCCTGCTGTGTCTCGACGTGATCCTCCGCAGGAGCCCCACTGGCAGCTGGAAAACCGCATCCCGGCACCATCCCGCTCCTGCTGGAAAGCAAAGCTGAATGCCGAATGACTCGACCTAAAAACGCCAACGGTGGGAAAGGAAATTACTCGGTAACAAGGCTCCGATTTGAAAAGGCGTTTACGTGTTGCGGTTCCTGTTTTGCTGGTGCTGCGGTTTCTATAGGAGGGCAAAAATACAGCCGTAACCTTTCGCCCGCCATTTCTTTAGGTTCTGTGCGCTTAAGGTGATTGCCCGTGGAAAAATAAAGTTGTTAAGAGGGAGAGGTGTCCTTGGTGGGTGTTAGACAGGTTTGTGCAGGGAGCTGGGGGCTGCAAGAGAAAAGATTTGTAAAATTGGGGGCTGTCTCGAAAAGTACATGTTTTGTAAAATTGGGGGTTGTTGCCAAGAAAGAGAAGTTTTTGGAAAACTGGGGGGCTGCCTCCAAAAAGTAAAAGTTTTGCAAAATTGGGACACCCCCCTCCTGCTCCAGAAAATATAAAAGCTTTGTGAAATTGGGGGCTGCTGGCAAAAATAGAAAAGCTTTGTAAAATCGGGGGCTGTCTCCAAAAAAATAGAAAAGCTTTGCAAAATCGGCGGCCGCCTCCAAGGAAAAGGAGGTTTTGCAAAATTGGGGGCTGCCTCCAAAAGATAGAAGAGCTTTGCAAAATCGGGGGCCAGTGCCAAAAATAGAAAAGATTTGCAAAATTAGGGGCTACCTCCAGTAATTTAAAAGCTTTGCGAAATTGGGGTCTGCTTGCAAAAGTAGAAGAGTTTGGCAAAATCGGAGGCCCCCTCCAAAACTATATAAAAGCTTTGCAAAATCAGGCGCTGCCACTAAAAAAAGAAAAGCTTTGCGAAATTGGGGCCGCCTCCAGAAATAGAGAAGTTTTGCAAAATCAGGAGCAACCTCCAAAAAAGACAAGTTTTTGCAGAACCGGGGGCTGTCTCTAAAAAAAGAAATGTTTTGGAAAATAGGGAGTCGATTCCAAAAATAGAGGAGCTTTGCAAAATCGGTGGCCACCTCCAAAAATGTAAAAGTTTTGTGAAATTGGTGTTTTAAGGTGCAGAAAAGCAACCTAAACCTTAAAAGAAGGAAGGAAGGAAGTGTGTGTGTGTGATTTTTGGCTTGTGTGGGCTCTTCCTCAGCTGGGGAACGTTTGGAGGGAGATGAGGTTGCTAAAGGGAAGGGGAAGTCCAGATCCAGGGCGGGAAGGCAGGGCCAGAACAGAAATAGGCAGAACTTTGGGGTAATACAGCGGCTGTCGAAATAATTTGGATCCGTAGGAAGCCGGGCATCAGTAACTCTGCTTGTGGACCAACTTATTTTTCTGATCAGATAATAAAATTGTTTTCCTTCAGAGAAGCGGTAGCCAAGACTCTGGGAAATGCTTTCAGCAAAACACCCAGCGCATTGCTTTTGATTTCAAGATTTAATTTAGATGCTCTCAAGGTTTCGTTGCAGCACGGAGCTTATTTATTCGATGTCCTTTGAGTGGATGAAGGTGTTAGCTGAGCTCGCTGCGGGTCTTTCAGGGATTGCTGTGGTGCCGGGGATGCTGATTCCACCCTGGAAACTTTGGAAAAGGTTTGAAATGGAGATATGATTTCTTTTGACGAGGAACACAGATTACTGCTGTGAAATAAAAGAGCCGGTGAAGTTGCGGCAGGAGCTCCTGTGTGTCATGGCCCTTTGCTGCTTCTTCCACCTGGGCAAGTGCTTCACCCTGCTGCTGTTTTCGGAGAGACCAGATCGAAGCCGCCTCATTAGCGCGAATTTTGTAACTAGTGCTGAAAAGTGGAGAGAGCTCCATTTATTTAATTGGCTCATAGAATAGCAGTACTCGCCTTGGATCATGTATGAGGATATCCGATATTCCCTAGGAAAAAGGACGCTTCTGCTGGCGTAACACAATCGAAATGTCCGTTCTCAATGCCACTTCAGCTCTTCGGATGATTTATCCTGCAAATTTTCTCCTGTATAAACGTAGCTTTGCGCCGTTGTTAACATCAAGCACCTTTTAAAACTGATTTCTCTTTCAA
This sequence comes from Gypaetus barbatus, assembly GCA_028022735.1. Lineage (NCBI taxonomy): Eukaryota > Metazoa > Chordata > Aves > Accipitriformes > Accipitridae > Gypaetus > Gypaetus barbatus. The sequence continues at coordinate 1,402,419 of CM051546.1, forward strand.
AATGCGCTGGGTTTTTTTGTTTGTTTTGTTTTGTTTTGTTTTTTTTAATTCTTGGTGTTTCAAAACATCTCGTTGGCCTTTAGACTGCTGAAACAATCTGAAATAAAGCATCAGGCAAGCTTCAGGCATGTTTCCTAAACAAGAAAAAGCAGAAGTGCAGCTGTAATTCAAGACTTTATTGTTTTTGGGGTCAATTAAGGGAAGAAACAAACCCTATGGTAACAGCAGAGGTGATCCTTCTTAACAGCTCCGTTCTTTTTCTTGCAGGTTATGGCACCTGGAATACTGGGGCTACCAACACTCAAGGTGAGTTTTGTGTATATAAAAATAGATCTGGGGAATTGCAGTTATATTCTAAAGCTTATTTTTTTGTCATTCTAGCCAGAATAGTGTAATATAGAAACAGGTTTTTCAGCCTTTCTTCTCCTCTACCTGTTTTAGTGACTTTCTACTTGTTTTTCTGTAAAAGCTTCCTCCATGATACCATGATACGCTCCGATTCCCAGCGTTGTATACTGGAAGAACTGGTCACAACCTTGCATATGATTAATAATGTGCTTTGCTTTATCACCTGGGGTTTGTTAGCACTGCAAAACGAAGTGTATCCTGAGGTATTTGGCAGTTTGGGCGCTCTCCAGTCTAAACAACAGCAGAAGCAGCGAGATGTTCCTGAAAGTGATAGTTTTAACGAATGTATTTGCTTTTGCCGTGGTTTTACTGCTCCTTGAGGGTTTTTATTGAATCTCTTGAGTTGTTCTCAAGTGCAAATATTTGCAAGTGTTTGAAAAAGCATAGTAAAAAGTATATATTATCCATTTCATTTTCACAATTAGCTCTTGGAAGTCCCAGCTTCTTCCTTTCCCATTCTGTGCAAAAGGATCCATCATTTTCACCAGTTATTAAACTGAGTTATATATATTTAGGTTCTGGACTTTTAACTTTGTTGCTTTTAGAGCTGAAACTCTCTTTTCTTTTTGTCTCGTTCAGGTACATATGCAACGAATGCGACGAGTTGGCAAGGTACGTGTTAAAAAACCTCGTTTATCTCTGGGTGTTGGGGTGCCTTCCTCAGTCTCTTGAGCTGGCTGCGGCGAGCGGAGCTGCTTTCCTGCTTGTATGCCGTCTCCGCATGGAAGTCGGTGTGAAGTAATGCAGCAATGTACTTTTAAACCGCTCTTCTTCACGAATTCATTTCTTCTATTTTTACCTTGGTCTGTGATTGTGCAGCTGCTTCTGCTAAGGGAGCAGCTCTGTCCTAACGTCTGGCAGCCGTCTGTTCCTTAAAGCAGAAAAATTGGCTCATGGATGAGAAAAGTTCATTTCTTTTACGTCTCCGTTTCTTGTTTGATCTGGGACAGCCGGATGTGTGCGTTAATAAATTGATTTTACTGAGATTATATCGTTTTCCCCTCAAAACCCAAGGTTTGCCCATGTAATTCTGGCAGCTTGACGGTACACAAATGCAGTTCTCTGTGCAAGTTGGTGCTTCCTCAATAAAACATGATTTGCTTTCACTAATAAACTTTTCCTCTGGGAGTAATTAGTTAATTGGCCTTGATTTGGATCCTTAAGCCGGTCTTAACACATTCCCAAGCAAAAGCCTGAGATTCTTTTAGAAAATATTATTTCTTTGGTCCTCACAATATAAAATTGAATGCTGCACGTTGGGCTGTGGATTCAAACCTCCCAGCTCCAGTCATTGCTGAAAAAGAGGGGGTTTTTTCCTTCTATTATTCCTCCTTTTTATAAAGCCTGGGTGCCCCTGTCAAGGACTCATGCCCTGTTGTGCTGGGTATTGTGCTGATGCAGAGCAGAAAGGCCGTTCCTGCTCCGGAGACCTTATCATCTAAATACACAAGTTGCAGGCAGATGGGGGAATACAAAGACACAACGAGGCCATGCCGGTCAGCACAACCGGCAGCGGCATCATCACACCGGTGGCCTTAACAACGTCAATTTTATCGCAAGCGTCACAGAAAAGGAGAATTATGAGGGGTTATTACGGTGGTTGCTTTAGAGAGCCCTAGGACTGATAGACTGAAGGGTTTAGCAGGTCAGAAGCAGTGAGCAGAAGCTTGCTGCGTAGCTCGTGGCACATGTCTCTGCCGGAGCAACACCGGATTCGAGCCGGAGCCGTAGAGCTGCGATAAGGATTGTCGGGAGCACATGCACATCCCTCAGTCCCGATCTTGGGATAGCACAAAGCATCCGGCAGCTTCACGAGCGTGGCTGCAGCGCTTTGGGTTTTCCACTGCACCGTGGTATCTTGCCACGAGGTGCTCTTTGAATACAACTCGCAGCTTTGATTTTCTGATTAATTTATTTAGTTGTGGTCCTTTTTTGATGGATATACAGTGATGTGCTCGGCAGCACATCCGCTTTGAGTTTTTTGGTGTCGTTTTGTGGGACCATGCGACATAGATGGCTCAGGGTCTTGTTCTGAAATTGCAAATACAACCAGCAGCGCTCCGTTTCTGCAGTTAACATCACCAAAAGGAGGAAGGTCCCTATGCTTTTAGGGTTGAGCAACGAGAATCTTTGATATTTCTCACTTTGAGAAACCTGTTTTCCTTGAAAGCAGGTAAAACCCAGCTGCAGCCTTGCCTGGTGTGATCCGTTCACATCTAAACTCTTCCTCCAGGTACCCATGTCTTTATAATATTGTATTAATATCAATTTTATTTTCCTTTCCTGCCAGGCTATGAAGGCTACGACTATTACAACACCCAAACCACTGCCGCTAATACCGCGGCCACATACAACTACGCCGCAGCCGCTGCCACCTCCAGCAGCTGGGAAACACCCAAAAGTTCGGATATGAGCATGAACGCTGACGTCAACGCCGCCATGCCTGTCGCCTCGTACGGCGCTGAGACTTCAGCGAACGAGAATTCGGATTCCATCATAGCCAAAATCAACCAGCGTTTGGATATGCTGTCGAAGGAGGGCAGCGGCGGAACAGGGGAAGGGATGGAAGACCAGGAGAGGTGACTGTTCCACTTCTTATTTATTTTTAATAGCAAAAAAATAATGGCTTTTAATCACCATAACTTCAGATTAAGCTGTTCTGATTGCATAGGCATGATCCAGCATTTGCTCCTTGGAAAATAAACTTAATGGCTTATTTTTTACCTGTCCCGATACGTGTATGCGCTCATGCACGTACATATTTTATATATATATCTATCTCTCAAACATATCAAACTTGACGTACACATCCACCATTAAAAGCAGCTTCCATTGGCGATTCAGTTCCTAGATTTTGCAGAAGGTTTTTTATTTCTAGTTTTTAGGTTTCTTAAAGTAATTTTTTTCCTCTGCATCCTTTTTTCCTCATGGCTGCCCAGTAATTATTTTTGTTTCTCCCTTCGGGTTAAATTATGCCAGTCTGGAGAATTGTTTCATATTGGTGTGTGTTTTGCTGCTGAAATAACAATACACATCCTGGCAAGACTTACTGAATAAATGAAGTTTTGCCTGTTTTTTGCCATTTGATGCTTCCTGCTGTGGTCAGACAAGATGCTGAGGGGTTTATCTGCATTAATTCACACCCAGAGGCACAGCTAAGAGACAACACGAAGCAGCTTTTACCTGGGGAAGCTTTTGGCATCTGCTTTTCCGCTGGCAAAACATAATTCAGAGTGGTTTAGTGCTATCAAGTTAGTAAGGTTATGACATCTCCGAAGGATTTTTGTTCAGATACTCTGCAGAAAACCACGGTTCTTTGATACTTAAATTATTTTCCCTGAGAATAAGGAAAAGGTGATGTGGGATACAGAAAGTGATCGCTATGCAGGGTTTAAAAAGATTTTTATTCTGTTTTTCTGGCCAAAAACATTTGGATGCCAACGCTTGTATAATGTGTGGAGATGTTATTCTAGCTGCTGACTGTTGTCTCCTCCTCCGCAGCTCTTTCAGATTTGAGTCGTTCGAATCGTATGACTCGAGGTCTTCAATGAACGACCGTGACATGTACCGATCCGGCTACGATTATGGAGAAGTCGGAACCGATCGGAATGATTCCTTCGGGAGCCAGTTTGATAACCGCAGGGATCAATCTCGCAACCGAGGAAACAACTACGGCCTCATCCGAGGACGGGGTCAAAACCGCGTTCAAAATCGAGGGCGTCTAAATGCTTTCAACCGCACCGACCACTTCATGCCGTCCTCCAGCTCCGAGCGCCTCTCGGCTCGTTGGAATGAGTTGAACTACATGGGTGGGCGTGGGATGGGGGGTGCCGGATCCAACAGGCTCCCTTCCCTCTTTTCTCAAGCCCTCGTTCCCGATTATGGTGACTACGGAGACTACGGAGATTACGGCGACTATGGCGACTATGGGGATTACGGTGATTATGGTGACTACGGAGATTACGGTGACTACGGAGACTATGACTATGGCATGATGGGGATGTCGGGCATGGGAATGGGACGGTATGGGAATATGCCGTACGGAATGGGGAGGCAACGAAACAGAGACAGGATGGGTACAGTGCCCTGGCACATGAACGCGCTCATGGTAAGTCGTCACTGTCGGTTTTTTTTCTTGTCAAGATTGCTTTTTGCTTGCCTTGGTGGGTAGGCTTCACTGTTTGGCTGTAGAGCGGAGTCCTTTGGAGAAGCGCGAGTCTTAATTCATGTTGCTTCCACCACAGAATAATTTAAATCTTCCTGGATAGAGCAGAATGTCACCAAGCTTGTATATACCCATTTGCATGTAAAATAGAGCTTCTGAATGCTTACCCCATCCCAAATCCGCACTCGAGGGATGCTAACCCAGCTATAAAATCCTTTTATAGCCAAAAATTAGTCGGCAGGGTCACAAGAATTTAAACTTTTTTAGGAGATGTAGCAGATGGGTGGAATAGTTTGATTTTTAAGCTTTTTTTGGTGCCTCGAGTTGATTGACGATGACTGATTTCTTCCCACTTCAGCCCAAGAGAAGAGGTTTCCGAAACCGTTCAGGAGGGAGATCGGATGGCGAGGGAGGAGGACGCAAACGAAAACAGTCACAAAGCGGAGATGAGCCGGACAGCAAACAGGCAAAGACCGACAGCGAAGGAGACGACACTGAGAATGGTACGAGCTGTCTTCACCCAGTAATATTGGCCATTTCCCCCCGTTTTTAAGTGGTTTATCTTTCAGCTCGCTGACGGTTGTTACATGTCAAAGCTGTTGTATTATATTTTTAAGTCGTTGGCATTGTCGTTGTACTTCTGCAAGTGCGCAGGCTTTATGATCTGTGTATTTTGTGGCCTGGGACAAAATTTAATGCCCGAGTTGAGTGTTGTGTGCAAGTAAGGACCGAATTTGCAGCAGAGACTGACAGGCAAGGAGAAACCAGTGAGCTATTTGTGATCTTCACTGGAGTTTTGAGCCGTTATGACAGAAGTTGGTGATTCATTAGGGGCCCCTTGGAGTGTTAAGTGGGAGAAAAGACCCCCCCCAACACCAGCTAAATTATTTCTCTTGTGTGCAGCAGATGAGGCCGAAGGAGAGGAAAAATCAGGAGATGAAGCTGACAAAGGTGTAAGTAACCTTGTTTTTTTTATCAGTCTTTGTGGCAAATGTGGGAACATTTAAGCACTCGAGCAATTTTCTCTGCTCTTTTGACCGCGCTGAGGGTCAGAATATTTAAAATCACCCAGAAACGGCATTTTGAGCCCATATATTGTGCAAGTATTTGCTCCTCATAGTTTTCCCACGCCCTTCAGCAGGGATCACTGGCAGATTCGCTTGCACCGAGGTGCCTGAAAAGCACTCGTAGTGGGAAGGTTAGGATCCCGCGCCTGTACTTCTGCTTTTGGCGAGGCTCATTAGGGCTAAATTCCAATTAGTGGTTGGTTTCTTTCCTCATCCGTTGGTTTGCCAGGTTGGATGGGGGTCATTGCCATTTGTCTCGCTTGTGACTGCGTGTAACCCTCAGTACGGTGTTCCTCGGAGCGGCAACTCGGCTGCCAAGTATTTAAATTTTGATAGCGAGAAGCGATACTTAGCAGTGCCATATAACCTGATCTATAGAAAACAACTATTTTGTAAACATTTATAAAAATGGACATTTAATCCTCAAATGACATGACCCTTCGCCCGCTCCATGGTCTGGGTGGGTGGACTGTGAAACCTCCAAATCGCGGTAAATAACACCAGCATCTTTTTGTGTTTCTCTTTTCCAGGAGAATGGGAATTGGGGCAATTTGGCGTACAAAGGTAGGGTGTTACCCCCCCTCACTCAGTCCTCCCGGATTACTCCTACTCTGAATCCATCTGCTTCGCCTCGGGGTGCTACCAAGAGCTTGGATTTTTTTTGGTCAGAAGCTGATGCAGCTCCTGCTGCGACCTCTTAACCAGTCCAAGGCTCCGGCGCTGCCCGTCGTGGCACAGAAGTGCTGCGCTGGTTAGCAGGGGAGTGCCAGAACGGTTTTGGTTTTTTCTGGGCTTCTCAGCACGGACGGTTGCCATCTGTAGGAATGGATATTGGCTGCAGTTAGTTTTATTTTCCTGCCCTGCTTGGAGGACAGCAGTGAGGACGCGTGTGTCTCGCAACAGGGCAGAGGAAAAATACCATAAACTAAATAATTTTCAGTGGAGGCTTCAGGCACTGGGCTAAACCCTGTTTTGTTTTGATTTTTTTCCAAATAGATGGGAATATATCGAGGTATATTAGAACACTGATTTAAAAAGCATATGGTCTAAAGTAGCTAGAACCACTTCAGCTGGATTTAGATTGTAATTTTTGGTAAAGACACATCAACCCCAAGCACATTGTGCCTTCTGCATTAGAGAGACTTGGGGAAAACCACGGGTAGGACTTTTGTTGCCACTTTTAGGTTGTTTCCAGGATTGAAACTGAGGTGTAGCTGGATGTTAAAATTCTTGTTTAAGCCTCTCTCTGATGCCGGGGTCTGGTCTCCGGGCTTCTTTACCTGAAAACGTTGCAGGTGAATTACTACCTGAGTCCTGTGAGGCTGACAGACCTCTGACTTGGAGCTTTCTGCCCCAAAACACGAGCTCAGCTGAATCTTTAGTTCTTTTTTGCTTTCTCAGTAATTACCAAGGAATGATTGGGAAGGCGACATTAGGAATATATCCAAAACTGTCCCAAGGAAGCAGCACTGCTACTCGAGCACTGCTAGCATCTCTGCTGGTTTTTGTTGCTTAACTTTCTGGAGTAGCGTTTTCAGCCTTATGAAAAATAGGGAAAAAAAATGAGAATTTGGGGAGAAAGTAGCAGCTTCTCCCAAGGAAGGGAGATGGAGAGGTGTCTTTGCAGCATCCTAAAAGTCAGGACTCTTTCCACTAACGGCGTGTCCTGTTGCTGCCTATGAAGACTTGAGTTGCTGTGGGAAGTTCAGGGAGCTGGAGGAGAGGAGGGTTTGGGTTTTACAATAACTGCCGGAGACCTTGGAAAGAGCCTGCTGCTTCCCTGTGGTCAGAAGCCGGCTTGGGAGGGGGAGAGCTTCCAGAGACCAAAAGATGTTGTGACTTCCCAAAGCTGAGAGTGAAGAGGAAACCAAGGGACTTGGGCCCCAAAATACCTCAGCCAGCAAAGTGGGTGATTGTGAGCGCAGTAATTCTGATTGATTTCTCCCCGCCTTAGCATCTGGAGATGGCTGTGAAGATGATGACGAGGAAGTGAAAAAGAAGAGGGAGAAGCAACGGAGAAGAGATCGGATGCGTGATCGTGCTATGGACAGGTAAAGAAAGCGATCAGCCGGTCCATTCCTAGCACTTCTGTGAATAATATTGACCAAGGATAATTCCTCTGCACGAATGTGGGAGAAATCTGCTGGGGGATCGTGTTTTGGGGCTCTGCATTCTGATGTCAGCATGTTTTTTTTTCCCTTTTTTTGTGTTTTACGACTGTTTTAAGATAAGGAGAATACTGTGGTGTTCAATACATACATCAGTGTGTAGAGTTACAAATTCAGAAGGGTGTTTTAAGTGGCTATATATGCATCCTTGCTATTAAAACAATAAGTCGTCTCAAGACGGACTGACCAGCGAAGGCGGCACCAGCGTTTCTGTTATTTCAGGGCTTTCCCACACGGGGGAGAGGATCTTCATATCGAAGAGTGCTGATTCACCTCCTGTCCTATGAATTTCTCTAGTTATTTTGAAACTCGTGCAGGGTTTTAGCAACCGCTCCCGTAGCATTTAGTTTTGTGAAGAAGTAGGGGCTGTTTAATCCGCGCAGGTTCTACAGCCATTATAAAAGTCCAAGACAAAGTAAAATTGTGTGGGGTGGCACTTGGAAAAAAACATGAGAGGTAGCAAACTACAACAGGAGCGGTAACGGTCGTAATTTTCTTCATGTTCTCGTTAAGTTGAGCTCGTTCCTCATTAGCGGTACGATTGCTGTGTTTAGAATCCAGTTTGCCTGTTCCGTCTGCAAGTTCCGCAGTTTTGAGGAAGAGGAGATCCAGAAACATCTCCAGAGCAAGTTTCACAAAGAGACCTTGCGATACATCGGTACCAAACTCCCGGATAAAACGGTCGAGTTTCTGCAGGTAGGTGGGTTGCCCGGCATTAGGTCAACCATTCCTTGCATCCATGCTGGGATTTGCAGGCTGAATTTGGGAATTGCAGGCTGAATTTGGGATTTCCAGGCTTACATGGAGAGTGGAAGGGGCTACAGATTAATCCACACAGGGCACCCTGCTTGGTTAGGTCGCGTCACCACTTGTTAACGCATCACCCAGTGACATCAGTTTGTGTGATGTGGTTTCTCACGGGTTTTCGTGTTGGGAGGGTAAGTTAATTGTCTGTATTTGAATAAGAAGGCCAGAAATTAACATTCCAGAGATGGTCTTCACCGTCTACACGTCTAGAGCTGAGGAAGGCAAGATAAAGACTGGGGGGTTTTATTTTCTGCATGACCACTGTTTGCATTTTGGGGGCATTTTTCAAGGATTTGGGGTCTCCCACAAGGAATCTGATGGTGACATGGGAGCAGGCTTCTGTCTGGCTCCGATCTGGATCTTTCTTTCTCTTTCTCTGGTAGAAATGGCAGGGGATGGGGAGGGGAAAACGCCCGCCTTGTCTAGTTAATTCACCAACTGCCGTCTTCTCTGTGGGTTTTCTCTGGAGAGCTCATTTCCCCTTTGAGCTGCTTGATCGTTTCGGTGCGTTGCATGGAGGACAGCGAGTTTTGTCCTCTTCCCTTCTAGGAGTACATTGTCAACAGGAATAAGAAAATTGAGAAGCGGCGCCAGGAGCTGACCGAGAAAGAGGGCACAAAACAGAAGCCAGATCCTTTTAAGGGTAAGTGTCTGTTCTGCATCCAGAGACCAAGTGAGACCAAGAAAACAAATAAATAACTGCTCCCACAGAGATACAGCAGCACAAATGTGAAGGATTTGGGTAACTCAGCCTCAGGTTCTGGGTGTTTTTTTGCCAACTTTGTGAAATAAATCATCATGGTGGGGAAGGGGGAGTGCCCGTCCTCGCTGCAGTTTCTCAAGCAGCAGATCCATGAGGCTTGTGCAACGTCAGAGATACTAAAATGAGGTAAACGGGGAAAAAAACCTAGGTATTGTTGATTTTGTGGCTGTTCAGTTAATGCAGCTGGATCCTCTGTTCGATTTTAATGTTAAGAGAAAGGGGCGAAGCTGTTCTGTTGTGGCAACAAGCGTAATTGGGGAAAAATCTGCTTAGCATCGTCAACGTGCCTGTCCCTGATACAGTCTGCAGTGCTTGTCCGCATCTGTACTGGGGGTGATGAGTGGAGTTTAGTTAAGCTGCACGTCAGCTGTAACATCTGGCAGGCAGAAAACCTGAGCTTAAGTAGAGAGGAGGAACGAACCCAGAGCTGGGGGAAGCACGAGTTGTCCCTTCCACCTTTATTTAAATAGATTTTTGGTGAGGCAAGCTGGTTTTGGCTAGGACTGAGGAAAATACGAAGTTGATGGCTTTGTACCTCAGGCCGTTATCCCCATCTCTCTTCCTCCTAGCTTGGGTACTGTGTCGGTACGATCTGTTTTGGAGCAGAATAACTCTCCTCCCCGTCTTAGAGCAACGTATGTGGGGGGGGGGTTTGGGGGTTTTTTTTGGTCTCTGAAAGCAGCAACTGGAAGGAATATGCTGAATTAGTGCGTTGTCCTTGATATGGGGTTGTTAGAGGGGGTGGAAAGGCAACGTTAACCAGCCGAACATCTCATTTGTTTGGGATTTTGGCTGACGTCTCGTCGCCTCTGTAGGTATCGGCCAGGAACACTTCTTCAAGAAGATCGAGGCGGCTCACTGCATGGCGTGCGACATGTTAATTCCTGCCCAGAACCACCTTCTCCAGAGGCACCTGCGATCTGCCGATCACAACAGAAACCGCAGGGTAAGCAGCCCTGCTCGCTTCCCAAGTGGAACGTTTCATCTCTGCCAGGGCGAGGGGACATCGGTCCAGGCGCTCGAGGTTTATTTGTGGCTTCTAAAAACCTTCTGGTATGGTCTCTGATCGCACCGTGAGATGAAGCCACCGCCCAGGGAATTATAAAGGGTTGTGGGATGCTTGTGGAAGGGCTGTGCAAGGTTTGTTCTTCTGCGGGGAAACGCGAGTGGATGAGAAATGGGGAGGTGAACAGAAAAAGTGATATTAAAAGGGAGATCTGGCTTTTTCTTCTGCGCTGGGGGTTTAGCAGGGTACATTGTCTAGCCATACTGTGCAGGTGTGCAGGCTAAACACCTCTTTCTAGATTTGCAGTGCTTGCTAAAAATTAAAAGCTGCCTTTGAGGGCGCTTGGGGAATTCATAAATGAGACGTAATTCATGTCTCAATTGGCACGGGCTGGAGAGGGGCTTTGGACATTGCAGATGAAGATGGGGTGAGCTGCCCTCGGTGCCGCGCGTCCCTCGGGGTGGTCTTCGTCTCCTCTGAGCGTTGGACGTGAACGTTGCTGTCCCGGACTTGATCTCGGGATATCTGGGGGATGTTCCAGCTGCTGGTGCTGAAACGCATTTTTCTCCAGGGCTCATGTTAGCGGAAGAGGGGCGGGCACTCCCTTGCGTCCGCTTTTTTTGTGATGTTTTCTGGGATTTGCGATCAGGCTTCCCAAGCCCTGCAGAGGAGGAGGGAATACAAACTCTCGAGCCGAGCTCCTTGTTGGAACTCTTCCCCTTTTGAAGTGACCCCGATGTTCGGTTCCTTTGCAGATGGCTGCAGAGCAATTCAAAAAGACCAGCTTACACGTCGCCAAGAGCGTCCTGAATAACAAACACATCGTAAAGATGCTGGAAAAATACCTCAAGGTGAGTGAACGAGAGAGTCGGCAACTCATGCCGAGTTCCCGGAGCAGCACGGAGCCACGTCTCGCTGTGTGCTGCGTGTCGGTGACGGGACGCCTTGCTGCGTACGATGGGGAGAAGCGTAGGTTCCACTCTGTTGCCTTTTATCTCTAAATCTTGGGTCTGGTTTCTTTTCTCTGTAGGCGGTTTACCACTTCTCGTGGTTTGTTTTTGGTTTTTTCGTTGGTTTTTTTTTTTTTTTTTTTTTTTTTTTTACTTACTGTCATTCCCAGGCGCGCGTAGATTAATTTACGAAACCGTCCAAAACGGAAACGTAATTAAAGAAACCAAAAATAGCAAAAAGGAACTCCAGTTCCCCAAAGCCACCCCTCCAGCTGTGGCCTTGGGGGGGACACCAGGTTTCCCCCAGCGCAGGGAAGCGAGCGTGTGGGTTGGGAAGCCACTGCTTGAGTCCCGTTGGGATTGAATCATGACGTGAACGGCTCCTGGCCCACCCGCTCGCCCTGCACCGGCGGGGGGAATTTCTACCCTGTCTAAAAGACCCGGGCTCTGCGGCGCTCCCGGCAGCTCAACCAAATGATGAAGCACCCCGAGGCGGGGAGGTGCATCTGATTCCCGGGAGTTGAAACACCCTCGTTAGTTTTCCCCCTCCTACCCCCCACCCCCAGCTTTTTCCTCCTCTTCCCCTGGGAAGTGGCAGAGAACGCCCCAGCTGATCTTCAGAGCCGAGACGGAGCACGAGGAGAGGTCAGGGTAGGGTTCGTTTAAACCCAAACCAGCGTTCGGAATTACAGAAAGAAGTCCGGAAGGCAAGCGCAGTCTTCAGAGCATGGGGGGGAATCCGCTCCATGCGGGAACGCCGCCGAGCGAGCCAGCCAGGCAGTTATGTCCAGCCTAAAAGTGCCTCGCGGTTATCCGCGGGTCCGGAGGCGGCGTGGGTTTAACGGGCGAGGTCCGCATCCGAAAAAAAGAGAGATTGAGAGAGGAAAGGTCGCAACCTCCTCCGCCAGGCGAAGATGAAAAAAGAAGCGCTTTTGGCTACTTGCTTGTTTCCTGGGAATCCAGGAACAGCCCAGGATCCAGCAGGAGAGAGCCCCTTGTTTGCAAACCTGGCAGACAAGGGCAGGCAGATGCCCACACACACACCCCCCTACCACCACCACGGGGGAGCAGATGTTTCCCCTGTCCCACCGGCGTCATGGTTTTTATTTTTTGGTCTAAACCCGGACTGAGCTAGCTCTTGTCATGCCCAGTCTCTGCTAAAATCTAGCTCCCCCTCCAAAAAAAAAAAAAACAAAAACAAAAAACAAAAAAAACTGCGACTCCACCCTCTGGGTCCAGTGAAAAGAGACTTTGAGCTGAGAGTTTGTCGGCGTAGGATGGCCGTCTCTCGCCTTAAACCGGCCTCTCATACACGTTGAACAGGAGGGTGAGATAAAAACCCTGCGGTACCCCACAGGAGAAAGAGAGCGAGCGAGCCCTCGGGGCAGACGAGGTGCAAACCTCTGGGAATCTCTCAGAGAAATTAAAAAAAAAAAAAAATAAATAAAATAAAAATAAAATCCCGAAAAGACCGGAACCACTCAAGTGCAACTCCGTCTACCCCTGCCAGGGTCCGCAGGCACGTCCACATCTCCTCATGATCAACGGTATCAAAGGCTGCCGGCAGATCTAAATGAATCAGCACGGGCACCTGACCTTTGTCCATCGGCAGGAGGAGATCTTCGGATCCATCCCAGCACGGTCTCCGTATCATTCCCAGGTGCAAAACCAGACTGAAAAGGGGTGGAGGAAAATCTGAGGATTCCAGGTAATGCCAAGAGCCGCCTCGCCATAAACGTTCTCGGCAAACCTTCCCCCATGAAAGGAAGGCCGGAGACGCAGGGCGATTAATTAATCAAGACTTGGCCGCATCAAGAGATGATTTCTTGACCATCGGCCTAACGATTCCTCCTCGGAGGGATGGCGGGACGCCTCGCCCTTCCCAAGGGAAACCGTGACAGTCTCCACCACGAGTGGACTTCACATCCCCCTGTAGATTTTTCCCGGCGATAACGGACGTTGGGGTCCAGATCGCAAGGTAGAGCCCGATATATTTTTTTAATATCTTCTCCCTCCACGACCTCCGGAGGTTGTGATCCTCAGCCAGAGAAGATGAACGTTGAGGTTTCTCCTCCACCTGCATGGATCTTCTCGCATGGAGGCAGCCAACCTGGGCTGAATCTCTGATTAAGGCAGATATTAACCCCGGGGGGGGCGCGGAAAAAGGAGGAAGGGTCCGGAGAGTTCGGTTTTGGTTTTCTTTTTTCCCCGTCCCATCCCGCTTTCCAAAACCTCTTCCCCCCCCCACCACCGTCGATCAGATTTCAGGTGAAGTTTCTGCGAGTCGTCGGCATGCTGCCCGCCCTCCTTCCCTTCCCCTTTTCGCCGTGGTGACCTGCGAGGGGTTGGGGGGGCTCGGGAGGGGGGGGCCAGAAAAAAGGGAATTTTAGAAACTCGGATTGCAGCACGGGGTGTGTGTGGGGCATCTCCTCTCTGGCAAGGTGGAGGTTGTAGGGCAGCGACACCCCTTCTTGGACCCTACAAGCGCTCACCCCGCACCCCCAAACTCTGGAAACGCAAGCAGAGCCCCCCCCCTGCTCCCCAAAACCGAGGGGGGGAGCGGTGCTAGGATCCACTGTCGGCCTGAATAAAGGTAACAAGGTCAAAAAACAAACTTAAGGAAAAAAAAAAACCACCACACAAAAATCACCCCCCCAAAACCCAAAATCACCCCCCAAAAAACCCACCCCTCCCCAAAATCTGGAGGGTCTTGGTGTCCCCAAGAGACCCCTCACGGTAGGATGTAGCCCGGGTGAGAGTGTGGGCTGCGAGGTCACAACCGCATTGTCTCCCGAAAAAAACCCAAAAGAAACCAAAATAAAGGTGAGATGAAAACCTGGAAGCGTTGCCACTCTTCCCGGCGAGGGAAGGGGAATCCGGCCATTGGCGGTTGGAAACCGGGAACGGAGAGTTGTTAGGAATTCCTTTTGGATTTTAAAGCATCTTGGTTAAACCCAAATTCCTCCTGGGTGAGGAGCGGAGCAGATAAACCCCGGCAACACCAGCACTGTTCTCCTGCACCGGAGCTTTTGGGGTTTTTTTTTTTTTTAACTGATTCTTTCCACTCCTTCTAGGCGTGGGATCTTTTTTTTTTTTTTTTTTTTTTTCTCCTGGGGTTCTTGCTGCAAATCCTTCGGGATTTTCCACGACGGATTATTATTATTATTATTTTCTTTTTTCCACCGTTTTAAGAACCGTCCATCACTGAGCTGCTTTTTTTCGCTTGCCAAAAAAAAAAAAAACCAACCCACCACCTCTCCCGCGTTTTCATGGCGGAGATTCCTTTTGCCTTGTTGCAGCTCGATGACTCTTCGTCTCTTTCCCGTCTCTTTTTTTCCGTAGGGAGAAGATCCCTTTACGGATGAAATTGGGGATCAGGATGTGGATGAAGCTTTGGAAGGCGGAGATGGCGCCGGGGAAGGAGCGACCGAAACTGCCGCCGTTGAGGTTCCCCAGGAAGGAGGAGGAGGAGGAGGAGGAGGAATCGGGGAAGTTACAGAAGCGGCAGAACCTTCTGAAGAGTTTTCCAAACCTGAGGAATTCCTTAAAAATCTGGGGGAGCAAGATCAGCCCCCCAAACCACTGCTGATGCCCCCGTTCCTGCAAGACGACGAGCTGGAAGCGGAGGAGATGACGTCGGAGGCGACGTCGGAAGCGACGGCCGTGGCGACTTCGGAAGCGGCCCCGCCGTCTTCGGAAGCCACGGAAGAGGCGCCTGCGGTTCCCAAAAGTCCCCAAGAATCGGCGGTTTCCCCCCAAAATGAAACTGAGGGTTGGGCAGGCAAAGAGGAGGAAGAGGAGGAAAACGGGAGTGAGGCGGCGGCTGCGGCCGGCTGCAGCGAGGAAGAGGAGGAGGAGGAAGAGGCTCCACCAGCGGCTTCGGAGCCGCAACCGGAATAACTGTGAATATTTGCGTGAAGGTGATGGTATAATCCGTGATTATTTTTTTGGTTTTTTGGTTTGATTTCTTGTTCTTTTCCAGCGCAGTGCCCGAAGTTGGCTGATTTTGATTTTAATTAAGGGGAGGGAACCCAGCTGCATCGTTAAGGAGCAGCCGCAGCGCTTCATTCATCTCGTTAAGATTAATTTCGCTTCGTTTCTGCAAATTCCTTTTTTGTTTTAGGACGAAGAGCGCAGGAAGCCGTATCTTCCCCGAGAAACTCTCCAGCTGCGGCTCCGCTTGTTGGGTTTTTTTTTGGTTTGTTTGGGTTTTTTTTTTTTTTGGTGGGGGGTGGGGGTGGAATTTTAGAAAGAAAAAGGTGAAAAAAAGGAAAAAAAAAACCCAAAAAAGCTGAGGTTTGGAAAAATAATAAAAGCATCGATTCGATCCCGGCAGCTCGTTGGGTTTTAAGTGCAGCGCTAACGCCGGCGGGCTGGAGCCGTCGTCCTTCCTTCCTCCCTTGTCCTCCCTAACGCCTGAAATACTCCCGTGAGGGAATTTTTGTTTGAATATTTCCCAAAATTTCCCAAAAAGGCAGAATTTTTCCTCTTGGGAAATGCATTTGTTTTCATCTCTGTTACGGCCAGAGAATTTGGGTTGGTTATTAGTTTATGAAGCAGCTGCTCGATTATCTCTAGAAACGGGGCAGTCGGTTGCGTGGGGACTCACTCCGAGCGAAGAAAATTGTTAGTTTTCCCCTAAAAAAACCCTTTTTCTGGCAGAATTTATAGGTTGCGGCTGCACCCTCCATCTCCAAACCTCTTCCCTAAAGGATTCGCTAAACCAAAACAAAAAAAAAAAAGAAAGAAAAATCACAATTTTGTGAGGCGAGGCTGCACGCGGAGTAAATCTTTTTGGGTTTTTTACCCCAAAACCCCCTATTTGCCCCCCAGAAAGGGTTTTTTTAACCAAAAAACCCTTATTTGCCGCCCCAAAAGGTGTTTTTTTTTTCAAAAAACCCCTTATTTTCCACCCCAAAAAGGGGTTTTTTTTGCCAAAAAACCCTTATTTGCCGCCCCAAAAAGGGTTTTTTTTTGCCAAAACCCCTTATTTGCCCCCACGAAGAGGTTGGGTTTTTTTGCCAAAACCCCTTATTTGTCCCCCGAAGAGGGTTTTTTTGCCCAAAAAACCTTATTTGCTGCCCCCAAAATGTTTTTTTTTGCCAAAAAAACCCCTTATTTGCCCCCGAAAAGGTTTTTTTTGCCCCAAACCCCTTATTTGCCGCCCCCAAAAGGTTTTTTTTTGCCAAAACCCCTTATTTGCCACCCCTGAAGAGGTTTTTCTTTGCCAAAACCCTTTATTTGCTGCCCCCAAAAGGGTTTTTTTGCCAAAAAACCTTATTTGCCCCCCAAAAAGGGTTTTTTTTTGCCCAAAACCCCTTATTTGCCGCCCCCAAACGGTTTTTCTTTGCCCAAACCCTCTTATTTGCAGCCCCAAAGAGGGGGTTTTTTTGCCAAAACCCCTTATTTGCCACCCCCAAAGGGGTTTTTTTTTTGCCAAAAAAACCTAATTTGCTCCTCCAAAGAGGTTTTTTTTACCAGAAAATGTTATTTGCCCCCAGAAAAGTTTTTTTTTGCCAAAAAAAACCCTTATTTGTCCCCCCAAAATTTTTTTTTTTTGACAAAAAACCCTTATTTCCCCCCAAAATGTTTTTTTCTAAAAAACCATATTTGCTGCCCCAAAAAGGTTTTTTTGTTGCTAAAACCCCCTTATTTGCTCCCCAAAACGTTGTTATTTTTTTTACCAAAAAAGCCTTTTTTGCCCCCCCAAAAGGGTTTTTTTTTACCCCCAACAGCCGTGTTTTGCCCCAGAAGCCCCCCAGCAGGCAGGTTTAGGGGCTGGCAGAGGCGATTCATTCCTGCACCGAGCTCCGCCCCGGCCTCAGCCTGCCCCGGGACGCGGCCGGTGATTTGGGGCCGGGGAGGGAGGCTGTGTTGTGTCGTCACTCCCTTCCTCTCCCTCCGTCACACGACGTCACGCCCCGCATCACCCAGCGCGTGACGTCCCCCTGCGCGCGCCTGTGCGCGCGCGGGGTGGGGAGGGGGCGGGGCTGGGCTCCTCTCAGCTCGGCGGCTGGGCGGGGCCGGGCGGTCTGCGCCGTGACGTCAGGCGCAGCGCGGTGAGGTCAGTGCGGCGCCGCTGCCGGACCCGCTGCCCCTCGGTGCCCGTCTCCCCCTCCCCTCCCCCCCGCCGCGGCCGCCTTTTCCCCCCCCCTCCCCTTTCCCCCTTCCCCCTCCCTCCTCCTTCCTCCTCTTCCTCTTCCTCCTCCCCCGCCGCCGCTCCGGTGACGCCTCCCCCGTCCCTCAGGGCCCCGCGGGACCCGGCGGGAGGGCGGCTCGTCCGGACCGGCCCCCTCCCGCTCACCGCCTGAGGTAAGGCCGCCGCCGCGGCGGGTACCGGGGGGGGGGGGGGGGTGTGTGTGTGAGGGGAGGGGGCGTTGTCGGGCAGAGGGGGGTGCCGGGATTCACCAACGCCTCGTACGTCGCTCCGCCGGCGTAACCCGCATTGCGTAATGCGGCCGCTGCGTCAGGGAGGGCCCTTTACGTAAACTGCGGCGCGGAACCCGCCCGGTCGTAGTGGTGGTGGTTTAGGGTTGGGGTTTTTGGTTTTTTTTTGGGGGGGGGGGGGGAGGCCCCTTGCTGCGCAAACGGCGTAAGGCGGAGGTGTGGGGCCGCCGTTAGCGTAGCGGCGGTCACGCGCCGGCTGCGTAGGCCGCTGCGCAAAGCGGAGGGAGGGGAGGGGACGGGACTGGAGGGGGGGGGGGGCGGGTGTTCTTCGCGCCGTACGCACTTTGCGCAATCGCCGGCCGGGCTGTTTCGTAGGGGGAAGCGCGGCCCCGCCGCCGGTACGAGGGAGGGGGAGCGGGGGGCGGAGCGGCGGCGGCGGGAGGGGGCGGGTGGCGGCTCGGTTCGGCGGGGAGCGCCCTCCCGCCTGCGTTCCTTGGGTTACGCCGCTGGCGTAAGTGCGGCGCGGAGCTACGGCGTTTGCGTACGGGGGAAGGTGGGAACGGCGTAACCCGCGCGGCGGCGCCCCCGTCCCGCCCCGTCCCGCCCCGTCCCGCTGCGCCGTTAGCGTAGGTCCGGGAGGCGAATTGCGCCGTTGTCGTAGGGTCGGTACGGGGCGGGTTACGCCGTTGGCGAGCCGGTACGCAGAGTGCGTGCGGTGGGGCGGGGCGGGGCGGGCGGCGCGGGGGCACTTCCTGCCGCCGCCATTTTGTCGGCGGACGGGAGGAGGAAGCGGCGGCTCCTGCGCGGAGGCAGCGGCCAGGCCCGGCCCCGCGGCCCGCGGTAAGTGACGCCGTCTCCGCTTTCCCCCCGCCTCACTCCTCACCCGAGGGACCCTCACAGGGCTGGGTAGGACCGGACCGGGCCCAGCGGAGGCGGGAAGAGGGTTGCGGTGGGGGGGGGAGGAGCGGGCTCTCTCCGCGCCGTTAGGCCTAGGCCGCCCGCCCGCCCCCGCCCTGGCCCTGCAGCCGCTGGCTTGGAGCTGAGGTTGGGGAGAGGCGGGGGGAACCGGAGGGACAGCGAGGACGATCGGAACCGGGGAGGTGAAGCAGGTTGGGCCGGGAGCGGGGTGTGCGTGTGCCCGCCGGCCCGGTGCCCTTGGCGGGGTGTGTGTGTGTGGGGGGGGGGGTCGGTCGGCGGTGCCTTCTCGAGCAGTCCTGAGGTACCGAGCCGCCCGCCCGCCGCTTCCCTGCTGTAACACCCGCTCCACCTCAGGCTCCACGGTGGTTCAGCCGCTCCTTGGGCCCCTTTTGAGCTTTTCACAGGACGATTTAATCACCTGGTCTTCAGCTGGCACGGCTGGTGGGTTTCTTTACGTTTTCAAGCTGAATTTGGCCTTTTTTTCAAGTTGTTTTCTACTTTTGTAGGAGTTGTTTGGAAATTATAAAGCTGGAGGGCTCAGCTCCGGGAAAAGGGTAACTCTTGAGCCGCTCTCTTACGTTTTTGGGCACCGTGTTGGGTGGGAAGGGGAAAACCTTGGTGCTGTTGGAATCCAAAGCTGGTCGGGGAGTGACTGCTCTTTCCCCGGGGATTTTGTGGGTGAAATGCTGGAGGAGCGAGGTCCGTTCACACCAACACTCGGTTCCTGTGCTCGTTTGATGCAGTAATTGGCCGCTGGCATGAAAGTGAAGACTGTTCCTGCTTGTTTAGAATGCACATTGGCCATAAGAGATACAGCTTCACAGGGCTAATTAACAGCAGGGAGTAAAAGAATGTTCGTTATAAACTCAAGGTGCTCTCATCTTTATTAAGGAGCGCATCCTTATATCCCCCTCACCCACAGTGCTTTTTTCCTTGGCTGCTTTTTATTTTCACGGATGCCTTTCATACTTAAAAAAACATACAAATAGTTTTTACTCTGAATAAGGTTAAAGCTTCCCCGCTCTCTTCGGCAGGAGTTTTCCCAGGAAAACTGCTAAACCCCATTATTCTTTGGATACTTACCAAGTACTCCCATCAAAGAGTTCGCAGCGTGGTTTTAAGAATAAATATAGGCAGCGCCGTTGCTCATAGGGGCGTATGTTATAACGTGAAGAATTAAGCTGGTAATTAAGTTGGTAACGAATTTGTGTTGCCCGGTAGCTTTACAGGGCAGCGAAGGGACCCCCGACCTCCCCCCCCCCCGGGTTCTGTGAGATGCCCCGGGGCTGTCGCTTTGCTGAGCTTGGATTATTGGCTCCTGGTTTTTGTATCTGCATTGTCCGTCACAAGTTTTGGGGTTGTTTGAGCAACTTAAAACACTCGCCGTAGTTTTACGGAGGTTTGGTTTTACCTGTTCGTGGCACAGCGACTTTAGGTTAAGCTTAACTGCTCTATTTAAGCTCTGTTTAAGCTTGTCGTGGCAAAGTTTAGCTCGATTTAGGCAAGAAAATGAACCAAAGTGCTTTGGGCCACCGAAATATTGAAGATTACAACCCTGCAAAC
This sequence comes from Gypaetus barbatus, assembly GCA_028022735.1. Lineage (NCBI taxonomy): Eukaryota > Metazoa > Chordata > Aves > Accipitriformes > Accipitridae > Gypaetus > Gypaetus barbatus. Next base: position 1,422,621 of record CM051546.1, read on the forward strand.
ACTTAAAAGGCTGTTGTAACTTTAGTGTGTAAGTAATTCATCTTCAGTGGGATTATCACTAATATAAGTGTTTGCAGAGATTAATGTAAATTGAATTTACGTTGCTACAAGTTTCTAGTATTCAGTTTAAGGCCGTGTGGGTTAAAGGTGGCCCTCGGCCGATTCCTGGTATTACACGAGGGCCCCTTCGTGTTATAAAACACGAGGTAGAAGAAAATATTTGAATTCTCCACACCTGAACTCGAGGAACCGCGATAGCAACTGTAAATAAATGCGATGTACGGGGGGGAGGGGAAACACCGCCCGCGTGAGGCCGGTTGTTCCCACACGGCCTCTAATCTTTGCACCTTGGCAGAGGACTGGATTACTCATGTAAAAGTAGTAAAACACGATTTTCCTGATGATTTTATTCCCCTCCAACTACATTAATTACTTAAAGCTGAATAACTGTTGTTGCTGCATTATCTGATGATACTCCGAGTGTGACTGCGGTGGAGGTGACCAGTTATTAGCTAAATTACTGCAGGCAGCGAAGCCATCATCGTTAGCGTAAATCCCGTTTCTGTTTTAAGAGGAGATGGGGATTGTGCTTTGGTTGGAGAGCGGCGTGGGTAGGAATCGATCTCACCCCGGCAAACGACCTGCCGGTTGCTCCGGTGCTTCTGATTACTTTTTGTTAAGTTATTTTCGGTTTTCAGTGCTTCGGTCGAGGGGAGCTGTAATTGAATCTATGTAATCAAACACCCCTCGTTACGATTTCTTGATATTTTGGAACAATTTCTCCAAAGTAAACTTTATAGTCTGGTAATTATCTACTGGCAAACAGTGTTTGGACCGAGTTCAGGAATGTAAACCATTTATTTGCAGGAGGGTATTTTACCTTAACCCTGCACAAAATCCCGAGCGTTCCGCCAAGAAGGAACCCAGGCGCAGCTCTGCCAGCGAAAACAGGGTGAAATCTGTGGGATTTGAGTCGGCGCTAACACGTAATGTTGGCGTTCCCTGGATCTGGCGGTGAACGGGGAGGATAAAGGCGCATCCCGGCTGCGTTACTTTGCCGTTCGTAGTGATGGGTGATGTTTCATGAAATAATACTTCCTCCTCGTTACAGTAGCGGGGTTGTTGCGAGCGTTGCCTTCCTAAATATAGAAGGGGCACAAGAATAGGACAGCATCTCATTTTGGGAGATAGCAGCGGGTGGATCACCGTAACCTGACCGCGTCTGCTTGGGAGGGTTCTATAAGCCTAAATCTGCCTGGAAAGCAGTGGATAAGGGATGTTAACGTGCGCAAGGAGGGAAGAACAACGGATGACGGCTGTTAGGAGGGGTTTCGTGTTGCCTCCTGGCTCATCGCGCACTGTCCATATTAAATTCTAGGATGAATTGCGTCTCGGCTTCAACCAAAGCAGTGAGCGGGGAAGAAATCTGTCCCTGATATTGCCGGAGGAAGGGTCTGAGTCCAGGTTTTAATCTGGTTTTTGAGCTTTCTTGCTATGAAAGGAAGGAAAACGAAGTCTCTATAAGCTTACGAGAGAATTGGTAGGCGTTTTTTTGGGGTGTAATTGAATAATAGGCATTTTAAAGCTCTCTAACATCTAAATCCAAAAGCTTTTGGAGAAATATTGGCAGGGTTACTGGGGTTTTTTTGGGTGAGGATTAGTGTGATTCAAAGAGCGGCTCTGCAGAGCGGATGTGAAAGGGGAAGCTGCCCGGCGGAGCCAGGGAATCCCAACACAGGGAGCTCGCGTGCCGCTTCTGAATCCACCTTCCTCTCTGGGTTAAGTCCCCTGGCTGATTCAGATCTTGGTTATTTCAAAGCAGAATATCAACATAACTTTCCTTAGCCAGGGTTAAGAAGACCCGGTTGTATACAAGCCATGAAGGAGTTGTCGTCTTGCTCTAAAACTTCCAGAACCGAGCTACGGATAACTTGCAGCGATGGAAAAAGGACTGGAATTCTGCTGGACCGACACATAAATTAATTGATGCCATATCAGATCAGCGACGTGGAAGGGTGAAGGGTTTATCACGCGCCGCTTGTGCTGCCGAAGCACCCGTCAAGCGAGCTGGGATGTTTCGGCGTTGGTTTGTAATAAAAACCCCGGTTTTAGTTTCAAGCAAGCGCTCTGCAACCTCTTATTTTTATTAAATAGCTCAAAAGGGTTTGATATTCATTAATATCGGTTTGGAGAAAATACTGAAAGGTCATTTTGGGTTGAGAGCAAAAGTTACATTCTAGCGCAGGGCTTTTCTGCTCTGATTTCTCCGAGCGGCAGCGTGTCTGGGAACTTTGGTGGTATTTGGGGAAGGTGTTGAAAAACCAGCGTCGCGTTTCTCTCCGCTTCGATGACTGACAGGTTTAAGAGCGGGTTTGGTGCACTACAAACTTGCGATTGTCTTAATCCACGTCTCCTGCCTTACAGCGGACACCTCCACGCAGGGAAGGCTCCGTTGGGATACGATGTTTTCTGTACGGATCCAAATATCGCTTGGAGAGCATCAAGGGAAAGGTGTCAGGATGGGGGAAGAATGCGAAATACCTCGAAGTGAGGCTGAAATTCCCAGCTGATAACCGGGGAGGAGGACCCAAACCCGCAGAAACCCCAAACTCTTCCTTTTTAGGCATGTTTCATCCCTTTTTAGGCATGTTTCATCCCTTTTTCTTGATACTTTTGAGCTTTTCCTGCAGGAACTTTGTGCTGTGTGTTCCCTTCATCTGGAACTGGAGGAAAATGGGGAGTTTTTGTCCAAAATTATTGAGACCAAAGTATTTGGGAAGTGCCAGTGTGCGTTCGAGGAGCAAAACTTGCCTCCTGGGTTTTTTTAATCCCTATTTTAATGGGAAAAAGCAGCTTCGTTACCATTCCCAGTATTTTGGGAAGGGGGAATTTTGTCCCTTAGTTAACCGCTCGCGTCTGTGTTGCTGCTCGTTACTGCGAGCGGGAGGAGAGTTACTAATTATAACTTTGCCAGAAGGCTCGGGATGGTCCTACCCTGACTCTCACTCCAAGGCAATGGCGAAGCCTGAAGGAGGAGGGAGATGGCACGGATCCAGAGAAATGTAAAACAGCCTTAAAAAAACAAAACAAAACAAAAAAACCAAACCCAAAAACAGGAACTGTTCGGTAGCGACAAGGACTTGGGCAAACATCCTGAAACCAGAAACTCCGTGAGTGATAGCCCGGAAGTGGGAAATCATGAACTGGTTTGAAATTTGAGAGGTTTAATGTTGGTTTGTTGCATTCCGGAGAAATATTCCCGATTTAGGAAAGGGAGGAAGCTGAGGGTGTGCGGGGTTTGTGTCCTTCGTTAGTCAAGGTTTAGCCCAAACACTGATTTTTGTTCAATTAAGTTGTTGTTATAACATATTTCAAGCCTAACGAAGCTTTGCAAGCTTCTAACGCAGCTCAGGAATGTTCCTGTAATGACAATGTCAAACCTGCAAGGTAAAGAAAAAAATACATGTTTTTAAGACAAAATACCCCAAAACCTGGTGTCCTAGGGGAAGCAAAGGAGTCTTGAAGCCTGCAAAGCAGATGTTGTCCAGCTGCCGAGCAAAGGAAGAGTTTCCTGGGACAGGTCTGTGTTCCTCAGTTGCAAATTATTTTGCTTTTTTCGTATTACTTTTAACGGACTGTCTGGGTGTTCTGTGGTTTTCCCTTGGTAAATCAGCTAAAACCTGAGATTTCAGCAAACTGCTGAAAACTACTTTGAAACTTGTTGAAAACTACCACCACTTTGGGGTGGTTTTCCTCCCAGATCTAGAGGTGGCTGGCAAGTAGCACATCTCGGGCTTATCAAAAAATATATATAAATGTGGCAGAATTAGCGAGTAGCAGAAGGGTCGTTGAAATACGTTGGATTTTATTCTGAGTGGACTGATGTGAACTCGCCGTGCGACTTCTGGGGGAGTTGTTGGAGCAAAACCGCGTTCACTCAACTTAAAAATTATGCTTTATAAGTCAAATAAACCAAAGTTGTGCTTTAGTTGCGTGGATCCTCGTTAGCGCTGATGGATTATTAGGCTTAGCGAGCTGCGAGGGGGTCAGACAGGCGCAGAGCAGCACTAACAAAGCGGTTTGTGTTTTATTTGAATGGGTGCTGAATTAAATTAAAATTTAAGATTTATAGGTCAGGTTTTGCCTTACTTGTGTGATGAGCAGCACACTTAAAAAAATCTGAATAATGTTAAATGAATACACGCATAATTAAGCAATTATATGTTTAAACGAACCTGGGTACTTCAGCAATTAAATAGTCTTTTCCAGTATCGTGTCAGCTTAATTTAATTATTGTCTGCCAGCACGTTGGCTTTAATAACTGAGATACGAAAGAAAAACAAGCTTGAAAACTTAAATTATGTCATACCTGCTAATTAAAATAATGTTTAAAACTTATTTGAGCCTTTCTGAGTTGATTTATCCCGGAGATTCATGGCACACTTGGAGCGATCGGCCAGCAGGGTTACAGATTATTTAAAGAATAATCCTTAAGTTTGTAATAAATTAATTATAGGAAATGAGGTGCAATAAATGAGCTATTTAACGAGCTGTAATCTCGTGGACTGTTGAAATGTTTGTGATTCACTGCTGGTTTTTTTTCCCCCATCAGTAGCAGCTGCTTCTGGAGAGGCAAATCCTTGAGGTAAAAATTAATGGTAACAAGAGTGGAGAAGTCGGAAGGATGCTAGGAAAAAAAAATGAAATATTTGAGGTGGTTTTGCACCTTATTTTCTACGTTGTGAGCAAAAGGATCTGCTGTTTGGCTCAGGAATGTGCAGTTTGATTTTTTTTTTTTTTTTTTTTATTAAAACCTGTGTTTATAGAGACGCTCAGCCCACAGATGTTGGTGCTCGGGTCTATTCTCACCGCAAGACTCAACCAGAGTTGGAGCTCTGTAGGGAAGGAGTTTGCAGGTGACCTGTGCCACTGCCAGTGAGCTGCAGTCTCTTGGGGAAGTTTCGGGTTAAAAACAAGTGGAAGTGGTGCAGAGCAGGCGTTGCTTTTTATCCTTTTCTGTTTGCTGGAGTCACGAGTGCAACTTGGTTCATCTTTGGGTAGATCTCAACTTCAGGTAAGATCAGTTGAACCCTAAAAATACTTAATTTTAGTGAAATATAGGCAATCTCGTCCCAGGGGTGGTGTCTGCCTTCTCCACAGCAAATCCATGTGTCGTTATTTGTGTCAACGAACATTATCGCTCGAGAACTGGGATTGTTCCTCCCCCGGACCGAGCTGGGCTGTAGGAACTTGGATACCGAAGGGTGTTTCCCCGCTCTAAAGCATCTCCTCTTGCTCTGGGCTTTCTCGGCGGTAACCCGCTGTTTTCCCTCCTGCTCAAAAACATCTGCGCAGCCACATGGGGAACTATATTTTTATTTTTTATCCTTCACTGAGGGGTTATTTTGGGCTGGGAGGAGAGCGGGGCAGCCGGGCAGCACCGCAGCCGGATGAATAACTGCATCTTTTTTCAGACCAGTGAGGAGAAAGTTTGTTTTCACCTTGTTTTGGGTTTATGCAATTTGCCTTGGTAAAAAAAAGAAGATGCCTAGGATGCGTTTGCTGCGTAGGGAACCTGTCTGTACATGGTAGGAGTCTTGGTTTATGGTCAAGATCCTCGGTTGATGGTTACAGGTCAACTTTTGAACGCTTCTCCTTCCTTTTCCTCAGCTACCACCCCAAAGCTCTTTTGATACCTGGTTGGTCTTCCAGAGCAGCCGTGGGTTCCGTCATGCCAGAAAAGTAAGCTTTAGTGGCCTAAAAACTTCTCAAAATAAGCGTGTGTTCGTTATTTCTTTCTCTCTCCATAATTTCTGTTGCTGTAAGGTCTTCCTCCCTGTTTCTGGCGACTACGGACGGAGCAGGGAGGTGATCCAACAGGCACAGCTCTTCTTCCACGGTCTCCTGGTGGGTTGTAGGGATGTGACGCTGTGGTTTCACCTCCCTTGTGCTTCGCTTAAGTGGAGATTTTTGGAGTCAGCTTTGGCTTAAGCCCCGCGGCCACTTGTCTTGCGGGAAGGACTCGGCATGGAGACGTTCTCCCTGGGACTATCCTCAACACGAAATTCCTTTTTCTGGAATATTTGTGCTGTGCCCATCCTCTCTTGAGCTGTATTTTCAATTTGCAAAAGCAGAGTGAAAAATTTAGGGTTTATGTTGTTTAAATTCAATGCAGGGACAAAAACTCAGCCAGGCTGGGTAGGTATGTTTGTATTTTGATGACTTCGCATTTTGGGTTGCATAGCTCCTTTTTTTTTTTCTGCATTTTTTACAGAAAAGGTGCAGTGCAGTGAGTTAAAACATTAAGCAGGACCAACAAAGCCATGTTCCTGAAGCACCTTCCTTCTTGGAAAGTCATGAGACAGTTCGTAATCACCCAGTTGCCCTTTTTATGCTAATTTGATGAGCTGAAGAGGTATTAAAGTGAGAGGAATAACCCTTAAAAAGTAATATCCTTGGGGCAGGAAGTTTTTCTCGGCTGAATGGCAGGCACTGAAACCCTGGGAATTGGGACCAGCTGTGAGACAGGCCAGCTCTACTCAACTGATTTGCTCCTGAAACTTTTAAGCCCAGCTTAAAGCTCTGCGGTGCAAAATCCCTTTTGGTCTGTGCCTACACCCCTTACTTGCATAAGACCGGAGTGATGGGAAATCAGACCTGTGGGGTTGTCTTTGATAGATCGTGACTAATTAATTAAATAGAAGATACTCAACAAAATTGTGTTGGGCTGCAGGCTTTCTAAAACCAGTACTAAATAACTGCTGTGAGACTGTCCTCATAGATCCAGCTTTCCTGAGCTCAATGCACCTCTTCTTTTTTTTTTGTTTTTGTTTTTGTTTTTTTTCCTAAACTACCTGAAAACAGTCATTCTTCATCTTTTATGTAGAAGCTCTTGTTTTGGAAGAGGATAATTTGAAAGGAGCGTGATTTATAGGAGGTTTGTTTTGTTTTTTGGCTGGCAGGTCTTGATTGTCATTACAAAAAATACAGAAAACACTAAATTACTTGCCATGGTGGTTTTTTTGTCTTTTTTTTTTTTTTTTTTTTTTTTTTTTTTATGAGCTAGGTGCCGAGTAGCTGCGGATCGGTCGGGAAATCTCTTTATTAACAGCATCTCTGCTTTGGAAATCCTTTGCCAGGCTGGTTTATCCGGTTATCCGACAGCTCGGGGGAAAGACAGTTGCGGAGGCAGGGTGAGCTTGGGTCCTCCTGCAGAGCTGAACCTTGGAGGGTTATGATGAAATTCGCAGCAATTCCGCTTTGAAAACATCCCGGCGTTGCAGCCCTGGCTTGCCAGTAAGCTAACTGAGATACCAGCCTTGTAGCAAGGCTACAAATTAAATTAATCTTCTTATAAAAGCTCTTTTGCCTCCTTTTCCTACTGACAAAATCTTTTAAAAGCATCACATTTTGTATGTAAAACCTTTATTTTTGGAAGAATCAAGATTTTGGGTTTAATTTTAAAGTTTCTCTTGTGGAGTTGCTGATGAGGGTTGACAATGGTCACGTTTAAAATCAAACAGTGAGCTTGCATCTCCATTCCTCTTGTTGAGAATCAGCTTCGCTGCCGTCCGACTCGGCTGCACCCAAGAGGTGGAACGACCAGTTCCTTGTAATTTGGAGATGGTGCTGTAACGGGGATCTGTAACCACTGCCCGAAGGCTCCTCTGAACCCCAGCGCGCTGCTCCTGTTAAATTTAAAACAAGTTTCTGCCTCAAAAGTAGGAACTTGTGCTTTTCCTGGTATGCCCTTATTAATTACATGCGTGTATATGGTCTGTGGCGTAGTAGGGATTGAGATTTATGCTCAAATTGTCTCTAAGTAGCTTTTTTTGGAAGGTGAAACTATAATCAATCCAATCCAGAGAGCCCAGCTGCAGTGTTGGAGGGAGCTGGGTGTCTCAAGCAAGGTTTTCCTGCACTCCTCTGGACTTGATGGCATCAAATGACTCTGCCCGCTGCCGAGTAGGTGCTAATTTTCCACTTAAAGAAAGAAAATCAGAAGAAATCAATTTAAATCACTTGCCTTTAAATCACTTGACCTAAACCTTTGCGTCCTGATGCTCAGGGCTCTCCCCTGTATCTTATCCCCTCAAGGGAGGAGGAAAAAATGCAGAGCAAGCTGTTGGTGATAATTTTCTTAAAATTAGTAGGAAGAATACTCATTCCACCAAAGCTGATGCTGAAGTTAAAGGTTTCGGTGCCAGAGGCAGGTTCTTTGCCAGCACAAAAATCACCGTCGCTGTAAATTATTATCTCAGGTGGTATTATATTTGCTTTTATAAAGTGTTTTTAATTCCTGTCTGATAGGTGTATCCCCATTTGCAAGATTTGGGTGATAAAACTCGTATTTGTCTACTGGAATAACAGCATTTCAACATACTGGTAGCAAGATCTGAAACCCTCTGCCAAATTCCAAATATATTTTGTTTTTATGGTGCAAGCGGCAAAGCTGCGTCTTTATAACGTTGCCGAGCGTAGGCAAAGTCACTTCTCGGAGTTCAGAGTTTAATACCGATGGGGGGAGGACGGGATTGGAGTGCAAATTGCTGGTCCAAAGGTTACCTGAGATGTTTGTGGTTGGGGTTGTTTTTTTTGTTTTTGTTTTTGTTTTTTTGTTTGTTTGGTTTTTTTTGAATTTGTAGGTAGACTTCAGCATTTCAGTGTACGCACCAACCCTGCTTGTAACACCTGAGTGTGCTCGATACTTGATGTCTTGCTCTGGTTTAGGGAGCTCAGGATTAATTCGGTGATGGGGAAAAGGGATGAACGCTAAAAATAGGGTTTGAGCTTCCCTGCTAGCTCAAAACTAAACGTCACCGTTATTTTTGATGTATTTAAGAAGACTTTATGCTGCTCCCAAACCCCCAGTGTGATCCTTTCCTACTGAATTGGGGTGTAATTAGCATTAATTCGGGAGGATAAAGAGTGAAAAGGGGAAAAATAAGATTTATTATGCTGTTGCTAGCAAAATTGAAGATCTGAACTGGTAAACTAAGACATCTCTGAGCACAAAGACGACAGAGCAGGGTCTGTTTGTAGAATAAAGGTAGTGAAGAGCCTTTTACTGCCTCTCCTTGCATGCATTTAGGGCTGGACGCTGTCCTGGACAGAAGAATTCCCTGTAAAAACCGTATCAGGTTACAAGAAAAACAAGATTGCCGCTTATTCCTGCCGTAGAGTCGGAGACGACATATTTACAGATGGGACTGACCTTGTGCCTGTTGACGGATGTTTGTTTGCAGAGCTGCCGATTACTCTTCTAGTCCGAGGGGAAAATTCCAACTGTTTGCAGAGCCCGAGGGGTAAAAGGTGAATTTTCAGAGCACTTTGGTGTCCTCTTGACACCTTTATTTAAGGTACAAGCAGCGGAGAGGGATGTATCGTTACTAGGCAGGGTGTTTGGAGCAGTTTTTTGGGGATATCTTCTTTTTTAGAGCTGTGCAACTGCAAAAGGGTTAGTAAAATAGGTCTTTGCTTAACAGATACTATTCTTAACGGGACCCAGAATGACTTCTAGGTCTTAGATGTGATCTAATGTTGTCCTCCTCTGAGCCTAGCAGCTTTGCTTTGAACTGGTTTAACTGTCCTCCTGGTTTTAATACATTTTTTTCTGTGGCTCTGGACACATTTAACCAGTTAAGGGCACTGCATTTTTCACATTTTAAAGACATTTTTGTTTTGCCTTCTCTTTTTTTATCAGCTATTTTTGGTCTGACCTTGGCTTGTCCTTTCTTACCTCAGCTTCCAGTTAGGTTTCTCTGGGAAAGGCGGCTATTTGGGAGCCCTGTGTTCTTGCGGACTATTGATAGCACCTGAAAAATGCGATGCTGAGCAGTTGTGATCTCTCGGTATCTACAGACGTGGGCTGAAGAGGAACGTGAATTCAGCTAGAGCTGCAGGGCAAAGCATAGTTGTTATTGCAAGGCTGATACTAAAAGGCTTGGAGCCCAAAATGTGCTTCTAAAAAAGCCTAGCCTAAAGGTGAGATTATTTTAGACTCGGCATTTGAATATAGGATCGTAATCCTTATGGTCAACCTGACTTTTTTAGAAGGAAATTGTCTTTTAGATCTGTATTTTAAGCCTGGATATTGATAAAGTATGCTGAGGCATCCTTCAAGAGCTTAGGTTTAACTGTTTTCTCTTAAAACTGAGCTCAAGGAGGTTGATCCCTCTCTGTGGATTAATGATTTATTAGGAGACTCAAGGTAGGAATGCACGGTAGCTTGTAGCGGGGGAAGATCCATCTGGTTACACCCATGTCTTTTCAGTGCACTTGAAAAGTAGGGTAGGAAAAGGGGTGAATGATCTTGCTGATCGCAAAAAAAAACCCACCAGAAAAGAGCCGAGGAGAAACTTCTTAGTGGTAGAGAGATGATGAACAGGCAGTGACTTAAACTTTAAGTCCCTAGTAAAGACTGGGGTCTTTAATGATTTTCAATATTAAGTGTTCCAGAGTGTGTTTTGGAAGTGTGGAGGACAGAGTTTTGAAGGGTTGCTCTCTTTCTTTACTGGCGATGGGGTGGTAGATGTTTGATGTGCTCCCATTTGGCCACTTCTCCTTCTCCTCTCTCCTTGTCACCGGGATGGAGGTGGCCTTTCTCACCTGCTGGGTGGCTCTTCAGAAGCCTGTTGACTTGTTCCACGCCACTAAGAAATTGCTTTATGAACCCCAGACTGCCTCGATATTCCACCCTGGAATATTCCCGGTGTTCGTTCGGGCGGTTGGAAGATCAGACCGGTCTGCGGAGGGGTTGCTGTGTTTGAACCAAGACCTGCAGAACCTGAGCTTGAGATATTGGGGAGGTTTCTGATGTTCTTTAGCACAGTTAACGTGAGCTCGGGGCTTTTGCCACGTGATGTCCGAGTTGTCTGACCTCACCTACGAGCTAATTTAGGCTGAAATGAGTAATTTACTCTGTGGTAAGGATTAGCAGGAACATCTCAGGGCCAAGTAATCTTCTTTTCCTGCAACTCTGAGCATACACAGGAGGACGTGTCCTTCCCCACCTCGCTGGAGAAAGCTTATTTTATTGTCGGCAACAGTGATTTACAAGTGAGTTTGGATTGCTCGTTAGCCTGACGATTTTCTAAAAATCCCTGTTTAATTTGCAAGGACCTTGGAGCTGTCTGCAGCCCCAGCTCTCCTCTAACAGCGTGCTTGTGCTTGGGGCACGCTGACCCTGAAGTGGATCACTGGGTTTTCTTCTCCGCTGAGTTGCTCACTCCCATTTTAATTTAAGTGGGAGTAGAAACATGCTCTCCATGTTACGCCGCCCGACTTGTCCAGGCGTTAGTCACGCTACGAGCACCGCAGCCTCTTGCTGCATGAAATGTCTTCCCTCCTGGATAAATGTTGAGGTTGGTGTTGATTGCTCTGGCTATAAACTCTTGAATTAATTTTTACATGGTTTATAAAATGTGGTAGCTTCATATGCTCAACTCTGTCAAGAATTGTTGGTAGCAAATTATCAATTAACGGATTAAAAGTTGGCTTTTCTGGCTGCAGCCTTGTGCTAAAGATAGCTTCTGGTCGTGGGTGAGCGCACCGAGGGAGGGAAGGAGGAGAAAGTCCCACTCCTCTAACAGCTCCATATCAGACTTGTTCTAATAACAGAACTAGCAGCTGCTAATACTTTCTAAACCTGTGATTTTTCAGGTCTCTCAAGGCGCTCTCTGCAATTAAGAGAAAGGAAACGGCTAATTTCTGGGATCGGTTAGACTGAGAGTCTCTTGACCAGACAGAAATTTGAATATAAAACCACCTCTCTGCCCTTTTGACGTAATACTTTTGAGTATTTGCATCTGGTTTTCCTTTTGCAGCTTTGTTTTACCTTCTTAATCCTTGAAAGTAAAGAGTTGACATTGCGGTTGGGTCGTTTTGGACTCTGAGCCTGATACTGGGAGTCCAGACCGTGTTTTCAAGGTGCAGCGTGACTGTACACAGGATAAAATAACCTGTTTGGGGAGTGCACGAGGAGTCGAGTTGCTTTCAGGTGGCTTTGAAAGACCCCGTGGCCAAGTTCTGGGTTGAAGCTCATCGCTGACATTGGGCGTTGCTGGCGTAAGTGCCCTTAAAATACAAACACGTGCGGGACTCCCGGTGCCCTGAGCTGCTCGGAGGAGACCGAGGCTTGATGTTTGAGATGCGTTGGGTTTGCTTTTTTAATTGCGTTGTCTGCTCGTTCATCAGAAATTTTTCAAGATACGTTTGTGACTTCCACTTTGCGGTCGGGACTCGAGTGCTTTGAAGATCCCAGACCGATTGCCTGGGGCCCTGAATTGATCTTAGATAAACTTTTGCTATTTTCTGGGCCCTTTGGTAGCAGCAATATTAAAACAAATTCAAGAATGAGGATGCTTGGAGGGAGGTGGGGTCTGATTTGGCTTGGGGGAGGACAGTTCTTGGGGCACAAACCCTTCTCAGGGTTACAAACTGCTTAATTCTGAAGGTAAAACCTCATCAACCTGCAGCTCTTGGCCAGGAAACACCTCGTGACTTTCTCCCATCCCTGTGGCTTAATTGCACTTCGAATCTGCGGATCTCTGTTTGTAGCTGGATACTTGGCTTCTCTTACTGCTAATTAAAGGATTTGAGGCTAAATCGGTCTTGTTGGAAAACTCTTTCCAGGCTACAGAGCACTAATACGTGCTTGCAGTGTGTAGCTGGTTGATGACCTGAATTAAATCTCATACCTAGCACATTTAAGCAGTTTACTCTCTATTAAATCGATGTTATTAATTTTAAATTATGCTTTTGCTGGACGGGATGGGGTGAACTTTGTTCTGTTTGCCTCAAGAATGAGAAATTTAGTCTCTGCTTTTGCAAAAACTTCAAGTATCTGCATATAACTTGCTGGAAAAGCAGGGAAAATCTGATACCGGGGCTAGGTCATGTGCAGATTCAAATGGGAATTTTCCTATGGAGGAAACTATGGAGTACTAAAAGCAGGAGAAATTTAAGCAAAGTAATTTCTGAAAATGTATTTTACGTGATGTTTCCCACTTATTTAAAATAGAATTCTTGGCTTCATATATTGGATTTGCCTTGTATGGCGTACTGGATGTCTATATTTGCCTGATGTGGATGGAAATACCTGATATTTCACCTATAATGACCTACTGCGTTGCCTATATGACCAAAACCATTGATTTTTGAGTAGGTTCTGCTGGGTTTAACAATAGTTTTAACTTCACCATTGACTCTGGTTGTGGGGTATCGCTTATCCGTGTCCTCCCCTCCCTTCAATACCAGAAATCCTCCACTCGGGAAGCAGACCAGTTTGAGCAAATAACGTGATCACGTTTGTCCTTGTTTCCTGTTGGTTTTGTTAAAACAGTTGATTTTTCTCTATATTTTCTTGCTTTAAAATCAGAGCATCTCTTGCAGAGGTATTAAGGTTCTCCTGCTGTAGAAAATTGCGGTTTTTACCCTCAAATAAAAAGGCTGCATGGTGTTTGGGGCTGGCACTGGAGTATTGCCTTGAGTGCAGCTGGGGGTTTTTTGGCAGCTATTCAATATTATGCACGTCTGAGTATTACAGAACAGAAATTATAGGCACAATTTGGTGCACATTTACTCCTCTTTAGGCTTCATCCAGGCAGGGATTTATTTAAATGCTTAAGAAGTGCTTAGTGCTGGTGTCTGATGAAGGCCTGTGAATGCAGGAGGAGTCTTGAGAACTAGGGTAAGGAGGAGGAAAGCCTTTCCTGGTATTCAAAACACCAGTAACTCCCTATTTTATTTTATTATCTGCTGTTTTGCTTGCTCTTCCCAGGAAAAACCTTAGCCTCAGCCCGGGTTGCCTGTGCAGCCCTCGGTAAGCAATATCCAACGTATGGACTCGGACTTTGGATCGTCAAAATAACATTCCTTGGATCACATCCGGGTCTGCGGCCGCTGTTGGATTGGATGCTGGTGTGGAAATTCAGATATCCAGGTGAATCAGGTACCAAAAGTGCTTGGGTTTTGTTTCTCTGACCACAAAACAACATGAGAGCGGCTCTCCTGGACTGCGACAGCAATGTTTTTAGTTAAATCCTCTGCATTTCCTTCTGTGTTGCTTCTCTGGTTGGTGTTTACAGGGTTTATGAAAGCAAATGGAGAGATAAGGCTGCTTTCAAGTTGTGCAATCAGAAGGCACCTGTGCACGCTTGTGTCTTTATTGGTGCAGTGGCTGTTTTCGGTACAGAACAGCCTGGTTGTGGAGTAAAAAAAGGAGCAAAAAGTGGTATATTGAGCAAAAACGGGTTTTATTTTCTCTGAAGTTAACTCTTCTCATTCAGTCAGTATCTGGGACCAATTCAGCAGCGACTCTACGAACAAACTGTCTCGTACTGAAGCTTTCAGATCCAATTCCTGGATCAAATTCAGTATTTTCCTTTCCTTTGTTTGTGGTGTTGGGAAGCGTTGCTCGGTCATCGCTTCTCATTGGAGTGTCAAACTTGGGGCGTTATTAAAGGAGCACCAAAGTCGAAATTGGATTTTCAATATAAAACACAACTATTAAGGGGGGGGAAATAGCTACACATGAGAAGTTGGGAAGCATTAATTAATAGAAAAATCTGTTTTGGAAGTGTCTGAGCCTCCAGAGCGAGGCTCGTTAGGTGGATGAATTAATTCACATCTGGAGGGCTGAGATATCCCAGTGCCAGCAGCGAGTCTCTGAAGATAAAGCACATGGCTGCAAGCTGAGAAAATGTATAGAGGAGGTATGTATGTATATATGGAACTGAAATTCAGCTTTCCACTGCGTTACGGCAGAGCTGCACGGGCTGTCATGGCTCTTAGGAAATCAGAGGGTGCTTGCCAGAAGAAATCAATGACCGCTGGGCTATGTGGTGCTTCCTGGAGCGGTGTTCTGTGCTCGCACAAGGATTTGGAGCCGACATGACCTTGGAATTTATTTTGTGACGATTATCACAAATCGAGATGCATATTTTCCTGGACATGTATGACTGTTCTCTGTTTTGGGTGGGTTTTCCCCACCCGGTTTGCTGGGAAACTGGGGTGTTAATACTGATTTATACACACTTTGAAATCGTAGCAGGGGATCTTGCTGGTAGAGCATTGCTTGTGTGTTAGCGGTGGCTTGGGGTGAGCAAAATCCAACTGCAGCACCTGGAAAATATTTTGTCTTGTGACTGTTTTCAACTGAATTGTGTTTTTTGTCCCAGAGCTGGACGAACCCCACAGAGCGCAACTTTTGTTTGCTCCAACAGCCTTCATGGAGATAAGATTTCCCAGGCAAAATAAGCGTTTTTGGCAAGGTATCTGTTCTCGGTGTCGATTTTTTTGGCAGGTGCGGAGTCAGGTGGCCTTGTGCATCGAGCCAGGGCTGATCTGTCCCACGGTGGCGAGATGTTGAAGCCTGGGATGTCTCTTGGTGGTGACCTCCTGGCATTCACGGAGCATGTCTGTTAATGGCAATACTTGTGAAACAGCGATGCTAACAGAATTAGGGGGTTTTTAGGTTTCTAATCACTAAAAAGAACCAGAAGTGGCCAGAATGGACCACGAATTGTATCAGAAAACGTAGCTAGGCAGAAGCACGCAACGCTGCTGGGTGTTTCAAGCTTTTGGTGGATTTACCTGCCTGCAGGGAACTGCTAGGTTGTCTCTGAGAAGAAATACTGTTGTGAGTATTTAACGAGCTCGTTTAGCCTGGGTGCAGGGTTTGGTACATGTTTTATCCTTCGAGCTGCTTTTGTGTCCACTTTCTTCCAGGGTGGGCTTTGTTAGGAAGCTGAACCAGCAGCAAACACTGAGTAAAGAGTGAGTATCAGCTTAACCTCTGAAAAACCAGCACTAAAATGTCAATTAAAACCTGGCAGTAATTGCTGTGGTATGACAAAGCCCTGAGCAACCTGTTTGAACTTCTGAAGTCAGTCCTGCTGTGAGCAGGAGACCTCCAGACATCTCTTTCAACCTTCGGCATTTCTTACCTGAGGGCAAGTGAGTCTTGCTTTGCCTTAGCTAAATTTTCCACGCCCGCTTGCTAGGGATAAGCTTAAAGTTAGTCAGAGCTGTTAATCTGGTCCTTTGGCCTCTTGAGTTTTGAATTCCATGTGCTGAATTCCCTTGGCTGGGGGAAGAAGCATCGCATCTCCCTTATCCCTTACGGTCTATCCTGCCCCTGAAAATGGAATTAAAGATTTGTTTTAAATAGCTTATTTATTGGCTCTGATATAAGGTGAGCTGGCTCTGGAGGTGTGATGGGTATTTCACGAGTGCAAGTGATGTTAAAAAGGCATTGGTTGTGGTTACGGTCATCCTCCTAGAGATCATCTTTGCGGTAGAAGCTTAAATCTCGTGTTCGGTGCTTTTTTAGGTAATTTCTGTGAAAAGCCGGAGTGTGAGCCATTGCTGTTCTTGCTTTGGGGCTGTGTGGGTGGGTTCGAGACCTCTTGTAAGCTGCTAAGCCAGGCTTTGACATGCCTAAAGCTGGGCAGCAGTCCCAGGCGTTGGGTTAAACCCGGGTCTTGCAACCGGCTTAAGCAACTGGAAAGGACTTTCTGGACTGGAAAGAGCTTTTTGAGCACTCTTTGTTTGGGGGAAAGAACACGAGGGAACAGACCTGTGCTTGTTGAAGCTCTCAAAAAGAGGTGTATTGGGTTGGTTAGCTCAAATTACATAATTTTTCTCAGAATATTTAAATTCCAAAGCGTGCACACTTTGGATGATAGTCTAGACTGTTGTCTTGGATCCCTTCACCCATCCACATCCGCATTCCGATGCTTTTCATCGTTAAAGGTTCCTGGTTTTCTGACTCGTATGTATTGTTTCCTGCAAATAAAAATAGAACTCTGGAGAACAAAAAGGCAAAGGATAAAAGTTAGCGATGTTTTTGGCTGTAATTCTGAATTAACGTGCGTTTCTTTTCCTTACAGATCTTTCTTTCAATAGTAGCTTCGAAAATGAAGGTCAGAGGGTTCAGCTGGTGAAAAAGAACCGAACACCTCGAAGGGTCAACTCTGATTTCAGGTAATTATCCTGAATTTTACTCCTATGCTGATAAGTGCATGATTTACGGGGCGCAGCTCATTTCCAGCATTTTGGGGCAGTAATTTCTCTTTTGGGGGTGTCACCGGAGAGAAGCTGAATTAATTACGGCCGGGGATGAGCTGCACTTGTTGCCTTCGAGTGCTTTGAATTGAGTAAAGTACATATGAGCTGCAGCGAATGTGGCCCTGGATTTGCCAGGTTTACCAATAGGCGTTTGCCAGTGCGACTGAGTAAAGAGCGTGTTATATGAACCGTCAGCGTCGTTAAGGCGGGATCAAATTTGATTGTCCTGATACTTCATTAGATGCAGAATTTAAATCTGCTTTACCAAGGGAGCTGATTCCAGCAGGGAAAATAAAAGGCAGAAACAGTGGAGAGCTGAGGTGAGAGCGCAAGGTCAGGGAGAAGCTTCACACACATGAAATAATTCAGGGTTTTCTGTATCTTGGTGTATTTCTCTGGTATTTAAGAATATCAGACACAAGGTTTTTTGCTGTCTTTCACGTACATGTACAGCTCTATCTCTCATACCCCTCGGCCAGCACTTTGAGCGAGTCCTGGTGGTCTCCCCACGGCTGCCACCGAGTCCGAATTTGGCCACTTTCTGCTCAGTTGGGTGTTTTTGGGAGCCAGCTTCAATCTCAGATGTCCATCAGGCAGCACTGTGCAGAGCTGCCTTCTCTTGGGGGTTTGTATTTCACCCAGCTCAGGAAAACAGGACACAACTGTGATGTTTTTTGGTGTCTCGACCCAGAACTTGCTCTTCTAAGTGTGTTTTCTTTCTGGTAGTTTGCCCTAAAAGGCTTGGTAATAAATGGGGAAAATCACCCCAAATACAAAAGTACTGTTTTTTCATGGCTTCATCTTCAAAAGTACTTGGTTGGCTTTGTGACACCTGAATATTTTGGCAAGATTGGAGATTTATTATCTATAATAATAATAAATCTCCAAGGTGTGTATGGTTACAGACAGCCCAGACACATTGAGTGATCGACTTTCTGAAGTCTCAGGTGGGAAAGGCTGTATGTTAAATATCCAGCTGCTCTAGGAATGCCTTGACCTCAGAGGATTTCTTGTTAGTGGACAGCAAGAAGCAAAACTGGGGGGGAAAAAAACCCTTCATCTTTCCAGGAAAAGAGCAGTTCTTGCAAGTATTAGGCTGGAATAGAGAGTGGGCATCAAATCTTTTTTGTTCTCAAACTGCAAGGGTGGAAATAGCCTCACGCTCAGGTCGCACCTATAGGATGCTTAAATTTGGCACTGTAGTTTAAAACCAGTAGTAGAATGGGTAAAAAAAAAAGTCACTTTTCTGACTTGGAATAGATAAAGTTCTCTTCAACAACTTTTCTGAGTTGTGTAGTCACCTACACCCAGGTTCTGCCATCTTCTCCATCCACCTTGGTGCACCGGGTGCTCTGGGGATTGATGGAATTGAGTTTGGGATAATGATGTTGGGTGCTGCTGTCTTGAAATAGAGAACTGGGGGAAGGCTCAGACTTGATAAGATACAAAGATAACTGACAGCCAACTAGTTTAGACTTTTCTCATGGGGCAGCTTTACTCGTGGGTGAGACACGCTGATGTGCGAATCTGTATCCTCTGGCACCGTCCGTCTGCTGTAACGGGAGCCGGTGGCAGTTCGGGATGTACCAGCAGGTGAGGACGCGGTGCCAAGCTTGGACAGTGTCGTAGAGCTGTGGTGGGACCTTATGTTCAGACCTCTAGATCTTGGAGTGTTGGACCAAGGGCCCATCACTTGGTGGGGCTGGGAATGTCTCTATTGATCCCACTGGATGGGAACGCTTTAGGGTTGTGGTGGGTTGAACTTGGTTCGACACTTGGTGCCCACCCAGCCGCTCACTCCCCCTCTTCAACTGGATGGGGTGGGGGCAGAGAAAAAATAGGATGAAAGGCTCGTGGGTCGAGCTAAGGACAGGGAGATCACTCAGCAATTACTGTCATGGGCAAAACAGATTCAACTTGGGGAAATTAATTTGTTGCTAATCAAAGGTCAGAGTAGGATAATGAGAAATAAAACCAAATCTTAAAACACCTTCCCTGCACCTCTCCCTTCTTCCCAGGCTCAACTTCACTCCCAATTTCTCTACCTCCTCCCCCCGCAGCGGCACAGGGGGACGGGGCATGGGGGTTGGGGTCAGTTCATCACGCGTTGTCTCTGCTGCTCCTTCCTCCTCACCCTCTTCCCCTGCTCCAACATGGGTCCTTCCCACAGGCTGCAGTTCTTTACAAACTGGTCCAGCGTGGGTCCCCCACAGGGTCACAGCTTCCTTCAGGGCACATCCACCTGCTTTGTGGGTGTTCTCTGTGCAGTGGGTCCTCCATGGGCTGCAGGGCGGGCGACCTGCTCCACTGTGGACCTCCATGGGCTGCAGGGCAGACGACCTGCTCCACCGTGGACCTTGCAGGTGAGGACATGGTGCCAAGCTTGCAGGAGGTTGGGTCGGCAATGGACTTGGACGGTGTTGTAGAGCGGTGGTGGGACCTTAAATTCACACCTCTAGGTCTTGGACAGAGGACCTGTCACTCGGTGCTGGGGGCATCTCCGTTGATCCCACTGTTTAGGGTTAAGGCAGTGGTTCTTTATCGCTTAAGTCTAGCTTAACATTTGATAGTGAGTAGTTCTGGTATAAATCACCCTTTACAAATGTTTTTTGGTTTCTGGGATCATTCATTTTTTTCAGCAGAAATGGATCTTGCCCAGAGTTATCTTGGAAGCTGCACGTGGGTGCAAAGAGGATCTATTTGAGTTGTAAACTAAAATATATAACTGTGCTGAGCCAGGGACGAAAGCCGATAAAATATTCACTGAGAATTTTCTGTGGCTCAAAAACTGCTTTGAAACTGGGAGGCTGAACCAAACACAAGCTACTTGAAATTTCAAGTAACTTACATGCCAGCTTATACACCCGTTGTCCTTGAACATCTGCAGAAAAACGATGCATAAAACCGTAATGCTGCATAAAACCACCTCTGGGTGTCTCCTGCTGCTTAATATGTCCAGTCTAACTTTCTAATCAATAGTTTTGTAGTCATACTGTAAGATAGTAATCAATAAAAGTTGATTACTCTCTGCTCTTTGAAATATGGCAAAATCTTTACAGCGTAGGTGGTTTCTGTGGCAAGGACTTGTTTGCTGTTAGGCAGGTGGGAGTTGTAGTGCAAAAACACGTGGGGCTATGGCTATTTAAGCTCTTGCATCAGGTGTAAAGCTGCTCAGATTCCACTTGTGTTATCTTTTTTCCTTCAAGCCTTAGAAAAATGAACCTAGAAATAGCTGCTCCCCCCAAAAATAGTGGGAACAATGAAGTAAATGGATTTTTTTTCTTGCTGTCCTAGCTATGTAGACATCCCGAAAAGCAGAGAAGCCCCATGGTTTAGAGCACAAGAATAAATAAAAACTCTTCTGCCGTGGAAACCTGCTGTATTTAGGGCACAGAGCAGACTGAAGCAATCACAGAATTCAATGTTTGACTCCCAGACGTATCCCCTGGGGCACGAAAAGGCACCAGTGGAGCTAAAACAAGCTGGGAAGTGCTGGGATAACATCCGCATGGATTGGGGGGGTGAGGGGAAAGCCGGCACAGGTAGCTGCGGAGGTCAGCGTCCCCGTCAGCATGGGAGCGAGGATTAGGGATGCTGATAACTGCCGCTGGCAGCATGAGGGTTGGACCGGATCCAGACGATGCTGTCTGGCCAGTGGCGTGAATGCCGGCGCTCCCCAGCTGCTGAAATCGGTCAGATGGAAAAGTAAATCCCCTTTGCGTTTCCCCACTGACACAGATTGTGCCTTTAAAACAAAGTGGTCAACGCGAATTAATGACAGGCGGGTTTTTCTTTAGAGCCAAGGGGCAATCGGACTACGAAGGGTCACAACAGATACCAAATAGCCACCACAAGCTGCTAAGTGAGGATTTCACGGTCCCCTTTCTGCAGGAAATGGTTAAAAGATGAAGTGGAAATCCAAACGCAAATTGCTCAGAGGTGGGAAGTGATGCTGTGGGGTAAGGGTTGCAAATTCTCTTCCTCTGGATGTAAATAAATTCACTTACAGTAGCAGCAAAGTAATTCCTGTGCTGGAAACTGCACCAGCAGGTCAGGTAGGGAAAAAGAAATATAAAGTGCGAAGCTGCGCAGTCGCATGACTGGTCCGAGGGAGTTTCTGTAAGAGCCTGGTGAGAATGTGGTCACGCTACAGAGCAGCTCGAGCTTTTGACCTCAGATTTCACGGGGTGAAACGTCCCGTTTCTTGCAGAAATTGCTGCTAAACAGCGATAGCATCGAGGTCCGCAGGGTCGCTGTGTCCCATACAACTTGTGGAAGGGTTTGTGGTAGGCGCGCAACAACTCAACCTTCAGATCTCGTGTGGTATCTTAGAGATATTTTAGTTTTTAGATATTCTGTATCCTATCTTGGAATTCTTGTGCTGTTTCATTAAATGGTTTCAAGAAGAAATAGCTCTGAAACTGTGAGGGGAAGGAGAGCTGGAGCCGTGTGGCCAGGACAGCAAAGTGGAAGGAGGAAAAGAAAAGAAGGCAAGCATAAAGTTTACATATTTATTAATCGGTATTTAAACAACAGCACCTATTTCTACACCTTAATATGTAAAGAGAGATACTGAGATGGGATTTCTCTCCCTCTTTTTATATACCGATGTCTGTGCCACTTGGGATGTCTCTTTTTCAGATGAATAGCACTAAAAAACCCAACCGCACTAGCTGCGGATGTCTGATTTGGGATAAAATACTTCTTGTCCTAAGCCTGGTCTGTGATCAGGTTTGGATGGAGACACTATCCTGTGGATTTGATTAATCCACTGCAGCATCCAACGTGTTTTAATGTCGCCGTAGATGGTTCTGAAGTGGTCGCTCTTGGGTTGCGAGTACCTGGCAGGAGAAAAGGATCTTCTTCACCCTTGTGTCTGGGAATCTGGGGACTAGATGTCTTGGATAAATCAATCTCATTTAACTCCGTGGCGTGTAAGATGGATACAGAAGAGGTCTGGACCGCTTGAAAAGCCACAATGCTATAGAAATACTCCTCAGTGCCTTTTTTTTTTTTTTTTTTTTTTTTTTTTTTTTTTTTTTTTTTTTTTTTAAGAAAAACCTACATGCTGCTGTATAATCCCGGTAGCTAAATCCTGAAATATTCAATTAATACGGCATAAATTTGCTCCAACAGCAGCTTTGATGCAAAAGGTGGATTTTTTTTTTTTTTTTTTCTTTTTATTAGTATTCCACTGTGTGTTGTGTGAAAGTCCCCAGCTTGGTCCAGCGTCTTGCAGAAAATGAATCTGTCTGCACTACAACACCCACCGGCTTTGTTTTCACCCAAAATAACAGCAGCAGTGGGGGAGAGGGAGCAAATCGCTGATAAGAAGTTATCCTTGGTCTTGATTACGCTCTACACGTGAGCATCGTGGACTAAGGTCAAACTCTGCACCCTCCTCACTTGTTTTTTCCAATCCATTCCTAAATGCTATTAATGGTGCTGGGTGGAAATGAGTTTCCCATTCAGTCTCTGACTAATAAAAGATATTTTGGATGGTGTGGTTCTTCCCTGTGGCCACGTGCAGGTAATTTCTGCTGACTGATGATGCTTTGTGTGTCCTGCAGCCTGGACTTGGAAAACACAGAGATAAAACAGATTGAAACCTGGATTATGGGAACAGCCGCTGCCTCGGGACCCATCCACGGCATTATCCCCATTTCATGCTTAAAATGATGCTGCCAGGCTTTACCAAAGATAGCTTGCTGGGAGTTGTTAGTGGAGGCAAGAGGATTAAGTTGTTTAATAAAAAAAAAAATAATTTTTTATTAAAAGGATAACTCCTTTTTCCTTTATCCTATTAAAAATTGTTTTCCAGTACAGACAACACCTTGCCACCGCCTTATTTTCCAACTAATTAATCCCTGCTGCTCGTGTGTAAATACATCGATATCAAAAAACCCTCCCTGCTTTGGGTCTTCCCAACTTTCCTTTCATTAAACCACCATCATCACCCATGTGGAAGTAGTAATTCTTAATTCTGGGTGATCCTGGAGGAATCCAGTCCCTGTTTCCATGTGTTAATGGGGTTAATTAGCATCTCCTTAAAGCATAATAGGGACTCAAGGGGAAAATAGGCACGTGCCAGCCCTAATCCATCTCCAGGAATGTTTTATGAGGCTTCTTTATAGTGTGTACACAGGTCTTTGTTCCTGTCAGCCTGGGACAGACAGACTGACAACCCCTTTGCTTTGTCTTTCTCTCTGGGAGGTTTCCCAGCCCGCTTCCTCAGAAAAGGAGGATGTGCTGACCTCTCACCGGTTTATCCCCCAGGATTTTTGAGTGTAGGTTGCTGTAGCGCGCGGGAGGCGAAGCCGCTCTTCCCGGGATGCTCGTGGTTGCGACACGTTATCCTTGTGCCACTGTTGAGCAGCGCCATCAGCCGCTGAGTTTTGGGGACAGGGAAAATACATTTCGTCCACCCTGTGGGAATTTGGGGTGAGAATTTTCCCCTCGCTTGGGTTTTCTGGCTCAGGTTCTGGCTTCGAGATGTGGCTGCTGAAATCAAGGATGGTGGGAGCTTGTACGAAGGAGAGGAGAAGAGAGAAACTTTTTGAGTTGGGTTTTAAACATTGTTTTAAACTGATACCAAGCAGGCCTTGCGGAGCAAATGCTACTCTTCAGTCCTCTCCCGTATTCATCGTGCTATATGTACACAAACAAAAATAACGCTAATAACACGGGAGCTGGAAGCAACCTGCTTCTTGGGCATTTTCAGATGCAGCTTTCAGTGGCAAGGTTGTTTTGTTGGAAAGTTATTCCCTCAGGGAGCGGCACGTGCTAGGCTGGACATCGGAAAGGCTCCGAGTGGAATTTTAACAACATCAGCTGAATGTCCGCGTCTCAGGTTAGGAGGAAGCCGCTGCATTTTCCCAGCAGCAGTCACCGGAGGCATCAACTGAAACAGGCTAAAACATAGTTAATTAAATCTTAAACTAAGAATTTGGGGGTTAGGAAGCGTTCGATGTGCTGTTAGCAGTTAACATCACTTCTCTCCCTTCCCTTTTGTCTGTTTAAGGCATGGGATGGTCGTTGCACGTGTTGATCCCTGTCTCCTGGCTCAGCAGGGTCAGAATTAAAGGGAGTGCTGGCCACCACAAATTTGCTAGTTATTCTTTTCAGCTGCTGGATTTTCCAGCCTAGCTGCTGTTTCCAGGCTATTTGTAGATAATATATCCTGGGGTGGGATCTGTAATGATGCAATTTAACCATGAATTTCAGTTTTATGTTTCATAGCTCTGCACTTTTCCTGCAATACTACCCTTGTCTTGGATTTTGGGGCTTGGATTTGCCTTTACAAACCAAATTCCAGTTTTTCCCTCCTCCTGCACGCCCGCAGAAGAAACCCACGGCTTTATTTTTGCTTTAAAATGCCGCTTTTGCATGCTGTGAAGGGTTGAAAAGTTGACTTCAGGCTGCGCCGCTGCAGGCAGAGTGAATCAGCGCTTTGGGATGAGTGTACCGCAGGGAAAGACTCTGAAGAACAAGAGATTTACAGGAGGGAGGCGTTCAGCCCAAGACCGGAGGATGATGTAGATCCTATTTGGTTCGTACTTAACCGATCGCTTCCTGATAACCCCCGGGGAGCAGATCATCTCACTCTGGAGCACAAATAAATGCAGATCACTTAATTTTTAGTACTTTCTTGGGTGTGATGCTTTTTCAGCTAAATTTTTATAAGCCAATTTTGCTTCTTACCCGCCGAATCGTACTGATTTTGGAGTGGAGTACACGTGCACGCCTAGTTAGCTGGTTAGCGTGGAGAGCAGAGCAGCGGTGATGTGGTCTGGTTATCAGAGCAGAAATGGGGTTTAGGATTAAATTCAGTTGATAATCCACACTCACACCTGCCCCAGCTTCGCCTCGCATGTGCTGCGGTCCAAGGAGACCATACCGGCTTTGTTTTGCTGCTTTTGGGCACCTGAAACCTCATGTGTCTTCTAAAAGCGGGATTTAAGTATTTCTGTTTTCTTGAAGTTAGAGTAAAGTTGCTGTGGATGGGTCTGGCACTGCAGATATTGCTGTAACCTGCGTCCGGCCGTCTGTGCGATAGAAATAGTTGATTTTAACATCCTTAGTTAAACGTCACCAAATCAAAATCAAAGAAAATGCATTTTCCACTTCAGCAGCTTATCTTCCAGGCACTATCCAGGATGGGCAGATAACCTCAAAGTAACTTGTTTACAAAAAACAGTTTATTACTTGATAACACTCATTTCTCAGGGGCTTTTTTAAAGATTAATTTCTTAATCTTTTTGTTTAGGCTGAGGCAAGAGAGGAGGAGCATTCAGAGTGGCTTCTTGCAAATGCAGCCGCTCTCATGTTCAGATCTCAGAGCATCTTTCTCGGTCACTTCTCTAAGGTGGGTGGTGGAGACATCTCCAGGTTTTCCCCCGTTAGATGGGATGCATCCCTGATCAAGTGAATCCTCAGTGGAGTTTCTTTTGAGCTCTGCTGACGTGGAACTGTCTCTTATTTCAGTCTCAAACATCTGCCTGTTTAAGACAGCCTGAAATAATCTATCTGCCCAAATAAAAACCAGCATTTTCTTGCACATACCACCCTCTTCGAGTCGCTAGGAGATAATTTTTTCCCCTCCCAGGATGTTTTTCAGAGGCTGATGCTGTGACAGCCTGCTGTGCATTCCTGGTTATTAATTTCTCCCACTTTTCAACTGGAAAATATTCCTGCTTTTATTTTTATGCAAGCGTTTGTCCCTGCTGCTATCCTAAACTGAACGTACCCACGATCCCTCCTTCCATCACCGTCCTCCAGCCTTTGGACCCCCATCTTCAGGCTTTGCCCATGTCTCTGCTCTTCCGGCAACACTTCCTTTTTCCCTCCGTAGAGCAAAGGCTTTCTCTGCTTTCTGCTTCCCAACTGCTGCCTTGCACTCGGCAAAGCCGTCAAATTTATTCTTTTTTGATTCCTCTGCCTGGTGAGACCAGTCCCCACCTTGGGTGTCCTCTAGAGCTGACCTCCTCCTCCAGACCCACAGCCGTGTTCCCTTTATCCCATCAATACAGTGAATTTTCCAGACCCATTTTTCCATATTTTTCCCCCAGTACCATCTCTGCTTCCCTCCATCCCCATCTCCCCCAGCTCAGCTTTAGGGTAGAAGAAGGAGAGGTCCTTCTGCAGGTCTTGGGCTCCTCCTAGCCTGGCAGTTCCCTCTGCCGGCTCCTGCGCTGCATTACAGCCCTTTCCCTTCCCGCCTCTTCCCTCGGGGAAAAAAAAACAACAGGATTTTTTTTTGGCAGGCAGAATTAAAATCACGTGGATCCGGCCAAGCGCAGGGAGCGCGGTCCCGGTGAATTTGAGTCTCTCTATGCTAAATAGCATCCCAGCAAGGTCTGTCCTCCCCCATCTCACTTATACCTTTGCCTAACAAAGTGCCTAAACATTAATCACAGTAATCAAGTAAACGTTTTTCCTGATTTTCCCATGTTGCCATGAATAAGCGTGTTGTCTTCAGCCAAATGAGAAGGTACGGCATGGGGCACGTCAGTCTGGCTCTTATCAGTAAGGTTAACGGCAGCGTTCTGGTCACCAAATCTTGAGATGGTGCTACGTGCGGCTTTTCTTAATCTACAGATTAATTACTTTCCTCCTATTAATTATTTTCTTAATCTATAGATTTAGGTGGTGCTATGTTTGGGTTTTCTTAAGCCTAAGAAAGTAAGAAAACCCGAAGGTAGCGCTAGCTGTAGCACAACCTATAACACAGATTAGATTTCTAATCTATAGTAGAGATTAGATTAAGCAAACCGGAACGTAGCACTATCTATAGCACAATCTATATACAGATTAGACTTCTAACCTAATCTAATACAGATTAGATTTCTAATCTATAATATATAGATATATTCTATCTGAATACCCCCAAGCAATTCTAATCTATAATATAGATTAGATTAAGAAAACCCAAACGTAGCACTTTCTTTATAGATTATACCTTCTTGTACAGTAAAATCTAGGCTTATGTTCATCCTGCAGCTCTTCTTTCTGATTTTGCTGCTGATTTTTAACCGCAGAGGACACACAGGTCTATCAAACCCCATTTCTTTGAACTCCCCAATGTTTGTCTTCCGTGTCAGAGAAGATTCTCCGTACCGATAATTTTATTTTTTTCCTGGGAAGATCCCAGGCGTGCACACAGCAGTGATTTCCGTATTTCTGGTGAGAGATGAGGCTGGGGATGAGCTGGGGCGAGACCGCGCTCACCGTTACGTTAAGTTGGGCTGCGAACCCTTGGCCCGTCGAGCTGGGCCGAGCAACTGTTCAAAATTGAAGTTTCGGATTTTTTTTTGATATTTTGGTACACACTGATAATGTGAGAGGGGAGCCATTACATAACCGGGGGAGAGAGAAGTGTGGTGTAAATTGGTGTATTTTCAGCTAATCCCTTCAAAAAAAAGTCACTAGAATTTGAAAACGCAAGAGGAGACTGGTAGGATCCCTCCAAAGGAGCAAGGAGACGGTGAAAAAGATAAGGGATAAATTAAATAAGTGATAAATAAGATACATGAAAAGAGTGAATCTGATATAATCCTTAACTGCCTGGATGGGTGGTTAGAGCCTTGGCTTTTAGGTGGAAGGGGAAGAAATTAAACCGATGATGAAATATTTCCCCTTCTCTTTAAAAAAAATAACAACTCCTTGGCTTCCTCTTACGGCTGGCTCTGGGAGAGCTATTGTATTAAGAGGGAGCAGAAGGAAATCAGTTGGTCGCAGTCCTTGAAATGCTGAATTTCAGGAAGGCGCTTGCCCTAAAAGTGGAAGAATACCTGGGAAGAACTTAAATACCGGTGCTAGTTCCTCGTTTTTCCATAGGTGTCTCATGTTTGCAGGTGTCTGTAGACTTCTTTGCTTCACTGGACTATCGATGTACGTTTAAAAAGATAGAATTCTCTGGAGGTAGCCTTCATTTCTGATGCCTTGGGTTGATGCCTCAGATTAATTGCTTTGTTTGTTTCATCAGATACAGTATCTAAAGGCATTTGTGCCTGAAGCCACAGAAGATAGATGGACAAGCCAAGCAACTTCTGACTCTGCATCATTTTCTGGGGCAAAATTATATGGCAATGTATCCTACAAGGTAATGTAGCCCCTTGCAGTGAGTAAAGAGGATTCTTTTTGCTTGGCCACCACTTGATAAGAACAGTTTATCACGCAAGAGCTTCCCTTTAGTATGCGACCTAGAGGAATGAGCACCACCCCGAAGCAAAATTCAAGGAATTTTGCAAGAGAGGGAAACCCAGATTGTCGTGTTTTGAGTCAGATCTCCCCTGCAGAGAGCAGGCAGGCTACCCTGCTAACGGGGAAGAAAAGCAGGAGCAAAATGAAAGCTGGCAGTAGAGAGGTTTCACAGGACAGCTGAGCTAACAGCTCTCTGGACGTGATACTCCAGTATCCACAGCTATAAAATCTCCCATAAAATATCCTGGGTGAACAAAGGGAGTCTGCCACAGCGATCTCACCGCTCGAGTGATGCTTCAACTCGCTTGGAGCCTTGAAAAGTTAAAACCCATAATCTAAAAACCAAAATCTGATGTTGCCCTGGTGTATTAGGCGGTTGGTGTTAGTTTTAGGCCAGTAAAAGCAACGGACTGCAGACTTTAAGCAGGGGTTTAAGACTGGCTGAGGTTTTACAGGGACTTGGAAGCAGTTGAGGGACATGGCAGGTAAAATTGCATAGATGCTTCATCTCTCTGGCTCTTAGTCCCTTGCTGTGGTATGTGCAGAGACATCTGCGCGTCCAGACCATGACCAGAGACACGGGGCTGCTCTATGGCATCAGAATAAAAACCCAAACCCATGGCCAGATGCTTGTTGTGAGCATATACATACCTATATATACTTATATACTGACTCAAGGCTGAGTATACGTGCAGAGGTTTGCTCCGACGAGGTTAACACCTCGGCGCCCAGTGGGGTTTTTTCCAGATCATGCAGGGCTGGCAGTCCTAAACCAAATCAGTTCTGCCCCAGCTGAGAAGTTACTTCATAACCCCACGAGTGGAGAGATGGGAAACCTTTTCTTCCTCGCTTTCCCCCGGGTGTCACTCGAAACTGGTGAATAACAAGGCTCTTAATTCATCTCGCATGATACATAGTGGTCTTCTCTAATTAATAGCTGCATGTCTTAAGCTTAATGTGTGCTACATGTGCTCAGTGTTAAATTAAATGAAGGACGCACGTCACGGAGGGTGTCTTTACATGAGGAAGGTCCCACATGCCCAGCGAGGGTGGGGATTCACCGCGTCGTGGTGGTGAAGCTGCTGGTTCACGGCGGCTGGTCTCGGCTCAGTGGTGACCCCTTCACGCAGCTGTAGCTTAAGAAGATGGACGGGCTGCGTGTGGTCTTTGCCAAGCTCTGAAGTATGCCCTGGGAGAAGTCCGTAGGCTCAGCAGAAATGCCTTTTTTCACAAGTTTCCGGTTTTCAGAATGATTTTTAAATTAGCTACCTAAAGATTACCTATCTAAATTATCTACTTAAGTTATCTACCTAAGGTTATCTACTTCAAGATTATCTACCTAGATTATCTACCTAAATGATCTACCTAGATGATCTACCTAAAGATCATCTACCTAAAGATTATCTGCCTAGATTGTCTACCTAAATAAACTACCTGAAGTTATTATCTACCTAGAATATCTACGCAAATTAACTACCTAAAGATTATCTACCTAGATGATCTAGCTAAAGATTATCTACCTAAATTAACTACCTAAAGTTACTATCTACCTAAATCATCTACCAAAAGCAGATAGTATGAATTAAAGGTGGGTCTGTCCACTGCATGGTTCAGCTGAAGCATCCCGTGGAAGCTCAACGTCCACCTAAAAGACAGGTTGGCATTAAATTGGGGTGCGCTGACCCGTGGTGGTGGGGTGGGGACTACAAAGGAGCTGAAAGGAGATAAGTTTGTCACCCTGCACTCCTTTAGTCGGAGCTGAAAGTTGGCCGACACCAACTTAACTTCTCTTCCCGGTGTAGGCGAACCCAACCCTGGAGCTGAAGCTGGTACCTGCCGAGAGCGAGCAGCATTTTACTCGTTAGAGCCTCGTTTAGAGGCAACGAAGGCTCTTTATGGAGACCATTGGAGTCCTCGTTGACCAGATTAGGAAAGAACAGGGATAAAACTCACGCTCGCTAAGGAGCGGAGAGGCAGCGCTGACGCCTGACATGGAAGAGACGGCAGATTGCCTCGGAATGTCCTTTCTTACCCCGGGATGCAGAATGCCGACATCATTTGTTGGGACAACACAACGCTGTCACTAAGTGAGCAGGGCGCAAGGTCTAGTTGCCCAAGCTAGTCTGGCGGAGGTCCGCTGGTTTATTTTTAAGCAGCGCCTTGTACCAAAAGCTGGGATTGAAGTGACCTCCTCTCCCTTCTCCTTGTTTTGCAGGGTGTCCGGTGAGGAATGCAATGGGATCAATAGCATGTCGGCGGAGAGCGGCCCTGGAACGAGATTGAGAAATTTGCCGGTAATGGGGGATGGACTAGAAACCACCCAAATGTCTACGACGCAGTCACAGGCTCAACCCCAACAAGGAAGTGCTGTAGGCGTTAATCCCCCTCCGCCGGAGACCTCCAACCCCAACAAACCCAAGCGACAGACCAACCAGCTGCAGTATCTGCTCAAGGTGGTGCTGAAGACGCTATGGAAGCACCAGTTTGCGTGGCCTTTCCAGCAGCCCGTGGATGCCGTCAAGCTGAACCTCCCTGTAAGTAGAGGTCAAGAGACCAGGCGATGGTTCTTGGTGGAAGGAGCGAGACCATGCGGGTCTGACACCTGCGTCTGCCCTTCTCCTGAAATCACAGAATGCATCTTTAACGGTTGGACTCGATGATCTTAAGGGTCTTTTCCAACCTACATGATTGTATGATTCTGTGGTCTTTTAGAAAATACACGTGAGGAGGAATTTCCAGTGGCTCAGCTACTGTTTTGCCCTGTACCACCTTCCTCTTCCCGTTGGGAAGCGGATAAGAAAGTAGAAATAATATTTCAGGAGTCAGGGAGGGTGCATCTGCAGTCCTTTGTCTCCCAGCCAAGCATCAAAACTTACTAAGCACCAAAACTTATTAAGCATCGAAGATTATTAAGCAAATCATCTGTCGAGTCGGGCTCTGCCTTACTGCTCCCCAAAGCCCAGCGTGCTTTTCTGTGCCTTGCTTAAACCCTTGCTTGATATCCGCTGCTTTATCAGCAGAGTCTTTTTTTGGAGATTAAAACACTCGGAGCTTTTCATGGAGCATCTGAGTACTCAAACGGCCGCTGTGCCTCTTGTGCTTTGCAGCACCATTGGTAACACGAGGTATTTCCTAAGGGATGCCAATTTTAAGTTAATTTGCAGTAAATCAAGGGGATCCAGTGCACTGTCGGTAAGTCTGCAGATGACACCAAGTTGGGTGGGAGTGTTGATCTGCTGGAGGGATCCCTCTACAGAGGAATCTGGAGAGGCTGGATCGATGGGCCGAGGCCAGCGGTATGAGGTTCAACAAGGCTGAGTGCTGGGTCCTGCACTTGGAAAGCTGCCCGGCGGAAAAGGACCTGGGGGTGTTGATTGACGGCCGGCTGAATGTGAGCCGGCAGCGTGCCCGAGTGGCCAAGGTGGCCAACGGCATCCTGGCTTGTGTCAGAAGTCATGTGGCCAGCCGGACTGGGGAAGTGATCGGCCCCCTGTACTCGGCACTGGTGAGGCTGCACCTCGAATACTGTGTTCAGTTTTGGGCCCCTCACTACAAGAAAGACATTGATTGAGGTGCTGGAGCGTGTCCAAAGAAGAGCAACAAAGCTGGTCAAGTATCTGGAGAACAAGGAGAAGGGTCTAGAGAACTTACGAGGAGCATCTGAGAGCACTGGGGTGCTTTAGCCAGGAGAAAAGGAGGCCGAGGGGAGACCTCCTCACTCTCTACAGCAACCTGAAAGGAGGTTGTGGCGAGGTGGGGGTCAGGCTCTTTTCCCAAACGACAGGACGAGAGGAAACGGCCTCAAGTTGCACCTGGGGAGGTTTAGATGGGATATTGGGAACAATTCCTTCACCCAAAGGGTTGTTGAGCACTGGAACAGGCTGCCCAGGGAAGGGGTTAAGTCACCATCCCTGGAGGGATTTAAAAGACATGTAGACGTGGTGCTTGGGGACACAGTTAGTGGTGGAGTTGTCAGTGCCAGGGTAACGATGGCACTTGATGATCTTAAAGGTCTTTTCCAACCTAAACAATTTTATGATTGTAAATTGGCACGGAAGCCTTCTCCTGCTGCACAAGGGTTGCATCGCTGCCTGCCGGTGTCCTGCCTGGCTCATCACAGATGCAAAAGGGAATGGTGCAGCCCTTCCCATTGCCTGCTCCCTGCCTCAACCTGGGCACCATCAGCAGGAGAAGTTGGAGTAAAACCCAAAGAGCTAGCAAAAATTGAAACGTAATTTACAGATCATTTATTATAGTAAATCTCCTCTGCTGCATGTCTGGTTTGGACCCTTCCAGTTCCCACCAGAAGAGGTTTGTTCCCTCTCTACCTTGAGAGAGATGTTTCGGCATAACACCCACTTTTACCTTTAAGATATAATAGCTCTAAATTTATAATCTATTACCCAAACATTAGGCTATTTAATTTCTTCATGGAAGGAACAAGCTTACTGTTGCATGTGGAGAGCATCAGTTCTATAGCAACGACATTTCCAGCCTTTTTTTTTTTTTTCCTAAATATTATACCTAAAAATAGAAACGACTTCTTTTGTATTAATCTGGATGCATTTAAGGGGCTGCAATAAATCTAATTTCCCCACTTCTTATGTCGCTGTGTTAAAACGTGTGACCTCCTGCAAAGGGTCATTCGTTTCACATAAGAGTTTTCGAAAATACTCAGCACCATTACCAACTGAAAACCCAGAATCGGCAAATTTTGGTGCCTCTGGGGTTAAATTACTCCTCTACCAAAGGTTTGTTTAATTAAAAATCCCAGCTGAGAGGCTGATGGGGATGAAGTCTGGTGGCTGAGTATCTGCTGGGCATGGAGGATCTTGCCCAGGGCTGTCCAGGGGTGAGATGGAGGAATGCCGGTCCTTAAACTGGGCAGATGTTTTAGTTCCCACACTGACCTCTCCCTCTTTGCCCTTTGCAGGATTATTATAAGATAATTAAAACTCCGATGGATATGGGAACAATAAAGAAACGCTTGGAGAATAACTACTACTGGAACGCTCAAGAATGTATCCAGGATTTTAACACAATGTTTACAAACTGCTACATCTACAATAAGGTATGAAAAGTTCCCGAATCTGCATTTTTCCAAGGGGAATCTTCCACGTCCTTGTTGGACCGGTGCAGAAATGCAGGCATTGTTCGAACGGTCCTTAAAAGGAACCACCGCCGAGATCAGTTTCTTTAGGAAAACAAACGGGATTAAACCGATGGGAGCTCAGGCATGTCTGTCTTCTGCTGAGAAGCAAGGCGTAGACAGGGCTGCCTTAGCAGCCTTCCCTCCCGGAAGAATTATTAGCAGATATCTTCAGTCTAGACATTGTTTCGTTTCTTTTTTTTTTACTTAAAAGGAAATTTTTAAGATTTGCTTAGGGTCTGTCGAGCAGAGCCATGAACGTTATCAGACAAATACTTGAGAAGTAGATCTGTGCTTTGTATTTTCTCTTGCTTTGTTAAGAAGCCGACTTAAGGCTCGTTTGAAACTCTGAAATCTGGTAGAGAAAAAAAACAGGGATATATGGAGCAGCACATTGAGTTTGTCATGCCTGACCCTGACCTCATTGTAGAAGATTCCCCTCCAGACAGTGAGAAGCATCCTGAAAACCATTTTATAAACAGTTGTACAACCGCCTGGGGTGCAGGGAAAAATGTGTCGGCCGAAACCCAGGGGTGGTGGTGGAGCTCAGAGAGTTAGAGAAAGTTCTCAGAGGTGGTACCAGGCTGTACTGACCACAAGATGCTCGCTCGCTATCTTCTTAAGTAGGAAGAGGACAGCAGATAACAAACAAAGGGTTTACTGTCGTCCTCGAGGTCAGCGAGACGTGGTCAGAGCCTCAGCGTTCCCTCCGGCCTTTTCCTTCTCCAACCACTCCACCCTTTCCTCTGCTTGCCTGAGTGTTTCGGTTCCCGTTTGGTTTCTGCCCTCCTCATTTCTCACGGGTCTTTTCTCTCCGTCCCCTTCATGTGCTTTGACCTTTTTTGCCTCCTCCTCTCAGAAATATTACACAAGACCTTTCCAGTTTGTTCCAAATAAATAGTGGGTAGCAGTTTGGGTCCTTCAAAACCATTTCCTTGGCCATTGCCCTTTCTGGTTTGAGCCAGCATGATGCAACTGGAATGAGGGTAGGCTCTTAGAGGCTTTAAATTACTCATACGCGCCTTAAAGTCTTCTGCCATGTTCTCCCACCGCAGTGTCTTCCCCCTGCCAGCTTTCTCCTTGATGTCCCATGTCCTCCCTGATCTTTGCTGGTCTCCTCCAGGCTGGAAGGCAGAAAAGCATCTAAGCTAAAGAAACATCTCTGTGGACCTCACAGGGTCTGCAGACCATCAGCCAGGCAGGTTTGTGCACACTGTCCGATGGGCAAATGTGGTTTTAACCATCCTTGTGCCGATGGCAGAGCTGGAGCTGCCTTCTCTTGGCATCACCATGTTGTGACAGCGATGGCCATTGGTTTATCGTCTTTGCATCAATCCAGACTCTTGTTCTGTTGCTGCCTGCCCTTCCCTCTCTGCCTGATTTTATTACTATCCACAAAACAACTTCAAACCCTTGTATCTCTTGTCTCTTCTCACCCACGCTGCTGCAGGGTGCCCCTGGACAGAAGATCTCATCCTCTCTAGGTGTCCTCCTTTCTGTTTTCCTTGACCTTTGCAGATACAGGCTTCTCCTCCAGATCTATAAGGACTGTTTAGTGCCGTCCTCTCCTTCCACGCTGATTTAGCAACAAGTAAAGGTCCCCAACTGTCAACTTCCTCCTTAAAAAACTCCTTTTTCGGAGGAGGAAATTTCCTTGCAAGCCCGTGCCGAGTTCTTCTTACCCCCTACCCTGATGCTCTACAGAGAGACCTCTCCCATGAGAGCCGCCAAGTCAGGGGGATCGCTTGTGGTGGAAATGACCAGCTGGCATGAATCCAGCTCCCTCTTTTTCCTTCTTTTCCCTCCTCCCTTCGTTCGGAAAACAGCCTTTGCCGTATGCAGGTAACACCGTGTGTTGGTTTATTCTCCAGTGAGTCTCCTTGGTGATTTCCCTGCCCATCACCTGGTTTTACCTATAAAATATAAGGGCTTTAGGGCGAGGATTTGTCTGTGCATTCAGGGCTTGGGATAGTATCCCATGAGCCTTTCCACTGCACCGTAATGGAAATAGCAGCGCTAAGGAGGGTGAAAATACGAAGTCCTCTCTGTGGAAATATATAACTTGCCTAATTTATCGTATCTGTTTTTCCTCCAGCCAGGGGATGACATAGTCTTAATGGCAGAAGCTCTAGAAAAGCTTTTCCTGCAGAAAATCTCTGAAATGACCCAGGAGGAAACGGAAATCGTTATAGCCCAGACGAAAGGAAGAGGACGTGCAAGGAAGGAAGCAGGTAGGATGCTTATTCGTACAATGTTTGTAATTAAGCCACGCTCAACTTCACGCGGCGTCTTGAACCACAAGCCCTGGAGCTGGTTTCATCCTATTTAAATTGGGGTGTTTAATTGGGGTGTTAATTAAACCCAGCCATCCTTGCATGGGATTGCCGTGGTTGTCGGTGTTCTCAGCACCTCACTTAATTGCGTAGAGAGTCTCAAACTGGGTGGGAAGGAGGGCAGCTGCCTTGTGCTCTCGCCTATCTGCATGAGACTCTCTCTGATGAAAGGCAGGGCCGTGTGATGTCTTAAAAATCCCTCGTCTGTGGCTTCTGGGCATCATTTTTAGAGGAGGAGGAGTGTTGGGGACAGACTGCAGTAAATAAAGCACTGCTAAGGCACGTGTATTTGTAGTACTGGTGAAATGTCATCTTTCCCGGCTTT
This sequence comes from Gypaetus barbatus, assembly GCA_028022735.1. Classification (NCBI taxonomy): domain Eukaryota; kingdom Metazoa; phylum Chordata; class Aves; order Accipitriformes; family Accipitridae; genus Gypaetus; species Gypaetus barbatus. The sequence continues at coordinate 1,458,700 of CM051546.1, forward strand.
TCCGTGAAGGTTAAAAAGCTGAGAGCAATAGTAGAAGTTCCATTTCTGCTGTCGGGGAGCCAAGATGATGAACTATCCCTTGCAATACCTCAAGGGTAAAGTACAGCTGTTAAAAAGCAGCATAAATTCTGTTGTATCAGAGTTTCACAGCTGCTTTTCATGTCCTCCCGGATGGACTCCCTGTCGTAAAAAAGCTGCGTTGTGTTAGAAAAGCATTGGTGATGCCGGAAGAACCGATCACAACATGACAGCTACAGACTGACAGGGGAGTCCTGGTGCGGAGAGCGTCTGAAAACAGTTCCAAGCATCACAACCCACAGCTGTCCTCCATAGAACTTCCTCAAATTATAATTTCCATGCCTCAGATATTAATTTTGCCATGACTGGGGATAGATAATGATGCTTGATGAGCTTATTGTCCTTCGAAAGGATGCATTGCCCCAAGTGAGGTGGAACGCCGCTCCCCAAAGATGAATTCGCTTTGTGCAGACCTGACCCATGCTTGACCAGAATCCCAGAAACCCCCTCCCTTTTTTTTTTCAGCCAAACTGATTAATTTACCTTGTCTTGCTCTTTCGCAGGGCTGAAATATTAACCTGCGTGCTTTAGGCTCTGCATAAAGTAGAACTGCAGCATTTTGAACCCTGTTTAAGGTTATAAATCAGTAAAATGATGTTCTGTATTTGTGTCTGTTGATCCCTTAAAACTTTATGTTAATAATGTAGGCTTTTTTTTTTGAAGCTTTGCTCCCAGATTAGTAATTTAAAGGATCAAAAATTACCATTTTTCTCACTTAATCCAATCCTCTCTCTGCTGTGTAATATAAAAGCACAGTTCTACCACCAATTCATTTATTTACAGTCTGTCTTGTAGAAGAACATCTAATATAGAGTAAAAAAAAAAACTCTGCCGGGCTTTAGAGAAGGAGCGCGCTAACTAGCTTCCAAGTTAGGTGTTTTCCTGATACGTTTCTGGTCTGAAATAACTTCATTATATTGAAGGCTCCCCTGTTTTCAAATCTGTGTTCTCCATAAAAATCTGGTTCTTTCGCTGTAAGTTTTTTTTCCAATCTCTTAGTCCTCCTTTACAGCTCTTCTATGAACCCTCTGCAGTTTTTCACAGCAGTAACTGTGGACACCATAACTGGACATAGATATGACTGATACTAGAGGTAAAATAACCTTCCGATTCCCATGTTTATGCCTCAAGGATTTCATTAGCTCATTTTTTGGGATATCAACCATTTTCTAGGCTCAACGTCAGCTGCCAACGCCATCAGATTGTTCCTCAAAGGGTTGAGAACATCCTGGCTGTGACTTGATCTCAATGGCACCTCATCAGCTGCATGTCCACTTTCGAGATCCCCTTCTTATTTTTAAACATCTATCATCTCCATCTTATATCATTCTTACTCTTTTAACCCAAACGTGCGATAGCAAGGAAAATGCCAGGTGCAGGAGTGTCCCTGAACTTGTGTCACCAAAAAAAATGTGTTTTCACTGTATTTACTGCCTGCGAGCTGGCGTGAGCATCCCACAACCCTTCTGGAATGCTGTGAATCCTCGTGTCTCTTCTTGTGTCAGCCTCAGACTGGTGGTGCTGTGATCCCAACAGGTTATTTTCCGGGGTTTACTGGAAAATCAGCAGGAGATATCCAGGGAGCTTGAGGGTTGACCCTGGAAGGGTTTGGGGACCAGTTGTCGGGTAATAGAGGGGAAATGGGACTTCAGTAGTTGCTGTTGAATATCCTCAGTAGCTATTGGAAGAGAAAACATTTTCTGTACTGCCATCACCCGGACAGCGAGTGCAAATTCAGAGCAGCAATATTTACTAAATCCCCTGAGTCTTCCCTGATCTATTACTGACAATCGTCATCTTTCTGCGAAGAGGGACTTTGTACCATTTTCAGAATATCTTTTCATCTAAAACACCAAGGAACAAAAAAAGGGTCATAAAGCTGAACATCTCAAACTGCTTTAATTATTTTGGCTTTATTTTCTTTTCCCTTCCCTTGGCAATTTTTCACCGTCCGCGTCTCTCTCCGTTACAGGACTGGGCGCATGTCCACGCGTGTTTTTCTTGCATGGCTCTAGTTCTCCTTCTCTCCATGTCATTGAGTCCTTTTGGCTTTGTGAAATCCAGGTTTTGAAGCACCAACAAACCCAATTGATGCTTTTGTCCTGCGCGTGACCAAGTCATGTTTACTTGTAGCTGAGATTTTTTTTGTTATTTTTTTTAGGCACTGTCCCTGATATTCCATTACTGTGTGCAGGGAGAAGCTCTCGTTGGTTAGAAAATTATTGGCCATCACCTTTCTCAGCATCTCTTTGAAGGAGAAGTGATGAAATCACCCGTAGAGAAGATCTTTTTACCTACACGGCGTAGAGAGGCACTTACAAACTTGGGTCTCCTTTCCTCTGCTGCGATCCTGTAGCGTATATAATGTGTAGGTCCCCACCTGAGCTCATCACCTTCCAGCTCTTCACCTATAGTATTGACCAGCTCTCCAAAGAGAGCCGTAGGTTCATCCGGAAAGCCTGTATGGCCCGTATGTAGTCTGGGGCATCCCACACCCATGCTTCTACGTTGTGATTTACTGTGCAGAATAATAGAATAATAGAGTAGAATAATATGATAGTATAATAACTATATATTTACTATCTAGAATATCTATTCGGTGACCTGCAAGATCATTTTGCTCTAGTCTGCTACGCCTCCTGTTAAATCATATTGCACAGTAAATAATTCAGTGTATAATAACTGAATTGGGGTTAAATTATTAAAAACCAGGTGTGATGCTGGCTGGAAAGCTTTGCTACACAAAACCCCCACAGGTTTCTAATAGAAATCTCAAGCTCCTGTGTAATGTGGGAGGTGAAATGTGTCGGCTTTACCTATGCAATGCAGAGCTGCTTCACGGTCCCAGCAGGAGCCACAGGATCCCAGCAGGAGCCACGGGATCCCAGCAGGACCCCAGGATCCCTCTGGCTACAAGTCCCCACCTTATTTGGAGACATCAGGACTCCGCTGTCATTTTGCAAGGAGAACGGGATGAAAACTCCCAATTTTATTCTCTGAAAAGAGAATTGCAGTTTCGGTTTTAGTGGAAATAAGCTCGCTAGCGGTCATAGTTGAGCATCTGCTAACACGCAACGTTCTTCTAGTGGGATTGCAATAATTGCAGCTCCTGGGGACTGACTGGAAACAAATCTGGCTGCATTTCTTCTGTAATTAATTATTTTTGGGGAGTGATTCTTGGAAGAGGTGTTGGATAGCCGGCAAGGCAGGACACACAGCTAACGTGTCACGCTTGGGAGAGTCTCCTTGTTGAGAGAGCAGTGAAAGAGCAGCCAGACTCCAGTCTCTGCAGCCTGGGAGGTGAGCACAGGTACGGATCGAGCGGTGGGATTTCTCTCTGCTCAGGGCGAGCATAAAGGATAGTCCCCATGTTTTAAAAAATACCAAGCTCTCTCCTTGCTGAAGATATAAATCCGATTATTGCTAATGAGGTGTGTTTGATATCTGACAGAAGGTGCTCCTGTAATAAGTGCTGATCCCAAACCTCCTCTGGACTTTGGGGTTGATCTCACTTTGCTCATACCTCCATCTTGAAGGTCTGCCGGAAGCCTCGTGGTGTGTCCCAGCATCATCCGAGCTTTGCAGCATTCCCCTTTGGAGAGTGTTTCATCACAGCGGAAAGTTCGGAAGCTTGGTCAGAGCTTTGCCCTGCAAAGCAGCAGCAGCTCCAGCAGGGAGGTGACTTGTCCAGCGACACCAGAGGACCCAAGGACAGCACTTACATTTCCAACCTTGTGTCCCAACCTCTACGGTTGCTCTGTGTTTGAAATCCCCTAACAAGGACCTTGCTCTCCAGCTGTTGGGAGAGATTTCCCCTGGATAGTATCAGCTGCAAGGACTTAAGTCTCCAGAAATTAAACTGTCCTTGATAACAGAGCACAAAATTGCTCCCGAAGGAAGAGCTGCCCAGTTTTGGCTCCAAAATACTGATAGTCAAGAACCGTTGCCTAGGAAAAAAGGGTAGGCAGGAAAAGATGTGCTCGACTCCTTGCCCTGCCTGCAAGAAATCTTGTGGGAAGGGAAGGGGAAGAGAGGAGGATGCCTTTTGCCTGATCTTGGACTTTTTCTGGAGGGGTTTTGACACAGTAAGGTCCTGAGCAGCTTCACCATTTCACCTAGCGAGCCATAAAAATAATCCTCGTGAAGGAAAATGTGGCGAGTGTTTGTCCCTGACTGGTTGCTCAAGAACAGGATCTGCAAGATATTAATTGTCTAATGAGGAATGTTCTTTAAATGGTTGTGTTATGAAACATTAATTGTTTTTCCCGTTAAAACAACTAAGTTTGAAGGGAGAAGCAACCCTTTCTTTCTTTTCTCTTGGCAGTGACATCTAAACCAGGATCATCCACGGTACCGAATGCAACCCAAGCATCGTCCCCGGCGCAGACACAGGCGCCGCAGCAAAACCTCCAGTCTGCGCAGACGACTCATTCCTTTCCTTCCGTCACCCCTGACCTCATCGTCCAGACCCCAGTAATGACGATGGTGCCTCCTCAACCTCCTGCGCCTCCTCCGCCTGCTCCGCAGGCCCCCGCACCACCGGCCCCGCCTCCCCAGCCCATCCAGACTCACCCTCCTGTTATCCCAACACCCGCCCAGCCCGTGAAGGTGAGTAATTCCTTAAATATCATAACACAATGGCTTAAATTATCTTCAAGGCGTCGAAACGCCACCGTCAGTCAAGTGTTCGCCCTTTGCTTTGCGGCTGCGAGTCGCATTTGAAGGCAAATGGCTGCAGTTTGGTCAAAAAATTCATGTTTTGAGAAACATGAGGAGCCTACGGTGACCCTCTCTGACACCAGTTAAGGTTAGATGTGACAAATTCCACCTGGGTTTGCGTGGAAACCCTGTTCATCCTCTTAAAACCTTCCTTCCTTAAGCTTTATATGACTCAGGAAGAAAATCTTGACTTGCTGAAGTGACTCATGCCCTTGACCTTTGCTCGTACAACAGAGATAATCCATATGTTTTTCTGTAGAACTCAGTACAGACCAACAATATCTGAATATTTTTGGAACGGCTTCCAATGTTCTTCTCGTAGCGTTGCCATGAGGCTTGAGTGACTAGTGATGGCGAATCTGAGTGAACGCTACAAGAAACACAACTCGGTTGGAGCCAAAAGTATGATGCCAAAAGTAATATTGCTTTATTTGCTCGGTTATAGACAAAAAAAGGGGTGAAGAGGAAAGCAGACACCACGACACCAACAACCATCGACCCAATTCATGAATCGTCATCGCTGCCCGCCGAACCCAAGTCCACCAAGCTGGGTCCACGCCGGGAAAGCAGCCGCCCGGTGAAGCCTCCAAAGAAGGACGTTCCAGACTCTCAACAACACGCGGTAGAAAAGAGTAGCAAAATATCCGAGCAGTTAAAGTACTGCAGTGGGATCATCAAAGAGATGTTTGCCAAGAAACACGCTGCCTACGCCTGGCCCTTCTACAAACCTGTGGATGTGGAAGCACTGGGACTGCACGATTATTGCGATATCATTAAACATCCCATGGATCTGAGCACAATCAAAGTAAGCTCAGGTTTATAGGAGGGGGAGGTCGGGGTCGGAGCAGAAAAAAAGATCATTTTCTCCCTGCGCGTGCGCACCAGGTGTCTTCAGATGTCTGCCAGATTTATTTTGGCCGTAGGTTTCTGGTACATTCGGTCTCTCTTCTTCTCTTGCTGTTATCCTGACATTTGGGAAAAAACAAACAAGCCGGCATCCTTCCAGAAGGGCTCTTAGGAAACGCTCACACGAGTTTTTTTATAGAAAATTTCCATTACTGTATAAATCTACCCTTTTTTATTTAGCCCAGGAGATGGCCTCAGAGGGCATAAATCACAGGAATAAGGGGATTTGATTTAAACCAACCCCGTTTTCAATTCTTTTTAAAATAAAAGCCTGTCTTTCTGAAGTTGTCTGTCTAAATTGGTCTTCTGTTAAGCACAGGTAGTTCACTCTAGCTTAAAATTGCTTCATTTTAAAGAGCGACTGCAAATTCATCCATGCTTCCCCTTGAAACTTTAATTCATTATTGGAGTTGTTTAATTTTAAAGAGCAACTGCAAAGTCATCCATGTTTCCCCTTGAAATGTTAATTCATGATTTAGAAGTCTAACTTTAGCTATGAAACCTTAATTCCTTATGTAGAGGTCTTTTAAGTTTTTAGTTCCCAAACCTTAATTCATTATTTAGAAGTCTTTAACTTTTTAGCTACAGGATGAATTTGTGCGCAAGCAGTTTAAGTTTAGCTCTGACTCCTGCTTTGCCCAGTTTGGGCCTGTGTTTTAAAACCAGAGGAGTGAGTTTTCCCTTCCCACAGCCCACTCCTTGCCGAGGTTACACGAGGGCTGAAGCCAGCAAGGATCACGGCTCTTCCTTCATCACGGCATTTCAGACCTGTAGGATCTTGGTCGGCCAAACCTTGGGGATGCCGAATTAAATTCTTGGCTTTCTCTTCCGGACTGGCCGGTGGCGAGCGTTAGGTCTTGCACGTCCATTGCTGCCTGTACATCTTGCTGCCCAGCTGTCTGGCAGGGCTGCATGTCTGAGGTCACCCTTGGCAGATGTTGCCGGGACAGCTGTTGAACTTTCTCCGTCTTCCAGTTGTCCAACTCAACCCTGCTTTCCCAGGGAGGGAGAAGGAGGCATGAAACTTCTCTTGGCTCAGCTGGCGTTGCCACAGCTGAATGCGGCGTTCGGAAGGATGAGGGGTCATCTCAAGGCTGTCTCCACCCGGATCAGTCCTCCTGGCTCCACAGAGGCTTGGGACAGGAGCAGGTAGCCATAGAGCAGGTCTGTGCCTTCCTAGGGTGGAGGTCCAAGCTCTAGAGACACCAGCTTGGTTCCTGGAGGAAGGGTGGATGCTTGAAAGCAGGCAGGATGGTTAAAACCTGGCCCCTGCATCAACAAAGCCTGTCATCTTCCATCATTGGGTGAAGGACCATCCTGGTGTCCTCTGTCCCTCCAACCTGGCTACACCATTAAGGCAGCTCTCGAGATCTTCCTCCAGGGGAACGATCTGAGCAAAGCTCACTGTATTCTTCTGCCAGCGCACAATCTTGGGCACACACGGAGGTTTAGCCCTTCTTGGTTAAGTCAGGTAGAGCCAGGGTTCGTAGTTCTGGCCTTCAACACTGCTCTTCATTGGTGTTGAAGCATCCCCGTTCGGTTCTTCATCCAAAACACCTAGCTGCTATCAACCACACAGACAGCAAGAAGGTGGCTTGGAAAATAGGTAGTCCTCTTTTGAACATCATTGAGGATGCCCGTAGTCAGCTCTTATTTTTTTATAAACCATCCACAATCCTTCGTTTGACCAAAATTAGTCGTTCTTTTGACCACAGTTAGTCATTCCAGTGTAGGGATAAAACGGGTGTGCAAAGTGGGTGGGTGCCACAGAGCTGTACTTAATCAATCGATCGATTTGGTGTATTTGCACTGTTAATAGTGAGTTTTGTTGGGTTTTTTTCCTCTCCTCTCCTTTCTAGTCTAAACTGGAGAACCGGGAATACCGAGATGCTCAGGAATTTGCGGCGGATGTACGATTGATGTTCTCCAATTGCTATAAGTACAACCCCGCTGATCACGAGGTGGTGGCCATGGCACGGAAGCTGCAGGTAAGGACGCACGTTGTCGCAGCCTGCTTCAGTTTTCGATGAACGCCGGCATCTCTCTTGATTTATTTTCCAGCGTGAAGGGCCACGTAGTCTTGAAATAACATTAAAAAAATGCCAGCGTGGTGGATAATGGTTAAAAAAATGATACTTTTTGCTGCGCAAGTGATACAAGGAGTGGGCTGACTCAACCCAATTTGCTCCTTTAAACTCTTATTTTGTTTAATAGCGTCTTTTTTGTGTCCTCCTAGCTTTTTGATAAAAGAGTAGGAAGGAAAAGTGTGGCTCCAAAATGTCACTTTTCTCCTCAAAACACTTAGAGAGAAAATAAGCGACAGTACCCACTGTGTTGTGCTGCTTTAGTTACCTCTTCCTTCATTCTTATGGTGAAGTTTTCTGCTCTCCACTCATTCTGAAAGGTTTGCAATTAATGAATTAGCTGCTAAAGAAGCCCCAAGTCTCGAGTGAAGTGCTTAGCTTAATGCATGCCCTCCGCCACTCCAAAAAGTTGTCTCGATTCCCTTGTTTCTCAGTAAATTGGAGCTGCTACGTGGGGTCACCTGGCTGAAGCAGGGAAAAGCACTTTGCTCCGAGCGGATCTGGGAGAGACCGAGTTCCTTTCGGTGCTGAAGAAGCTCGCAGCAGCCGCAGAGAACCGCTGCAAGGGGACAAAGAGCTCCTACATTGTATTTTTTGACCCAAGCATTTCAACACCTATCATTAAAAACATTCAGGCATCCCCCATATCAGTGATTTCAGGCAGTTCGTTCCCTTAAATTCTGATTTCTCCTTTTTTTTTTTTGCCTTGGGAGGATTGTGGGCACAGTTGTTGTGTTCTAAAGAAGTAAGGTCTCCTGCTGTACATCATGCGGTCCTTCCTTAATAACTTCACCGTGTCACATTTGATACCAACGGAGCGGCCGGGAGTTTCTGTGAAATTCCAAAATCCGCGTGGAGCTGCGTGCTGGATGCCGAAAAGATGCATCGACCACGGCGAGGAGTGGATGCAGGTTGGGCTTGGCGGGACGTGAGATGTATGTGAAGACACGGGAACCAAATCCGTAAGGGAAGAGGTTTTATTAACGTAGAAAAGTGCAACTGCAGTGGCGTGGAGTGGAACGACGCGGCGGTGGAGCTCTCACTGTGTAGAAAGGAGAAGAAGAGCAGCGTGGTTTGCTTTAACCTTCAGAAAACAGATTGAGAAGGGATCTGAGTTACACCAGAAAGCACTGGAGAGATGGGGGAAAACTATTAGGTTGGGGAAAAAGCTATTAAATTTGGGGGAAAGCTATTAAATTGGGGGGAAAACTATTAGGTTGCAGGATGTTTGATTCGAGAAACAACCCCCAAAAAAGGTGAAACTGGATATTAATAGCTTTGCTGGGTTTGGTGACTGGAAACCTCATGTAAAAACCTCCACGTGATGCAGCTTCCCCCTCCGCTAACGTCAAAGGAACTTCACTCGAGGAAAGTATCGGCTTGTGAAAAAGCTGCCAGCTGTTTTGCTTCAATCCAGATGTGAAGCTGCGACAAAAGGGTCAAGGAAACGAAGTGGCAGCAAAGCCAGCACATGTGTTCTCAGTTTTTAGACACATGTATTTTTTCATGATGCTTTTATAAAAATACAGCTCAGGTTTGGGCCCATTTAATTTGAGATGAGTACATGCTGAGTAAATGTGTGTTTCAGCTTGCTTTTAGCATGAATTCAGTAGAATTCATCATCTTATTCATGTCTTTTTCTGGATTTTGTGGTAATTAGACGCCTGTAAAACATGATGCTCACCCTCTGGCTGCTCTTTCCTTCTTGTTTTGGTCTAATGAAGAACTTCACAGCCTCTTTAAGCGACGTCTTGGAACGTTTTCCAGCCAACAGCAGAATGAAAGGGCGATATCCAATCTGAAATTCTGGTCACTCTTGTCACAGGCTGCTGAGCACTGAATAGTTTCACGGAAACTTGTGATTTTTTCTTTTCTTACACCCCATTTTATGGGGGAAAATCCTCAGTGACCAGCATTGCCAGGCGACGCCGTCTGGACCCAAGGGCTGTATGAAATCAGGATTTCACCCGCATCAATCCCGTGGACAAGCTCGGGTACACGTCCCTGCACAGAGCAACCACTCGGGAAACTTTATTTCTGACATAAAAGATGAAAAAAGTGCTTTTTGAATGTAATAGTCCCCAGAAAATGGGCATTAAATTTCAGAGCAGCCCCTTAGCGGCGATGTGATGGAGGTGGGTACCAAAATATCAGCTGGATCCCGCTCCCCACCTGGTTGAGACCAAGGTGGAGCCTCTGCGTTTGCTTTTCCTGTGCCCAGAAAACTGATTTCAGAAATAAAATTTTTAAAAGGAGGTTTCTGGAGTGCTGCTGAGGTTTGCAAACAAGGCTGAGGATTCAAGTTTGGACTTGAGCTCCCATAAACAATATACACGGCATCTTGCTTAATAGACCGCCCCGGTCGCTGCCTGCTGCGTTACCCCTCCGTCCTGGAAACATCAACTGCTGAAATAACTCGTTTTTTCTGCTTTTTGTTACCATTTCATCATCAGAAAATGATTTCTTGGATTTTCAGGGTTAACACCAGCTCACAGAAGAGGTTTATGATTTATCTTTGTCCAAGGCAAGGATGGGTCAGTGGTACTGGTGATGTACAAAACAGCAGCAGTAAGAATCCCTGATTAAAAAGGCATTAATTAGCTCATTATCTACTCACAGGGTTTTCTCTTCCATGCATGCCTGCGTGGATTGCTAGGGATCCTTCTCACACTGCGGGCTTTTCATAACCGGGATGCTTCAGAGTTGATGGATTGCTTTTTAACTTAACACAAAAGAACTTTAAATTAGCCTTCCTGTTAATTAAAAGACTAGATAGGTATAAAAAAAAAAAGGAAGGTTTTATTTCTGACCCTAGAGAATTTAAAAATTGATTATATACAGTGGTGTAGCATTACCTGCTGGTGATAATCAAGGACTGGACTTTCTGGTTCATGGAGGACAATAATTAGGTTGTAAACACCCATTAAGTGCGGTGATTCAGTGACAAATATATGTGTGTGCCTCCATCATCCCACAAGCGATGCCGATGCTGGAGGAGCTTGGAAATCTCTCCTTTTCCTCCAGTGTTTTTTGCTCCTTCCCCTGAAATTTGAGCCTGAGCGCGTAAATGGAAGTCAGTGGCATTTCTGCCAGCAGGTGGAAGCAGCAAAGCAACATCTACAGCGCCTGGAAAAGCCATCGCTGCTGAAAAAAAGCCCTGAATAAAGGCACGAGGAGGCTGAGAATGGAGAAATGCCGTCCAGCAGCGCTCCGCCTGCTCATGTTTAAGAAGGAGGGTGGAAAAAATAATGTATGCCGAGGTAGGGGAGAGCCCAACAGGTCCTTAAAATCACAAGGATGAGCCTGAACTAGAAGAGCTGGAAGCCTTCATGGATGAAAATACTGCTCCCGTGCTCGAGCGATGAGTTCAATCAGCGTGATTTGATATCACAGGGTGTGTGACTTGCTGAAGGATTTTGGATAAGTTGTATAAATCCATATGAATGTGCACACCGTTAATATTTACAGTCTGTAGGGTTTTAGAAATAAGGCACAGACCTTGTCTGGTGGGTTTGTGGTCACAGCTGCATGCCCAGGACATGGAAAATAGAAAAAATAAATAGTAACTGTAGACTGAAAGTCAAACCTTCAGGCAGGAGGAGAAATTATCTTTTATTTTTTTATGACTTGGTATTGAAGAGGTGGACACTGACACTTGTGCCACCTTCGGGCTGTCCTTCCCACCATCGCCTGAGTCATCTTGTGGGAGTTGCCTGTCTCCTTACAGGCTCTAAAAGGAGCCCAGGGCGAGTTGCTAAGCTCAGAAATAAGTGCCTGACTTGTAAAGACCTAAAAATGGGTGAATCGAGCCCGTTTTCAGGTCTCCCTTGCCTTGTAGGAGGTGCGAAAAAAAAGGCATTTTTGTCTGCAAGTGCTTTGCCCTTCACAAGGTGGCACCTTGGGGAAAAAAAAAAATCTCTTTTTGGATGCAAGAGGCACTCGTTCCTCTTCGGGGAAACTAAAAAAGCATGTTCAAAACCCTTCCTTCAAATGAATTCAACAGGCACCAAGAAATACAACCAGGTTTAAATACAACCAGGCTTTAAATGCAACCAGGCTGTCCCACCTTATCTGCCTTGTCTTAGATTTAAATGAAAATGGATTTTCATATCGGGCTTTAGGAGAAAAAAGAACTTTCACATCATTGGGATAACTGGAATTAAACTGGCTTCGCACCTGTTGCTCTTGAGGATAATGGGAAACATCTTTGTGCAAGTGTTTGGGTTGAATCGAGGTGGTTTTCTCGGGACGTGGGTTGGGAAAATCCAGGCAGGCTGAAGAGGAGAGGGTATTGCAGCTGCGGAGCTGTGGCCGCAATTCCTGCCTTGAGCTCTCCGCGAATCCATTGCAGGAGAAGATGTAGATGATCTCAAGAACCTGGACGATGCAGCTTTTTAAATTAGTCTTGCCCTTCTTGCTGGTAAACTTTTTCCCCCCAAACCATCTTGGAGACAGTCAAAATTCCAAGTGGACTTGGAGCTTTCAGAAGATTATCTTCCCTGCGACACGTGGTGTGTTGATTGCTGGGGTAGCTACCACAGATCTGTAGGGAACACCCTGGAGATCACAACCACACTTGTAGTATCCTGCTTTGCCAAACCTTATGTTATTTTCCCCTGTATTTTCAGGACGTGTTTGAAATGCGCTTTGCCAAGATGCCGGATGAACCAGAAGAACCTGTGATTCCAGCTTCTTCTCCTGTGGTGGTGCCACCTCCCACCAAGGTGGCTCCCCCTTCATCTAGCGATAGCAGCAGCGATAGTTCCTCCGACAGCGACAGCTCATCGGATGATTCCGAGGAGGAGCGAGCTCAGCGGTTAGCGGAGCTCCAGGAACAGGTACCACATCCATCGTGATGGATTGGGGGTGTCCAGCGTGTCCTTCTTGAACTTGGGGGGCCTCGGGGACATTGCTTAAAGCCGTGGACTTTCTATTTGTACAGTAGTGACCATCAGCTGCAAAGTGCTCCAGAATTGTTAGTTTTAAAGTGATAAATGAAGGAATCGGTGCTTTTCAGGACGGTCCTTCCAGTTGCCGTTAGGACACACAAGATGGTCCCCAACGGCAGGAATTTGCTGCCTGCACTTGGGTGGTGTCTTCAGAGCAGGCAGGACACTCTTGAGCCGGCAGGATACCCCAGGGCTGCCTGAACTTGTGGGCTGGAGCAAGTATTTACCCAGCGTGGGGGAAGCCCAATGAGATAACGAGCAGTGTTGCAACCTGTAGCCTTATCTTCTGCATCTTCCACGTTCGTGGCGTTGTTAGCGCTGGTAATTAAAGCATCACTAGTGCTGACGAAGCAAGCAGCCCTCTTCTGCCTTAGCGGGGAGAAATACCCATAACGAGGTTGTCTCCTTCCTCTTGCAGTGGTCAACGCCTCAATATCCAGAAATCACAGTGTGATGAAAAGCTGGAAGAACTGACTTAATTAATAGTAAAACATAAGAAAGCGTTAGGCAGTAGAGAAAAAAGTTAATTAATATGGAAAAGGAGGAGGTGCTGGGCAAAAGTATCTTGATCTTTGTATGTGTCTGCCTCTCAGCTTAAAGCAGTGCATGAACAGCTTGCAGCCCTGTCCCAGCCACAGCAGAACAAACCAAAGAAAAAAGAGAAAGACAAGAAGGAGAAGAAGAAGGAGAAGCACAAAAAGAAGGAAGAGCTGGAAGACACCAAGAAAAGCAAAGCCAAGGAACCGCCACCCAAGAAGGCCAAGAAAAGCAACAGCAACAGCAGTACCTCCAGGTCAGCCCTGTCCCTCTTCCGTCACATAATCCTTCTGTTTTACTGCACAGCACTTATATATTTTTATTCCCCTTTGCTAATTAACTTAATTATACACAGGATTCTTGACGAGTAAAACCTTTGGTAGGGCTGACTCACAGCAAGCCCCTTGCCTCCAGAGGCATTGCTCAAGGTCAAGTCCCAGCCATGAGTTTAGCTTCATTTTTGGGGGCTGATGCTTTTCCATGTGGCTGCTGTGAGCACGCCAGGTACAGGAGAGAGGAAAAAGAAAAAAATCATGTGGAGTCGCTCTGTTGGATCTCAAATCCTTGAATCCTCTAATTTTTCCTCCCTCTCCTTTTTTTTTTTTTGAAAGCTGTAGGTTTTAAATTAAGAGGTAAGATGCTGAGAGCCAAGTCTCTACCGCTTATCAGCTGCTGGCTCGAAGGGGAGGCAGGATCTTGGTATTTAACCCGAGGCAAAAAGGGAGTTGTTTGGCATATTTAGATGTAATGAGATGAAATTAAGAAAGAAGGAAGTAACGAGCAAGACCTTGGAGCTTGTCTCTGTCCCCGGGCTTCACCACAAAGTTTAGTGTGTTCAGACTTTGGATAAACCCCAGCGGGCACAGCAGTGGATTATTTTAGGGAAATGGACCATCTGTGACACCATTAACCTCATCCTTTACCAATTCTGGGGTGATTTTCTACCCAGACGTCATTTATTAACTGTGTTAGCACTGCATCTGCTGCGAATGGTGCAATAAATATCTACAAATCTACCTCCATCAGTTCTGAAGTGTAGATAACCCCGATGGTGATGTCGGGGAGTCCCCGTAGCTGGTTTTTTTCCCTTCTTATGAACATACGTTTTTTACGGATGCTGGGTTTTACTTCTCTGTGGGGTGTCAGGCTCTGCAACACCCCAACCTCTTGCCTTTCCTGGCGAGAAACGAGCAGCATCAGTTGAGCCTTGGTCCATCCAAGTGCGGATGTAAGGAATTCCCCTGCAGAGCTGCTCCTGCTTTTCTGAATTATCTCATGGAACTGCTCATCTCTTTGGGATAGCGAGCACTGGGATGGGTAGCTCAGCCTTGGGTCTCTTAACAGCAGGTTGAGTTCAGCTTTCTTGTTTAACAGCAGGTCGATCTTAGCCTTGGGTGTCTAACATCAAGTTGAGCTCAGCCTTGGGTGTCATAACTGCAGGTTGAGCTCAGCCTTCTTGTCTAACGGCGGGTTGAGCTCAGTCATCTTCTCCAAGAGCAAGTTAAGCTCAGCTTTCTTGTCTAACAGCAGGTTGAGCTCAACTTTCTTGTCTAACGGCAGCTTGAGCTCAGCTTTCTTGTCCAACAGCAGCTTGAACTCAGCTTTCTGCGTCCCAGCCTCATGGTTGAGCTTCAGGCTCAAGCTGTAAACGAAAAAGATGCTCGTTTCCAGGGTAGAAAGTAAAAATATTAAAAATAGAGTGATTTAGTGGTTAAATTTAAGAGGTTAGACCCAGGCGGCTGCTTTTCAGTCTGTTCTATAATAACATTTTATAATTGTTCTTAAGTAGTAAGAAGGAGCCTGTGACGGTGAAGAACAGCAAGCCCCCTCCAGCCTACGAGTCTGAGGAGGAGGAGAAGTGTAAACCCATGTCCTATGAGGAGAAGAGGCAGCTGAGCCTGGACATTAATAAACTCCCTGGTGAGAAACTGGGCCGAGTTGTCCATATCATCCAGTCGAGAGAACCCTCGCTCAAAAACTCCAATCCCGATGAGATTGAGATTGACTTTGAGACGTTAAAACCATCCACCTTACGGGAGCTGGAGAGATACGTAACGTCGTGTTTACGGAAGAAGAGGAAACCTCAAGGTACCTTTTAGCCTCAAAAGCAGGTTTTTTTTCCTTATTCCAATGATGCTTTCCCAGGCTCGAGACAGAGGCAGGTAGGAAAAAGATGGGTGCAGGTATTTAGGTGCTCGATAACCTAGTCTAGTGAAAAAGAGGATTTTTTTAAAATTATTATTATTTTATTTAATTGACCATTTCTCTAATGACACATCAACACGTGTATAAAATCCTGCCGCGGGGCTGGAATTTGGTGGTGCCAATACGAGGCCGCTAATTCCTATATTGCCCTAAAATGTCCATATTTTAATTCCAATTTGTATCTTTACAAAGAGCTGTAAGTGGTTCATTTCAATCTGATGCAAGCGATTTTTCTTAAACCCGTTAACGATCTTTCTGACGAGCGGCAGAGCTTTGTTTTGGGGCAGGGAGCGGAGGCAAGGTGGGGGAAAACCAATTCCTCCCCCCTCGGCATCCGTGGGATGCTGGCGTACTGGACGGATGTCGGATGCAGGGGGTTTGCTCTGGAACTTGGCAGGATTCAGGCTGAGGGACTCCCTGCACCTCCCACCTCAACTTCTGGAGGTAGAAGAGGGTTTTTCCCCTTTTTTAGTATGTCTGGTTTTTATTTTTTAATGGATATTTTGATACACTTTAATATATTTTCATCCATTTAAATCTATTTTAATCTGTTTTAAATATATTTTAAATATATTTTTATATCCATTTGTTATGTCCATAAATTCCATTTAGAGAGATATATATTTATTTATACCCATTTTTATTTTTAAAATATTTTGAAATATATATTTCTATAATAAATACACATCTTTATTAATGGCCAAAGACCAGCTAAATAGTTTTTTGCATAAATTGCCCACAGCAAAAAGGGATCTGGCAGCAACAGGGGGAGAAATAAGGGGATTTAAAGGGAATCTCTTGATTTCCCATGGCCAAGGGGTAATGATTACTTCTGGGATAAATCCAAGTGGAAAACAAACTCGGCCAAATCCTAGAAGCTTTCTCTATCCTTCCATACCCTAGCAAAAGATGTAAATTTTTTTTTTCTTTCTTTCTTTGGTTTAGGGGTTTAGTAAAGGGCTCCAACATCGCTGGTGGCTTGAGCAACTCCTAGGCTGTAGCCGCCATTTTATTCTCATTTAAGCTATTAAAAAAAAGGCAATTTTATACTTCTCCACTGCCTCAGCCTCCTGCCACCTCCTTAGACCAACAAGATGAGACAGCTAAAAAAAAAAAGCGAGTTTTCAACCCCATATCACACAAGATTAAGCACCGGCTCGTGGCTGGGCACAAGCAGGGTGGAGGAGAAAAAAAGCCCTGGTCTTAGGCCAGCCTAAAGCGGCTGGGTAAAGCCAGACATTTCTACCCTGGAGGGGTTTAGGAGGATGAAGAACGACCTCGCTCGAGCAAGCGAGTGTGTGTCATGCAGCTGGATGTGTGCTGGGATGGGCTTAAATCCCAGCTGGCTCCCGTCAGTACATCCCCATCCCGCTTTGGATGGTGATGGAAGGGGACACCCCCATCGCACTCCACCCCGTAAAATATCATCACCCCAAAGACCTTGGAGACCCCGCTGCATCCCAGCTAGTGCAGATCAGCGATAGAAATAAGCACAGATGCAGGATTAAAGCTCAGCTCAGCCCATCCGCAGGAATATCCGGACACCCCAGGCCTTGCACGGCCCCCAGGATGGCTGCTGGTGTCGGTACGGGAGGAGCAGGCAGGACTCGGGGTTATTAATTAGCCTTTAACGATGTCGTACTGTTGTCTTCTTGCAGCGGAGAAAGTGGATGTAATTGCTGGTTCCTCTAAAATGAAGGGGTTCTCCTCCTCAGAGTCTGAGAGCACCAGCGAGTCCAGCTCCTCCGACAGTGAAGATTCAGAAACAGGTTAGACGCAGCTTATTTAACGACTCAGTCCTAGACCTGGTTTCTGTATAAATAAATATGTTTTCATTCCTGGCTCGGTCTTTTAATTATTTTATTTTTTGTCTTTATAATGAAAAAAACAATATACGCAGCCGCATGTTGCTCGTTTTTGGGCTCGACATGGACAACTTGGCGGTAGTGATGTTGTCTCTGGCCCAACGCAATAATTTTTCATAAGCTTTTCCTTGCTGAACGTGGACGTGAGCGCGGGAGCCAAAAAAACAGCATGCGCCAAGGTAGCTCTTTGTCTGGTTAATGACCTAGATTTGTATTTTTAGAAAAACACTGTATTTTTCCCTCAAAGGAGAGGTTTTTAAACATTGTCGCCAGCACTGCTTGCGCCACAGAGGATGGAGAAAGACGGAGGAAATGGGGTTTTACATGTAAAAGCCTTTTTATTTTATGGCATCGGGCAGATATTGAGAAAAAAGGATTTAAAATTAAATTTTAAATCACCGGAGCAGTGTTTGCTCTGTGTAAGTCTTTGCTTTTTCTTCGTACCACCATTGTTCAGGCTTAAATGAAGCTGTTCTCACGTTCTTCTTAATTATTACGCTTTCCTCGTTGGTGTTCCCTCCTTGGTTTTAGGGAAGCAAAGCTTGTGCCGTCACTTAAAGCTGTTTTTTCCTCCTAGCTGGCTAACTCAGCTTGGACTCCGGAGGTTAAGCTGGGCTTACCCCAGCTCTTAAGTCAACGGTAAGACTTTTGCATCTCCGACGGGTTGGGAAATCAGGAGATGCACGTGGCAGAAAATAATCTGGATTTATTTTCATAGCGGGGTTGGGTGCATAGGGCAAACAGCACCGAAAAAAGGAACAGAAATTAAAAGAAAAAATAAATAAACCCCCCAAAATAAATCAGGATTGATTGGACTCGCCTTTGAGCCGGTGCTGGCAATGCTTCCCAGCGATTCTCCACTTTTTAGGGATGTGTTTGTCTGGCATAAGTCCGGAGCCTGATATCTTTGAACATATTTACCTACTTTAATGTATTTTTAATAGAATTGGGCTTTTTTTTTTTTTTAGAGTTTGAAAGGTTTTGATGGAGTGTTTAGGGTTGACTCTTGGCAATCAGAAAATTAAATTATTTGCTGCTAAATTCTGTCCTGGCTTGATGGGGGAAAGCAAAACCGGCTGTATTTATGCTCTTAAACAAGTTTTTATCCAATTCATCATTATTTCTGCCAAACTTGCATCAACCAAAATAAACCAGAGCGACCAGTTTATCGCGACCCACCTTACCATGTCACGTTAATCTTGTCCAACATCAACTCGTCCCAAATCCAGAGCCTTAATCCCGGCATCCCATTTCCAAATGGAACCCATCCGATAAAATTTTCCCGCTGAACCCATGTGCTACAAATCCCAAAACTGCGTTTTATTTAAAATTCTCTTCCCCCCCCCACCCCCCAAGCTGATGATAGATCCTCAGCCAGATAGCAGGATCCTTGACCAGGTTGTATTTCGGGTGATGATTTATAAGGATGATCTCAGGGATCCCTCTGGAGCGTGGTGGTGGGGATGTGAGATGTAAGGTGGGAATTTTCGGGATGCGCCAGTGCCAAACCCTTCTTGTTTCAATGAGCAGGGCTAATTAAAACCTAGAAAGGCACCAAAATCTCCTCCATGCCGGTCTTACTCCGGCAAAGCCAGCTTCCGATAGAGCGGAAAATGCTCTTTTTTAAGTGTTTCTCCCCAGACAGTGGCTGGGTGGATGTGGAGGAGCATGGGTTGCTCTTGCGTTTGAGTTTTTAGATGCTTTTGTCCTCTTTTTGACTGCTTTTCCCCAAATCCAACATCTCCAGTGTTTGCTATCCTGGCTGCAAGTATTAAGGATTCGTTTGGCCAACGTAGACCGACGGTGTCCGGGTTGGGCTCCCGCTCCAGTGCTTGGAAAATCTTAACCAACACAGCTCCGGCACAGATACCCTCGGTCTACGCAAGAGTTAATCACCATCGGAGGGCGAATCCAAGCCATAATGCTTTGGGTAGGAGGTTAATTAAGAGAATTAATCTCTTTTGTTCAATTAATTTCCAATGCTGATGGGTTTTTGTTCTCCTAAACCATTTTTTCCTCCCCTTTCTGATAAAATACACGATGAAAACCCTTGACCGCAGGGATTTGCCCTATATCCAGTAGATCTTGTCCATCCTGGTATTTGCCACGTTACTGTTGAATCACTTGCAAGTTATCCTTTAAGACATTTTAAGAGGTTTTAAGACTTTTTAAGATGTTTTAAGACCTTTTAAAAGACCTTTTAAGATGTTTTAAGACATTTTAAGACATTTTTGACCGTGCGTTGTCCTGTTAGTTTATGATGATGTTATTTTAACGACCCCGAGTGGGACGGGATGGTTAGTTTTGCTGTTGTAAAATACTCACATACTTATTTTTTTCTGGGAGGATAATCGTGCCAACACCTGCATTGGCTTAAGCAGAGAATTAGATTTAAAATTTGCCGGTAAGCTTCAAAATTTGCCCTGCAATTTTTAGTAAGATTTGGCATCTTAACAATTTATTTTCTGTTAATGAAGTTTTTATTTGCTCTCCAAGCCGCTGTACAGTGGGATTACTTTGTGCAGTAGGTATTTGTGATTTTAAAACCAGTGGCAAAAGTCGGTAACATGGATTTTTTTACCTTGATTTTTGTATTTGCTTGGGTTTGTCGTAAAAAAAAAAAGAGGCGGTCAATGCTGACGTATATAAGCAAATGCAGATGCGATGGAATTGTAAGCTAGAATTAATTGCAATTAATTGCAACTCCATTTTATTCTCTTTAAAGTGCGGGTTTGCTGCTCGGCAGCGGCTCGCACAAGCTGCCTCTTGACTTTTTGCAATCCAGAGCTTTTAAAATCTAAATAATTTTTATTTTACCTGCTTGAATCTATGTGACGTCTCCAGCCACCCTTGTAGCTGGCAATTAAATATTATTTTATTAAATCAGGAGTGTTTTACCGAAAATCTGCTGAAACTCTGAAAATAGGAGGCTTCAAAGGGAGGAAGAATAATAATAATACCGGTTTTGTAGCGTAGGAGATGGGACTGAGCCTTTGCCTTGAGCTCTGAGAAACCACAGGTGCCGATCGAGAGGGTTATTCCGGTTTAACTTGTTGTAATTAGCAATTAGTGGATGCAAATGACCCCAAACTCCATCCTGGAAGCATCTAGGTAGGATTTTTTGCTTGCAGGCGGCCAGGAATGAGCTCTCCGAGCTGCTTCTCCCGGCTTCAAGCTTCGGCACTTGAGCTGGACCGTGATTTCGCTGAGGTTCAGCAAGTGCCACCATCCTGGGGCTCGGGCAACTTAAAACCTGGCTTATTTTTCATAGGCACCAAATTTTGGGTTACTTAACAGCAAACTGGATGGGCTCTGCCCATTCATCGTCACCGCTCAGCTGAGCGGGGTTATTTTATCCCCCAAATATTTTGGGAGATGCTTCCCAGGACCCCCAAAAGACCAGTTGGGTGGAGAAGTCCTGCAGCTGCAATAATTAATAGTAGCAATTAAAACTTTAGCTATTAAATCTGAGCCTCAGTTAGTTTGTGGTTGCTAATTTTGCTTTTCTTCTGAAATTTCCCAAAGGAAAATTGCATTTATCCTTGTGTTTTATGCAGTTGTGTAAAGGAAAAGGCTTTGCAGCTTGCTCAAGGCTGCAGCAGCGCAGTTATGGGGGTTTTTTATGAAGGATTAGAAGTCAGGGCTAGAGCTGGCTCAGCAATGTTGGAAAACTCGTTTCTGGGGTTGCGGAGCTGCTCTCAGCAAATCTTTTAAGTGCTTCTGCTAATGAGTTATCAGTCCTGTCTTTAGGAGGAGCGGCGTTAGCGTAAGGCTGGGTTAATAGCGGGCTGGGATGTCATGGCGTCCCAAGAGTTGAAGATCCCTCACGTTTAATTCGGAGGTATCCGGGTTTAAATCACAAGTACTTGGATTTAATTAGCGGATACCTGGTTTTAATTCAAAAGTACCCGGGTTTGATTTGGAGGCGCCTCGGTTTAAATTGCAGGTACCCTTCTTTTAATTCAGAGCTGCCCAGGTTGTAATTCAGAGGCACCCTGGTTAAATTCAGAGGTACCTGGGTTTAATTCAAAAGTACTCAAGTTTAATTCGCAGGTATCTGGGTTTAATTTGCAGGTACCTGAGTTTTAATTGGCAGGTACCTGAGTTTTAATTCGCAGGTACCCAGAATTCGCATGTATCTATGTTTAAATCTCGGGTACCTTGGTTTAATTCGCAGGTACTTGGTTTTAATTCAAAAGTATCAGGGCTTAATCCGCAGGTAGCGAGGTTTAATCCACAGGTACCCAGGTTTAATTCAGAGTTACCTGGATTTAATTCAAAGTTACCCAATTTGCAGGCGCCTGGGATTAATTTAAAGGTTTAATCCACAGGTACCCGGGTTTAAATTCCAGATACCTAGCTTTAAATCACAGGCACCCAGGTTTAACCTGCAGGTTCCCATAGCTGTGGGTGCTGGTGAAGCTTGGTCCCAGCCACCGAGCTACACCCCACGTCCTCCATGCGCTGGTTTATTTTGGTGAGTTTTAATCCTCAATCCATTTCGCTTCGAGTTTGAGAGCGAGATGGATTGATTTAACCCAACCATTTATTTTTTCAAGTAGATCTGTGCCTTTGGAAATAATTTGCTTCTTTTTGCCCCATTCCCAGGCTTGGTTTCTCGGCCGCAGTGTACGATAGGAAGGACTTAGAGTCCCTTGTTGACCTAACACGAGTCTTCCCCCAGCTCATTGCCACCTTTTACACTCAGTGGGAGAGGACAGGGATCTGTTAGGCTCGGTTTAGCCACGTTTGCCCATGGCAAGGTGCCACGGGGTGGGTACAGGCAGGAACCACGGCCGTGCTGGTTAATCTTGACTTAAAAGAAACTCAGAGCATCATCGGCGGATGGTCGGCATGCAGGCAGGGAGTCAGGCAACAGGCAGCGAGGCATCACGTGGCAGCCCTGCCTACTGGCAGCACCTCTGTGCCAATAACAGTGCCGAGAAAAACCCAAATCCCTTTAGTTTTACCCTAGAAATGCTTCCTGATCACTTTGCTCAAGGATGGGTCTCACTGAAAATACTCCCAAGTGCCGTACGGCATCTCGCAGTTACACTGCAGGGTCCCGGTTTGCCGGCAGCAACGTGCGT
The DNA here is from genome assembly GCA_028022735.1 of Gypaetus barbatus. NCBI lineage: Eukaryota > Metazoa > Chordata > Aves > Accipitriformes > Accipitridae > Gypaetus > Gypaetus barbatus. The sequence goes on from CM051546.1 coordinate 1,481,133, forward strand.
CTTTGCTGTGGTGGAGTTGCTGCACTGGCTCCGGGTTGAGCATCCCCTCCTTGGGGGCAGTACCCAGCACCCTGTCAAGCAGCTTTTGGGTCAAATTAGGCAAATTTTGGTGTATTTAATGGGATTTGGAGAATAACAGCCAGCCCGGTTGTTCTTCCAGCAGCACCACAGTCACATACGTGCCAAATCTTGTAGGGATTCACAGGGTCTGTAGAGTGGATCTCCACAGCTGTGATCTCCAAGAGCAGAATTAGTTAAAATGAGTATTTTCCACTAAAAAAACCCATCCACCACCAAATCCAGGAAGCCCTATTGTGGCCCTGCTGTCCTAAAACCTAATAGAGATTCCCATTTGCATCAAGAAAATTATAACCAATATTATAGCAAAAAGTTGCTTTTTGAGTGTTTTGGTTTTTTTTTTAACTCAAGTCACTTTAAGCATTTATAATATTTTCCCCAAATAAGTTTGTTATTTTCCCAGGAGACGCAAGGGGAATTACGTGGGATCATGATTTTATTGGACTGTATAACTGCATGTTTTTAGCAAACTTGTAATTCTAGATCTATTTTTTTCCTGAATGCACCAGACTTGGGAAATCGGGATGAATTTAACTACAAACAAACTGTTTCCATAACCGCTTTTATTTAGATTTTTTTTTTCCACTTAACCTTGATCTGCTACAAATACTTTATATAAATCTGTTATTTTTATATTCTCTCCGCATGCTTCGGGATTTTGCAGCCATGTAACCACCAGCTTCTTTCCCCCCAAGAAAAGGAGAAAAATTGTATAGCTTTGATATTTTTATTTTAAATAATAAAATCAATAAAGTGGCTTGCTACGGAAAACGCACTTTCTTTGTATAATCATGGAATTTTAACTAATAATTATGGAAATTATGATGATAGTGAACCGTATGTCAGTGTTTTGCTATTTCAGGTAAATTGGGTGGGAGTAAAAGATGAGGATTTAGGGAAAAATAAAATATATACATGTGGCTGCCGACACGCTGGCAGGAGCGGAGCCTCATGCACCAGTTTAAGCTTTCTGCTCTTCAGACATCTTGAAATGACATCATGGAAATTACTTTTTCTTTAATCCTGGTGATTTTTCGCTCCGCAGCTGAGTTTTAACCAGCCAGCGTGAAACGGCGTCGGGGTCAGAGATGGGATGGGGCTGCTTCTCGGTGCTCTTGCTCCCTGGGGAGACACCAGTAGAGATGTTGAACCACACAACACCAACTGTAACCCAACAACCATCTTCAGTGGTGAAGAAGCTTTATCCTTCAGTGGGGTTGGCATCTCCGAAGTCACCAGTGCCACCGGGTGATCCCCCTTAGACCATCATGGCTTTGCCACTCATGGTCTCCATTGGCTTCGTCGTCTTGGTGAAGGCATCTCTGGCAAGTGTGAAACACCATCGGGGTCAGAGATGGGACGGGGCTTCTTCTCGCTGCTCTTGCTCCCCGGGGAGATGCCAAACCACACAATACTGACTGGAACCCAACAGCCGTCTTCAGTGGTGAAGAAGGTTCATCCTTTGGTTGGGTTAGCCAAGCTCATTGCATCTCTGAAATCACTGATGCCGCCGGGTGGTCCCCCTGCGACTATCATGGCTTTGCCACTCACGGTCTCCGTTGGCTTTGTCTTCTTGGTGAAGGGTGTCCCAAAGCATCCTTTCACCAGCGGCTGCTTTCAGCCACGGTTGTGGTTGATTGGGTGATTCAAGTGGCAGGATTCACCCATCCTGCTCCAAGCTCTTGCCTGGGTTTGTTGTGGCGATATTCAGCTTGTACCAAGAACGATGGCAAAGCCTACCCCGAGAAAGCTCCCCTGGGAGAACCGCTGGGTCATGGCACATCAGAAAATGGATGGAGAAGAGAGCAACCATCTTCCCAGAAGGAGCAACACAGGAGAAGTGGCTTTTGGAGCAGCTGATGCTCACGGTCAAACCGTAGTGGCTCCTCTTCCCACCCCAAATTGGAGCCGGGATGTGCTCAGCCAAGACACCACCCTATCACAGGGCTTTTTGGGGGAACTGATGCTTAATCCCTCCTGATCCTGGCTTAGTCCACAGCTTTTCTCCTCTCTTCCCACCTGATGCCTCCACTCTGCACGTTTCTCCCACTTTTGGGTTTTCTTCACCATCCCCTGAGTGCTTTTATCCTGATTAGATGGGGCAAGGCAGAAACTGAGGGGCTCCGTGAAGCCACCTCCACTCCCCAGTAGCTGCGCCCGGACATGTTTTATCCGTAGGGAGCATCTGCCGGAGAAACTTGTCTCCGCTTCTTGTCCTTGCTTCTTCTCTGGCATCAGTGGGATGAGCAGTGAAGTCCTCCAAAGCACTTTCCGTCTTGATGAAAGAAGACATCAGGTCTTGGTCTTCTGGAAGGTGGGTCTGCTCCCGGCATCCATCCTGATCCATGGATGCCCATCCAGAGCTGTGGATGTCCATCCAGAGCCACGGATGGCCCATTTGGATCCACAGATGTCCGTTCAGAGCCATGGACACCCCTCTTGAGCCATGGATGCCCGTGCAAATCTGTGACCAGCCAAGCCCAGCATCATGATGCTCCAAGGAATCCCCTCTCCTCTTCCCAGCCCTCTGGCTCCCCAGCACCATTTTAATCCTGCTCTTCCATTATCCGCGGATCCGCCAGATCTGGGCTGTAACATCAGGAATCGTCAACCACGGGCTCAAAAAGCCTTTTCCACCTCAAAACCACGCAGTGCTTATATTTAAAACCAAACATTTGCAGGCAGATTAATAGGAGCTGAGCGGTTTTGCAGCACCCAGTGCTGAGATATTACCTTCTCCCCTTCCCAGTCATTTTTTGGTTGTTTCTTCAAAAAAACACCACCTTACTTTTTTATCTACTTCATCCTTAAAATCTGCGAAACGGTGCCACCAGACCGGTGCAGCCCATCACCAGACATCTGGGCACGCTCTGGTGCTGATACCGGTCACCGGTACTGCCTTATAATTTAAAAAAATACAGATGAAAAAACAAACTTTTAAAATTAATTTCATTTCTGCATGGATTTAAGGGAAAATCCTATTTGAGAGATGAACCCTGAGGATCGGGATCTTCCCCCCCTCCCCCCAAATCATCGCTGCGAGGGTTTTATCCATCATGTTTTGCCGGGCGCATCCAAACACCGCGCCAAATAAAGGCAAAAATCCCACCACCGAGGGTTTTATGTGGCTGGATAAGCGATCTCGGACAATGTTTTTTTGTTAATTCGCTGTTTCTTGGCATGGTTTGCGGAGGAAATCCTGGGAAATTGTCGCCCTGGACCCAAACTCAAACCAGTTGTTTTCGATGACGATGCTTTAAAAATATCTCCGGAGGGGAGGAGGCGTGGGAGATCATCCCACGGGAAGCTGGCAAACCCAAACCCTCCGCAGATTTAGAAGGAAGGGGGGATGGAAAATTGCTGTTTGCGTAGCCAGGATATTTGATATCTTAATTTTTTTATTCCTCCTGCCAAGTTTCTCGCTCCTTATCTCCCCCTTCGGAGCAAGGCAGCATTCCTGGAATAGCTGAGTCTGGTTGAGCAATGGTTTTTCTTGGCTGTTGGGTCCTTCTGCACCGCAAAGGCGCCGGTGGAAGGAGACTGGGGGTCTTCACCTTAATTTTCTTCTGCTTTTTGCTACAATGCTCTCTTCCTTTTTGGGACAGCATGGTGGTGAAAACCCCGAGCTTCTGGGCAAGAGGTCTCTGGGGAAATCCAGCTCGATCGATGCCTAAAACCTTCTCTTTTGCCGTCATTGGTACTGAATCGGTGCTGTTGAGTTTTTAGGGGGGCGATGGGGTAGAGCGGCACCACTGGGGTACTAACATTTGCTTTGTTCCCCTTTTTTTTTTTGGCAGAAATGGCACCAAAATTGAAGAAAAAAGGGCATTCAGGACGAGAGCAAAAAAAGGTAGGAGACGCAGCATTCTTCTCATCTGGCTTGACTTGGGCTTGAATCCCTGGGGAGGTTCAGCACCGCCAGGAATGCCGGCAGAACCATTGCCGGCATGCTCGGCTGGGTCAATGCCCTCCCTGTGCTCAGCCAGAGAGGCTTTTGCTTTGCTTGGAAGCTGTCGCGAGCCAGCCTGAAATTGGGGGTATGCTTGAAAGGACATTGGGTAGGCATTTCAGTGACTGGAGAGGTGTTTTGGTGACGGGGAGGGCATTTTGGTGACCGAAAAGGTGTTTCAGTGACCAAAAAGGTGTTTCGGTGACCAGGAGGGCATTTTGGTGACCAGGAGGGTGTTTCCATGCCCCGGGGGGGGGGGGGCGGGCATTTTGATGACTGGTGGGAAGGTGTTTCGGTGACCGAGAAGGTGTTTTGGTAACTCACCAGTGGTTTTCTTTTTCCTCTCTTAGCATCACCATCATCACCATCAACCGGTGCAGCAGCAACCACCGCCACCACAGCCTCCTCCGCCGCCGCAACCGCAACAGCCCCCTCCACCCCCTCCACCACCACAGCCCTTACCGCAGCAGCCGTTACCGCCCCAGCAGCCCCCGCCGCCACCCCCGCCGCCACCTGTCCCTCAACAAGCTCCTCCACCGATGAAGTCTTCTCCTCCACCTTTCGTCCCCACGCAAGTCCCTGTCCTGGAGCACCCGCTGCCGGGGAATATGTTTGACACCATGTCGCATTTCACCCAACCCATCATGCATCTTCCTCAACCGGAGATGCCGCCCCATCTTCCCCAGCCACCCGAGCACAGCACTCCTCCCCACCTCAACCAGCATGCCGTGGTGTCTCCTCCAGGTGAGCGTGGCTTCTTGGGACAAGCCCAACGTGTGGTCCTTCCTCACGCTGGGAGGAGGAGGATGGCATTGGGTGGGTTTTTATTCCTCCTGGAGGATGACCGGGATGGAGGAGCGGTGGGTGGGCAAGGGGAGGTTCTCCGCTCCCGATGTCCGCGGTGCCACCATGTCCTTGCCTTTCTCCCCAGCTTTGCACAACGCTCTGCCTCAGCAGCCCTCGAGACCCAGTAACCGAGCCGCGGCGCTACCCCCGAAGCCTTCGCGTCCACCGGCTGTCTCGCCGGCCATCAGCCAGCAACCCATGCTTCCTCAACCACCTCTGCCCCAACCTCCCCAGGTCCTGCTGGAGGACGAAGAACCTCCTCCGCCGCACCACAACCTGCCTCTGAGCACCAGCCAGATGCAGCTCTACCTTCAGCAGCTGCAAAAAGTGCAGCCGCAGACTCCTCTTCTCCCTTCAGTGAAGGTCCAGTCGCAACCGCAGCCGCCCCTGCAGCCGCCGGCTCACCCCGCGGTGCAGCAGCTGCAGCACCAGCCGCCGCCGCGGCCCATGCACATGCAACCCATGCCCTTCCCATCCCACATCCCCCAACCCCAACCTCCGCCGCAGCAACATCCACCCCCGCAACCGCCCCCGCCGCCCCCGCCGCCGCAGCCGGCCAAACCGCAGCAGGTCATCCAGCATCACCCGTCGCCGCGGCACCATAAGCCTGATCCCTACTCGACCGGTGAGCGGGAGTCGGGGACGGCGGCTGAGTCTACGGCTTGAACCTAGTTGCACTGCGTGATGAGGAGGGGGTGTGGGGCGGTTTCCATGCGTTCTCTGAGCTCCACCAGCCCCCGTTGGTAGACAATGGTGCAGAGGCAGCCCCGGTTAGCCAGAGTCTGACGTAACCGCCCGGCGAGGCCTCTTTCCGTCTCAAATCCTCAAAAATTTGAGTATGTCAAGTGTTTGAAGGTCTTGAGAATCTCAAGTTTTTGAAGATCTAGAGGTTCTCAAATCTTTGAGGACCTCAAGGATCTCAAGTTTTTGAGGATCTTGAGGACCTCAAATTTTTGAGGATCTCAAGGATCTGTAGTCTTTGAGAAGCAAGGATCTCAGTTTTTTGAGGATCTTGAGGATCTGAATCTCAAGGTTCTCAAATTGTCCCTTGATAATCTCAAGGTTCTCAAATCTTTGAGGAACTCGAGGATCTCAAGTTTTTTAAGGTTCTCAGATCTTTGAGGATCTCAACAATCTCAAATTTTTGAGGAACTCGAGGTTCTCAAATCTTTGAAGACTTCAGGGTTCTCAAGTTTTTGAGTCTCAGCCCAGCTCTGATGTCAGAGAGCACTGGCTTCACGTTCATCGCCGTCCCAGCTGGGTGCCAGCATTGGGTAGTGTCTCTCAAGGCAGCAGGGGGTCAGCTCCCCACTCTTAGAGAAGGTCAGGCCTGTGGATGCCCTGCGAGGGTTTCCCGGTGTTTTTCGGAGTGCGGCCTCCAATAACGCAGCTGCTTGGCTGCCAGGTGGAGGAGAAGGGATGAGCTGGGGGGGGAAACCTGGTGCGACGACCTCCAGCCATCCGAGAAATCGGAGGAAGCAGCCGGGATAATGTGGCCGCGGGGCTCAGCCTTCAGGGTTGGCTTGGGAGATCCCAGATCTTCACAGTGGCCATGGGCTCAGTGGTGCCACCAACAATGTTCCAGATGGGGAACGTCTCCAGCCAGGATAACTCCAACAGTGTCATGCTTTCGAGACCGGGCACCCATAAAACCTCTGCGGTTTGGTGAGGTCTCGCTCCTGCTTTTGTTTGGCCACATGGTTCTCCAGGTTGTTGCCCATCCGGTCTTTGCTCCCGAAGTTGTCCTGCTCAGCCCCACGCGGGCGTAGGCAGGAGAAAATCCCTGGATTTGAAGGGAGGGAACCAGGTGAAGGCAGGCAGTGCTTGGAGCCACTTCTCCTACCTGTAGAGCTGCCGCAGGCAGCTTGGTCGTGATGCCTGAGATGGCAAGTTTGGACATGATGATTGCCCAAGATGGAGCCTGCTGGCTCCCAAAAACCTCCCCATTGCTTGTAGAGCCAACGTGTCTTGTGTCCGTGGCTCTGGGCAGGGAGAGGTGCAGGCAGAGGGAAGCGCAGGCAGGGCAGTGTCAGCGCTTGGGTGTCCTAGGGGAATGGTTTTACAGCTGGGAATATTGATGGACCACCAGGAGAATGAGCAGAAGGGGTCGAATTATGGGGAGGACACCACAAACGAGCATCACCAAGGCGGGCGGGAGAAGCACTGCGCAGCCTCGGAGCATCTTCTGCTCCCCGGCGTTGGCTCATGGCGGTGGTACCGGCTGGAAGGAGGTGGCTGGGGTCCGTTGGGGACATCCCAGGGCCACCACACTTCATCCAGGAAAGCAATTGTCCCATGGGGCGATGGCGTGCGCCGTTCAGCTTTTTCGGGTGATGTTTGGTGTGCCGGTGGTGACGACGGTTAACTGATTGATGCCAAACTGTTCCCAGGTCACTTGAGGGAAGCCCCTTCCCCTCTCATGATGCATTCCCCACAGATGCCGCAGTTCCAGGGTTTGGTCCACCAGTCGCCACCTCAACAAACTATCCAGCCAAAAAAACAGGTAAAAAGGAAAGCAGAGCACCCAACCGCGGGGGTCCCGACCAACAGGGACCATCATCTTCCCACCACCGGCTTGGGAGCAAGCACCGAAAGCCCAGGGGCCGTTAGCCAGCGGTTTGCATCGGGAATTTCAGGAGGGGGGGGCATGAGGGAAGGGCATCAGTGAATGTTTCTTGACCCTTTTTTTTTCGCGGCAGGAGATGAGAGCCGCCTCCGTCGTCCAATCTCAACCCATGGTGGTGAAGGAGGAGAAGATGCATTCGCCCGTCATCCGTAACGAGACCTTCAGTCCCCCGTTGCGGCAAGATCCGCCAAAACACCCGGAGAGCATCAAACCACCCGCGCACATCCCGCAACGTGAGTCCGGGGATGCACCGGTTCAGATGTCCCCCCCAATTTTGGTGGTGGAGACCCCATCACCCCCTATTTCAGCAGCTGAGACCCCATCACCCCCCATTTTGGTGGGTGAGACCCCCATCACTTCCTATTTTGGTGGTGGACACCCTATCACCCTTCATTGTGGTGGCTGAGACCCCCATTACACCCCATTTTGGTGGCTGAGACCCCTATCACCCCCCATTTTGCTGCCTGAGACCCCCATCACACCCCATTTTGGTGGCTGAGACCCATATCACCCCCCATTTTGCTGGCTGAGACCCCCATCACTCCCTGTTTTGGTGGTGGAGAACCCATCACCCCCCATTTTGGTGGCTGAGACCCCCCATCACCCCCCATTTTGGTGGCTGAGACCCCCCATCACCCCCCATTTTGGTGGCTGAGACCTCCATTGATTCCCCCTCACCATGGGGCTCCTGGGGGACCCCAGTAACCTCTGACGGAAGCCCCTGGTTTTTAGGGACGGAGATGAAACCCATGGAGGGGGGACGACCCGTCATTAGACCCCCGGAGCAAAACCCCCCACCACCAGGAGTGCAGGAGAAAGATCGGCAGAAACAGGAGCCGAAAACACCCGTCGCCCCCAAAAAGGTAACGTACCCTGGCAAAAATTAGGAAAAAAACTCCGAAAATTCAGAATTAGACCTCCTAAAATTAAGCAGGACCATGTTGTTCACCTGAATCTTGGTGTACGGCCAAGATTCGGTGTTTTTCACCTCCAAATTTCCCATTTGGAGATGGAAAGCGCCTGATGGAGGTTGGAGAGGTAGAGATGGGACCCCCACCAAGCTGAAGGACGGGATGCAATCCAGAGGGACCCGGACAAGCTCCAGAAGTGGGTCCATGAGAACCTCCTGAGGTTCTACAAGGCCAAGTGCAAGGTCCCGCATGTGGGTCGGTATCGGTACAGGTTGGAGGATGAAGGGATGGAGAACAGCCCCACGGAGACAAGGACTTGAGGGTGTTGGTGGATGGGAAGCTGGATGTGAGCCGGCAGCGTGCGCTCGCAGCCTAGAAAGTCAACCGTATCCTGGGCTGCATCAAGAAGAAGCGTGGCCAGAAGGTCGAGGGAGGGGATGCTCCCCCGCCGCTCTCCTGAGACCCCCCCCTGGAATCCTGCATCCGGGTCTGGGGTCCTCAGGACAAGAAGGACATGGACTTGTTGGAGCGGGGCCAGAGAAGGCCATGAAGATGATCCAAGAGCTGGAACACGTCTCCTGTGAGGACAGGCTGAGAGCGTTGGGGTTCTTCAGCCTGGAGAAGGCTCCAGGGAGACCTTCTTGTGACCTTCTTATAAGAAAGATGGAGAAAGACTTTCTACCAAGAACTGTAGGACAAGGCAACAGTTTTAAACCGGAAGAGGGTAGATTTAGATTGGACCTAAGGAAGACATTTTTTACGACGAGGGTGGTGGAACACTGAAACAGGTTTCGCAGAGAAGTTGTGGATGCCCCGTCCCTGGAAGTGTTCAAGGTCAGGTTGGAGAGGGCTTTGAGCAACCTCATCTAGTGGAAGGTGTCCCCGCCCACGGCAAGGGATAGGACTGGATGATCTTTGAAGGTCCGTACCAACCTAAACCATTCTATAAAAACCTCCCTGCTCATCCAAGAGCCCTCGGAGGAGAGTTTTTCCTGGAACCGAGCCAGGGATGGACCCAACAGGGTCACCCACGGGTGACAGAGATCCCCCACCCCATAATGGGACATCCCCTGCAAGAGCAGCCGCTGCGTACAGCGGGTTTTCACGATGCCAAGGGCATCCCAGTATAGCTCCATGCTGGCACTGGGGGCTAACCAGTCCTTGCCGGAGCTGCTCATCCCCCAGCACCCACAGAGCACCGTCGGCCTGGCTTCTCCGGCACCAAGGGTGGCAAAACGCTGGCAAGAGGTTGCTCAGAGGTTGAAGATGTCCCTGCTCATGGCAGGAGGGTTGGACTAGGTGACCGTGAAAGGTCCCTCCCAACCCAAACCATTCTGTGATTCTCTTAAGTGGGAACGGGGAATGTGAGGTGCCGAAGGAGCCGGTCCTGCTCCCGGCATTCCCGGGAAGGTGTCAGAGCTGCCCGCTTGGCTTTGGGGGAGGAGATGCTGCCTGATGTGGGTCCACCACCACCCCCAGCACCGGGGAATGGAAAGGTGTTTTCCCCAGATGACACGGTGATGGGGAACAGCTTTTTGGCAGCAGCAGGATGGGCGTTTGCCGGATCGACTTCCCCCTCCCCAGCTCGGCTCTTCCTAACCCACCCATCCTTCTCTCCATAGGACCTGAAAATCAAGAACATGGGTTCCTGGGCAAGCTTGGTCCAGAAACACCCCACCACTCCGTCCTCTACAGCAAAGTCCTCCAGCGACAGCTTCGAGCAGTTCAAGAGGGCGGCGCGGGAGAAGGAGGAGCGGGAGAAGGCGCTGAAGGCTCAGGCGGAGCAGGTGGAAAGGGAGAAGGAGCGGCTGCGGCGGGAGCAGGAGAGGATGAGGTGAGACCGTCACCACCACCACGGGGAAGGCGTTTTGGGGTGTCTTCACCTTGGGCAAGGGTGCGGGGAGATGTGTGCTCTCGTGGCACAATCGGCACTGGTCCACAGCATGATCCGATCACGTGGCACGAATCTGACCCGTGGCACGATCCGATCTCTTGGCACAAACCTGGTCTCGTGGCATAAAACTGATCGGATCTCGTGGCACAATCTGCGCTGATCTGATCCGTGGCACAATCCAATCTCACGGCACAAATCTGATCCCACCTCGTGGCACAAATCCAATCCAATCTGTTGCACGATCCGGTCTCATGGCATGAATCCAATCTGATCCATGACATGATCCAGTCTCTTGACACGAATCTGATCTCGTGGCATAGAACTGATCAGATCTCACAGCTCGATCTGCGCTGACCTGATCCATGGCACAGTCCAATCTTATGGCGCAAATCCGATCCAATCTGTTACACAATCCGGTCTCTTGGCATGAATCCAATCTGATCCATGGCATGAGCAGATCTCCTGGCACGAATGCAATCTCGTGGCATAAAACTGATCTGATCTCGTGGCACAAATCCAATCTGATGGCATGGCTTGATCTGCGCTGATCTGATCTATGGCACGATCCGATCTCATGGCACAAATCCAATCCGATCTCATGGCACAAATCTGATCCGATCTCATGGCACAAATCCAATCTGATCTGTGGCACGATCCCATCTGTTGGCACGAATCTGATCCAATCTAGGGGCACGATCTGCACCAGTCTGATCCGTGGCATGATGCAATCTCGTGGCCTGAATCCGATCCGATCTCACGACACGAATCCAATCTGATCCGTGGCACGATCCGATCTCACGGCACAAACCTGATCAGATCTCTTGGCATGAATCCAATCTCATGGCATGAATCCAATCCAATCTCATGGCATGAATCCAGTCTGATCCGTGGCATGATCTCTGCTGATGTGATCCGTGGCACGATCCGATCTCACGGCACAACCCGATGAGATCTCGTGGCACAAATCCACGCCGGCAGCTCTTCTCCCCCACCACCCCGTGCCGCGGTGCACCAAAACCAAGCGCTCAGCGCCAAAAATGCCCGTCCCCTGGTCATTACGGCATTTACCCCGTGTCGATGCCACGGCGGCAGGGAGCAAACTGGGACCAGACCTTGCCGTGGTGAGGGGTTGCATGAGGTGACCAGCGCCTGACGGCATCTCCCGGCATTTTTTGGCAGGAGCCGGGAGGACGAGGACGCCATGGAGCAGGCGCGCCGGGTGCACGAGGAGGTGCGGCGACGCCAGGAGCAGCAGCAGCAGCAGCAGCAGCAGCAGCAGCAGCAGCAGCAGCAACAGCAACAGCAAGTGTCGGCGGCGGCGGCAGCGCCCCAAGCCCAGAGCTCGCAGCCCCAATCCTCCCAATCCATGTTGGATCAGCAGCGGGAGATGGCCAGGAAGCGGGAACAGGAACGGAGGCGCCGGGAAGCGGTGAGTGGGGAAACCGGGGCGGCTCCTGCCCTGAAATCAGGAGGGATGGTGAAAAATCCGTGGGGCTGCTAAAAAAAACCCCAAAAATCACCAGGGAAGGCAAAAAATCCTCGGGGAAGTCAAAAAAAAATGGGCAGGCATTCTAAAATATCCCTGGGGAAGCAAAAAAGTCCTTAGGGATGCCCAGAAATCCCCAGGGAAGCAAAAAAATCTTTGGGGATGCCCAAGAATCCCCAGGGAAGCTGAAAAAGCCCCGGGGATGCGGCAAAATCCCTGGAGATGCTGAAAAATGCCCAGGAATGCGGAAAATTCCCTGGGGGAGCCGAGAAAAACAAAGGGGATGCCAAAAAATCCCTGGAGATCCTGAAAAATCCACACGGATTCTGAAAAATCCCCGGAGAAACCCAAAAACCCCTGGGGAAGCCAAAAAAATTCCTGGGGATGCTGGAAAAAATCCCAGGAATGCTGAAAAATCCTCAGGGATGCCAAAAAATCCCCAGGGATGCTGAAAAGTCCCAGGGGATGCAAAAAAAAAAAACCCTCTGAGGATGCTGAGAAATCCCTGGAGATGCCAGAAATAATCCTGGGAATGCCAAAAAGTCCCTGGGGATGCTCAAAAGTCCCCAGAGACACCAAAAAATCCCTGAGGATGCCAAAAAAAGTTTCTGGGGATGCGGAAAAATCCCCAGGGATGCCGAAAAAAATCCTCAGAAACACCAAAAAATCCCCAGGGATCCCCCAAAAATTCCTGGGGGTGCTCAGAAGTCCCCAGGGATGGTGAAAAATCCTGGGAATGCCAAAAAATTGCGAGAATGCTGAAAAAATCCCTGGAATGCAAAAACAAATCCCTTGAATGTGAAAAAAGTATCCTGGGAATGCAAAAAAGAAATCTCAAGAATGCTGAAAAATTCCATGGAATGCCAAAAAAATTCCAGGAATGCTGAAAAAATCTCAGGAATGCCAAAAAATTCCCAGAAAGACCAGAAAAATCACTGAGAATGCCAAAAAAACCCTGGGAATGCAAAAAAAAAAAAAAAAATCCCTTCAATGCAAAAAAATCCTGGGATTGCAAAAAAAAAAGCCAGGAATGCTGAAAATTTCTATGGAGTGCCAAAAAAATCCGAGGAATGCTGAAAAAATCTTGGGAATACCAAGAAATTCCTGGGAAGGCCAAAAAAATTCCTGCGAACGCCAAAAAAGCCCCTGAGTATGCCAAAAAAAATCTCAGGAATGCTGAAAAATTCTGTTGAATGACTCCAAAAATTTCCAGGAATGCCAAAAAATTGTCAGGAAGGCTGAAAAATTCCCAAGAATCCCGAAAAAAAATCCCTTTTCCCTTCTCTTGCAGATGGCCGCGACGATCGACATGAATTTCCAGAGCGATTTACTGGCAATATTCGAAGAAAACCTTTTCTAACGGCGCCCGGAGGTTTTGGGTTCTTTTCCTCCCGATTTGACTCTTTCAAAAAAACAAAAAACAACAACAAAAAAAAAAAAAACACAAAAAAAAAAATTTCTCCTTTTTTTTCCCCTCCCCCGGCAAAAAAAAACAAAAAAACAAAAAACCAACAAAAAAAAAAAAGCTTCGGACTCTCCGTTAAGTGTTAAAAAAATAAAAAATATCCGGGATCGGGATCGTCCCGCATGTACCGACCGGCGCCGGGATGGGCGGGGGCTGCCTTCCCCCCCCTGGGAATTTCGGGGGGTTTTTCCTTCTTTTTTTTCCTCTTTTGGGGGTTTTTTTCCCCTCTTTTCACACCGGGGAAAAAAAAAGAAAAAGGAAAAATTGAAATCCCAATGAAAAAAAACAATTCCGGCCGCAAAACCGCCGGGAAAAGGTGCCCCTTCCCCCCCCCCCCTTATTCACTGTATATTCTGGAATTTTTTTTTTTTTTTTGGTCTTTTTCACCTATTTTGGGGTTTTTCGTGATCAAAATGTGCGGCGGCGGCGGCGGCAGCGGCAGGACGGGCGCTTCGAAATAAACCCGAGTTTTGGATGGTTTTTTTTTTATTTTTTGGGCCTTTTGGGATAAAATTTGGGCGTCCGGGAGGAGACGGGGGAGGTGGAACGGGGGGGGGGGGGTGGGGGAGGGGTGCCAGGGGCGGGGGGTGGGGGAGGGGAGCCGCCCGGATCCCCGCCCCGCCCCGCCCGGGCTTTTGGGGTAAATTCTTCACCCTTTCTTTTTGCTTTTTTTCTCCTTTTTTTCCTGCTTTTAAAATTTATTTTCTTTTTTTTCTTTTTGCTTTTTCTTTTTTTTTTTTAGATTTTTTCCTCCTTTTACATTTTTTCCTTTTTTTTAGATTTTTTCCCTCCTTTTTTGTTTTGTCCTTTTTCCTCCTTTTTTCCCTCTATAATTTTTTCTTCTCTCCTCTTTTCCCTTTTTTCTCTCCATTTTTTCTTTTCTCTTTTTTTCTCCTTTTTCTTTGTTTTCTCCTTTCTTTCTCCTTTTTTCCTCTTTTTTCTTTTTCCTCTATATTTTTCTCGTTTTTTCTCTTTTTCTCCTTTCTCTTCTTTTTTTCTGTCCTTTATTTTTCTTCTCTATTTTTCTTTTTTCTCTTTTTTACTTTTCTTTTTCTTCACTTTTTCTCCTTTTTTTCTCCTTTTTTTTCTTTTTCCCCCTTTTTTCCTCCTTTTTTTCCCCCTTTCCCCTCCCCCCCACCCCCCCAGCACAGCCCACCCACCCCCCCCAAATCCCCTACCCCCCCGGTTCAACCTTTTTCTCCCTTTTTACCCCCAAAAGCCGCCGGTTTCTTTTTTATTATTATTATTTTAATTTTTTTTTCCCCCCACTTTCCTTGGGTTGCTTTTTAAAAAAAAAAGAAAAAAAGAAAAAAAATTTTTTTTTTCATTTTCAAAAATCTTGCAAAATCTCCAGGTTTTTTGAGCGGGGGCGGGGGCAGACGCCCCTTCCCCCCCCCCCCCCTTAATTTTATTATTATTATTATTATTATTTTTTGGTTCCATTCCCACTCGGTGCCATAACCCCTCCCCCCCACCCCTCCCCCATTCCCAGCGGGATCCGCTCCGGAGCCGTCGGTCGGTTTTTTTTTCCTTTCTTCCCGTGAAAACGCAGTTGGGTCTGTGCCGATCATGGAATAAACGCAGCTCTTTGGGTTTTTTAAAAAAAATCGCCCGTTTTCGCCCCGTTTCTTTGACCTCCCCTCCCCACCCCCCCAGTGCCGGGGATGCCGCTGCCCGGGGGGAGGGGGGGACCCTGGGGTGGGGGGGGGCACCCATGGGTGCTGGGGCCGCCCATCCCCCACCTGGAGGAGGGGTGGGGGTGGGGGTGTGGCACCGTCCTGGCCAAGACGAGGAGCGTCACCCAGCGCGCCCCGCCCCCGCCTTGGGTGCCATCCCCCCCCCTTTGGAACAGAAAACTTGAAATTGCAGAATGTAATTTTTGAATTTGAAATTGAAAATTACGGTTTACGGTTTCAAAATTATTTAAATTTAGATTTCAGGTTGAATTTTAAAATTCAACTTTCACTTTAAAATTGGATTATAGGTTTCAAATGTAATGGTTAATATTAAATTTCAAATGTTTATTTAAAATATTTAACTTTAAAATAAAAAATGAAATTTTCCGTTTTGAAAAAAGACTAAAAGTTGAGGTTTACATTTAAATATTTTTAATTTTAACTTTAAGATTGAAAATGAAATTTTTAACTTCTTCAAAATTGAAAATGACATTTTCAATTTTTAAAACATTAAATTTTCAATTTAAAGTTTTTTTCAATTTAACTTTAACTTTTAAAATCAAAATGTTAACGTTTTAATTGAAAATTTAAAACTGAGCCATTTGGGGTTTTATAATTTTGTTGTTATAATAATAGTTGTTATCATTATTATTATTACTTTTATTAAATTGGGGGTGTCCTCGGAGCTGCAAAATAAATTCCACTGGATCCTAAATAATTCAGAATTATCAGTGATACAGGATCTGGTTATAGAAATACTTAGAAATTCTGAGCAATTCTTAGAAATTCTTGGAAATTCTTAGAAAGTCTTCATAAATCTGAGCAGACCTTAGAAATTCTGAGCAATTCTTAGTCTTGGCAATACTTAGAAATTCTCAGCAATTCTTAGAAATTCTCAGAACTACTCAGAAATTCTTAGAAATTCTCAGCAATTTGTAGAAATTCTCAGCAATTCTTAGAAATTCTCAGAACCACTCAGAAATTCTTAGAAATTCTCAGCAATTTGTAGAAATTCTCAGCAATTCTTAGAAATTCTCAGAACCACTCAGAAATTCTTAGAAATTCTCAGCAATTTGTAGAAATTCTCAGCAATTCTTAGAAATTCTCAGAACCACTTAGAAATTCTCAGCGATTTGTAGAAATTCTCGGCAATTCTAGGAACTTCTGGGAAATTCTCAGTCATTCTTTGAAATTTTTAGACATTCTTCAGACTTTTTAGAACCTCTGAGCCCTTGTGAGCGTTACGACGCGGCCGTAGGGATCCCGGCTGGATTCCAGCGCTCCCCCCTCGGGGGGGTCCCGGCCCCCTCGCCCCTCCCCCGCCCGGCCTGGGCAGCGAGGGGGGGAGGGGCGGCCGTGGAGACCTGCTGGGGGGGGGGGGGGGGTGTTAAAAAGGGAAAAATGAAAAATAAAAGAGGGGAAGGTAAAAAGGAGGGGGAAAGGTTGGAAAAAGGGGTTAAAAATGGCTAAAAAAGGCCGAAAAAGGAGGAGGAAAAAAGGGGAAAGGCAAAAAGTGGGGAAAAAGGAGGGAAAAAAGCAAAAAAGAAGGGTGCCTTAAAAAGGTGACAGTGAAAAAAGTAGAAGAAAGGCCAAAAAAGGCCAAAAAAGGGGCAAGGAAGGGGGGATAAAAGGCAAAGGAGAGGGAAAAGGGCAAAAAAAAAAGCACAAAACCGGGCAAAAGCAAAAAAAAGTTTAAAAGGCAAAAAAGAAAAGGGGGGAAAGGCCGCAAAAAAGGCCCCAAAAAGGGGAAAAAATGGCCTCAACAAGGGCGAAAAAGGCCCCAAATAGGGCAAGAAAAGGCCCCCCAAAGGGGAAAATAAGGTCCGGTTTCCCCCGCGCCGCCCCCCCCCATGTGACCTCCCCCCCCCCCCCACCCCGCGGCCACCCCGCGGCTCTTTTCTTCCTCCTTCCCCTCCCTCCGCGCTCTCATTGGTCCCCGCCCGCCTGGCCCCTCCCCTCTCCCCCCGCGCCCGGCGCCGACCAATAGGCGGGAGGGGGCGGGGCCGGGCGCGGCCGAGCTCGGGCGGGAGGAGGAAGCGGCGCGAGAAGGTCGAGCGGGGGGGGTGGGGGGGGAGGGGGGCGGTGACAGGGACCCCCCGTGTCGCGACAGCCCGGTGAGGGGGACACCCCCCCCTCTTCCCGTGACAGGGACCCCCTTGGTGACAGGGACTCCCCCCGTGTCGCGACAGCGTGGTGACTGGTGACAGGGACCTCTGGTGACAGGGTCACCCCCGTGATGGGACACACACACCCCCCCCCGGTGACAGGGACCCCCGGTGACAAGGACACCCCAATGTCACGACAGCCTGGTGACAGGTGACAGGGACACCCCGATGTCGGGACACCCCAGGGACGGGGACACTGAGGTGACAAGGACACCCCCGTGACAGGGACACCCTGGTGACAGGACACCCCAGGATCGGGACCCACTGGTGACAGGGACACTGTGGTGACGGGACACCTCAGTGACAGGGACACGCTGGTGACAGGGACCCCCAGTGACAGGGACACACTGGTGACGGGACACCCCGGTGACAAGGACACCCTAGTGACAGGACACCCCAGGATCGAGACTCCCTGGTGACAGGGACACTGTGGTGACGGGACACCCCAGTGACAGAGACAGACTGGTGACAGGAACACACTGGTGACAGGACACCCCGGTGACAAGGACACCCCTGTGATGGGACACCCCAGGATCGGGACCCCTGGTGACAGGGACCCCCAGTGACAGGGACGCTGTGATGATGGGACACACCAGTGACAGGGACACGCTGGTGACGGGGACCCCCGGTGACAGGGACCCCCCAATGACAGGGACCCAGGGTGACAAGGACACCCCAGTGACAAGGACACCCCTGTGACAGGACACCCCAGGATCGGGCCCCCCTGGTGACAGGGACCCCCGGTGACAGGGACACTGTGGTGATGGGACACCCTAGTGACAGGACACCCCGGTGACAGGGACCCCCGGTGACAAAGACCCCTGGTGCCAGGGACACCCTGGTGACATGGACCCCCCTGGTGACATGGACACCCCCCCCCCCCCGTGATGGGACCCTGGTGCTGTGGCCACCCCGGGGGTGGGACATGGCGGTGACAGGGACACCCGGCTAAATGGGGCCACCCCGGTGAGGTGGCACCTCGGGGGTGGGACATGGTGGTGGCAGGGCCACCCCCGGTGACAGTGACACCCTGATGGTGACACCCTGATGACAGGGCAGGCTGGTGACACACCACCCTGAAATAGGCCACCATGGGGACGATGGGGCCACCATAGGGATGGGACACGGTGGTGACACGGCACCTTAGGTGACGTGGGGTGGGGGGACATGGGGACACCCTGGTGACATGGCCACCCTTGCTGGTGGGACACACTGGTGCTGGGTCAGCCTGGTGACGCGGCCACCATGGGGATGGGACCACCATGGTGACATGGCCACCCTGGTGACATGGGACCCTGGTGATGGGGGCCACCATAGGGATGGGACACCGTGGTGACGTGGCACCCTGGTGACATGGCCACCGTGGTGCTGGACCATCCTGGTGACATGGTCCCCCAGAAATGGGCCACCCCAGTGGCATGGCAACCTGTTGACGTGGCACCTTGGTCACAGGGCCACCCCGGTGATGGGGCCACCCTGGTGATGCGGCCACCATGGGGATGGGGCCACCCTGGTGACATGGGACCCTGGTGACATGGCCACCCTGGAGATGGGGCCACCATAGGGATGGGACACCGTGGTGACGTGGCACCCTGGTGACATGGCCACCGTGGTGCTGGGCCATCCTGGTGACATGGTCCCCCAGAAATGGGCCACCCCAGTGGCATGGCAACCTGTTGACGTGGCACCTTGGTCACAGGGCCACCCCGGTGATGGGGCCACCCTGGTGATGCGGCCACCATGGGGATGGGGCCACCCTGGTGACATGGGACCCTGGTGACATGGCCACCCTGGAGATGGGGCCACCATAGGGATGGGACAACCCTGGTGACATGGCACCCTGGTGACATGGCCACCCTGGAGATGGGGCCACCATAGGGATGGGACAACCCTGGTGACATGGGACCCTGGTGACATGGCCACCCTGGAGATGGGGCCACCATAGGGATGGGACAACCCTGGTGACATGGCACCCTGGTGACATGGCCACCCTGGTGATGGGGCCACCCTGGTGACATGGGACCTTGGTGACATGGCCACCATGGGGATGGGGCCACCCTGGTGACATGGGACGCTGGTGACATGGGACTCTGGTGACATGGCCATCCTGATGATGGGGCCACCATGGGGATGGGCCACCCTAGTGACATGGCCACCACGGGGATGGGCCACCACGACATTGGGCCACTGTGGTGACAGCGACACCCCAGGGATGGGCCACCCTGACGACGTGACACCCTAATGACCTGGCCACCCTGGAGATGGGCCACCGCGGTGCCATGGCCAACCTGGTGACACAGCGTGGGGGGGGGGGTGTGTGTCCCCAGGTGACACGTCATGCTCCTGTCCCTCTGCTCGCTGCTGCTGGCACCCACCCGGCTACTGCTGGCCCTCTGGCGCCTGGTGGCCCACCTGGGGGTGACGGTGGCCACAGTGGCCGCGGGGGTGGCCTACGGGCTGTGGGGCTTGGGGGTGCTGCTACGTCGGGGACCCCGCGAGACCTTCCGGTGGCGGGTGAGGGACCGCCCCCCCCCCGGCTTGGCCGATGGCACTTTTGGGGAGCACCGATACCTGCACCTCAAGGTGGGGGGGGGGGGACATGGGGGCTTTTAGGGGGGTTCTGGGGGTCCTGAGGGGTTTTGGGGGGGTCGGCGGGGGGTCTTTGGGGGTGGTCTGGGGGTACTGGGGGGGCTGGGGGGGCTGGGGGGGGTCAGGGGGGGCTTTGAGGGGGTCCTGGGGGGGTGTCTTGGGGGGTCCTTGGGGGGGTTCTTGAGGTCCTGGGGGGACTTGGGGGGGCCGGGGGGGGGGGCTTTGAGGGGTTCTGGGGGTCCTGGGATGTCTTGAGGGGCTTTGAAGGGGGCCCCTGGGGAGGTTCTGGAGGTCCTGGGGGGTTTAGGGGGGTCCTGGGGGTGTATTGGGGAGTCCTTGGGGGGGTTCTTGAGGTCCTGGGGGGGGTTGGGGGGAGTCGGGGGGGGCTTTGAGGGGTTCTGGGGGTCCTGCGGGATTTTGGGGGGCCTTGGGGGGGCTTTGAGGGGTTTCTGGGGGTCCTGGGGGGGTCTGGGGGGGTCAGGGGGGCTTTGAGGGGGTTCTGGGGATCCTGGGGTATTTTGGGGGGGTCCTGAGGGGGATTCTGGGGGGTCGGGGGGGTTCTTGGGGGTCAGGGGGGGCTTTTGGTGTGTTTTGGGGCATCGGGGGGGTCCTGGGTGGGTCTTAGGGGGGCTCGGGGGGTTCAAGGATGTTTTGGGGGGGGTCTGGTGCTCAGGGGGATCCTGATGGCATCTGGGGGGGGCTTGGAGGCTCGGGGGGGCTTTGGGGGGGATTCTGGAGGGTCCTGGGGGGGTCTTGGGGGGCTGGGGGGGGCAGCAGGGAAATTGGGGTGCTGGGGGGGGCAACCTGCTCAGTGGGGACCTGCTGGTGGGACAACTTGGGGGGCTCCCTGTGATCTGTAAGGGGGGGGGAGATTTGGGGGTCTGGGGAGGGGCGTTATGGGTGGGGGGGGTGATTTTGGGGTGGGGGCACCCTACTGATGTCCCCCCCCCCTCCAGGACTCGGGGCTGCAGCTCCACTACGTCACCCGGGGTCCCACCATGGCCCCTTTGATGTTGCTTCTCCACGGATTCCCCCAAAACTGGTGGGTGTCACCAAGGGTGGGGTGCTGGGGGGGGGGGGCGGGGGGCGACACAAGCGTCACTGGTGTGTGTCCCCCCCGCGTCATCGGCGTCACCGTCGGGTTCTTCCTTCCCAGGTTTTGCTGGAGGTATCTGCTGCAGGAATTCGGCACCAGGTACCGGGTGGTGGCTTTGGATCTTCGCGGTTACGGAGCTTCGGAGAAGCCACCAGGCAAGGACAGTTACCGGCTGGAGATCCTACTGGAGGACATCCGCCAGGTCATCGAGGTCCTGGGGACACCCAACGGAGACAAGGAGGTCACGGCGAGCAGCGGTGTCACCGCGACGTCCCCCAGATGTATCTTGGTGGGACACGACTGGGGAGGACTTCTCGCCTGGGAGTTTGCCGCCAGTCATCCGGTCATGGTGGAGAAGTTGGTCATCATGGATGCTCCTCACCGGAGTGTCATGGCGGGTAATGGGTGGCTTCTTGGGGACAGGGTGGTGCTGGTTCTCACGGAGGTGCTGTGGGGTTCCGCCGGGGGGGGGGGGGAGGCGCGGCACAGCTCTCGTGGCTGTGCCGTGCCGCCATGGGGTCATTGGGTGCCATCTGTCACGGCCATGCCACCGGCTGCCATCTCACGGCCATGCCACCGAGTAGCATCTCTCATGGCCGTGCCATCGGGAGCCATCTCATGGCCATGCCATTGGGTGCCATCTGTCATGATCATGCCATCGGGTGCCATCTCTCATGACCACGCCATTGGGTGCACCTCTCTCATAGCCACCCTGTTGGGTGCCATCTCTCATGGCCACACCGTTGGGTGCCATCTCCCATGACCATGCCGTTGGGTGTCCTCTCTCATGGCCACCCTGTTGGGTGCCATCTCTCATGGCCACACTGTTGGGTGCCATCTCTCATGACCACACCGTTGGGTGCCATCTCCCATGACCATGCCGTTGGGTGCCCTCTCTCATGGCCACCCTGTTGGGTGCCCTCTCTCATGGCCACGCTGTTGGGTGCCATCTCTCATGACCATGCCATTGGGTGCCATCTCCCATGACCACACTGTTAGGTGCCATCTCTCATGGCCACCCTGTTAGGTGCCATCTCTCATGACCATGCCGTTGGGTGCCCTCTTTCATGGCCATGCCATTGGGTGCATGACCATGCTGTTGGGTGCCATCTCTCAGGGCCACCCTGTTGGGTGCCATCTCTCATGACCATGCTGTTGGGTGCCCTCTCTCATGGCCACCCTGTTGGGTGCCATCTCTCATGACTGTGCCATTGGGTGCCATCTCTCATGGCCACCCTGTTGAATACCATCCCTCATGGCCACAACCATCAGGTGCCATCTCTTGTGGTGGTCCCACCAGGCACCGTCCCCTCCCTTTGGCCAGGTTTGGGACCCCCACGGTGGCCGCTGACACCCGTGTCCCTCTCCCGGCGCAGGTTTCACCATCTGCCACCCCTCCCAGCTCATCCGTTCCAGCTACATCTTCCTCTTCCAGCTGCCCTGGCTGCCCGAGCTCCTCCTCTCCTTGGCGGACTTTGAGGTGAGACCCCATCCCCACGTCTCCTTGTCCCCACGTTGTCCCCTCGGGTGCTCTGTGCCACCTTCTGCACCCAAGAAGCTCCTCAAGAACCACTGAGGAGCAACGACCAACCCCCCCAAGAGGTGGAGCAAGGTGTCGTGTGTCCCCCCCTGGGCCTTGTTCCTAATTTTGGGGTGGTGACCTCCTCCGGACCTCCTGTCCTCCTCGGTGACCCCGTAGCTGGTGAAGACCATCCTGACGGGACCTTGGACGAGGATCCAGAATCCACTGCGGCAGTTGACGGAGCAGGAGGTGGACGCCTACCTCTACAGCCTCTCCCAACCGGGGGGGTTGACCCCCCCCATCAACTACTACCGCAACCTCTTCCGGTAGGTGGGGTTTGGGGGGGGGGCAACCTGGGTTTGGGGTGCCAAGGTTGGGTGCTCTTGGGTTGGGTGTTGTGGGTTGGGTGCTCCTGTTTGGGGTGCTGGTGGGATCCCATTGAGGTTCTCAGGTTTGGGATGATCCCAGTTGGGTGCTGTTGGGTTGGGTGCTCTTGGGTTGGGAGTTGTGGGTTGGGTGCTCTTGGTTGCGGTGTTGGTGGGATCCCATTGAGGTTCTCAGGTTTGGGACGATCCCAGTTGGGTGCTCTTGGGTTGGGTGCTCTTGGGTTGGGTGTTGTGGGTTGGGTGCTCCTGGTTGGGGTGCTGGTGGTAGTGGGATCCCATTGAGGTTCTCCCATTTGGGATGATCCCAGTTGGGTGCTCTCGGGTTGGGTGTTGTGGTTTGGGTGCTCCTGGTTGGGGTGCTGGTGGTGGTGGGATCCCATTGAGGTTCTGGGGTTTGGGATGATCCCAGTTGGGTGCTCCCATTTTGGGTGCTCCTATTTGGGTGCTTCCAATTGGGATGATCCTCTTTGGGATGATCCCATTGGGGTGCTCCTGTTTTGGGGTGCACCCATTGGGGTGCTCCCATTTGGGGTGCTCCCAATGGAGTTCTCCAAGTTGGGGTTCTCCACGTTGGGGTGCTCCATTTTGGGGTGCTCTCCTTGGGGTTCTCCATGTTGGGGTGCTCCATTTTGGGTCCTCCATTTTGGGGTGCTCCCATTGAGGTTCTCCACGTTGGGGTTCTCCATGTTGGGGTTCTCCAATTTGAGTCCTCCATTTTGGGTTGCTCCCCTTGGGGTTCTCCATGTTGGGGTCCTCCATTTTGGGGTGCTCCCTTTGGGGTCTTCCATGTTGGGGTGCTCCAATTTGGGTCCTCCATTTTGGGTTGCTCCCCTTGGGGTTCTCCATGTTGGGGTCCTCCATTTTGGGGTGCTCCCCTTGGGGTCTTCCATGTTGGGGTGCTCCAATTTGGGTCCTCCATTTTGGGTTGCTCCCCTTGGGGTTCTCCATGTTGGGGTCCTCCATTTTGGGGTGCTCCCCTTGGGGTCTTCCATGTTGGGGTGCTCCAATTTGGGTCCTCCATTTTGGGGTGATCCCATTGGAGTTCTCCACGTTGGGGTGCTCCATTTTGGGTCCTCCATTTTGAGGTGCTCCCCTTGGGGTTCTCCACGCTGGGGTGCTCCCCCCCCCCCCAATTTGGGTTCCCCCCCCCGACCCCTCCCCTCCTTCCTTCCCCCCCACCTCAGGGACACCCCGATTCCCCGCGAACCCCCCCCGACGCCCACCCTCCTGCTGTGGGGCACCCACGACGCCTTCCTGGACGCCCGCTTGGTGCCCTGCCTGCGCCACTGCCTGCGCCCAACCGCCCGCATCTGCCTGCTGCCCGGCGCCAGCCATTGGCTGCCCGAGGACCAGCCCCGCCCCCTCGCCCGCCTACTGGATGACTTCCTGGGTGGGGGTGACCACCACCCATAGCAGCACCCGTGGGTGCTCCCTCACCTTTGGGTGCCGGTGGCGGGGACGGGGAAGGGAGATGGTGGGGTTGGGGGGGGGGACGGGACGGGACAACACCCAACATCTGGGTGGGGACCTCAACATCTGGGGAGGGGGACCCCCAACGTCTGGGTGGGGACCTCAACATCTGGGTGGGCACCTTGATATTTGGTAGGGGTCTTAACATCTGGGTGGGGAACCCAACATCTGGGGGGGGCGTGGTGGTTGGGTGGGGACCCCATGAACATCTGGGTGGGGGCCCCAACATCTGGGGAGGGGGACCCCCAACGTCTGGGTGGGGACCTTGATATTTGGTAGGGGTCTTAACATCTGGGTGGGGAACCCAACATCTGGGGGGGCGTGGTGGTTGGGTGGGGACCCCATGAACATCTGGGTGGGGGCCCCAAGATCAAGGAGGAGATCCAACATTTGGGTGGAGACCCCAAGATGTGGGCGGGGACCCCAACATCTGCGTGAGGACCCCAACATCTGGACAGACACTTTGACACTTGGGTGGGGACCCCAACATCTGGGTGGGGGGCGTGGCGGTTGGGCGAGGAGCCCGTGTCAGGGTGGGGACCCCGTGAACATCTGGGTGGGGACCCCGAGATCAAGGTGGAGACCCAACATCTGGGTGGGGACCCTGGTCATTGGGTGAGGGCCCCCAACAGCTGGACAGGGACCCCAACATCTGGGTGAGGACCGTGGTGGTCGGGTGGGGACCCCGCCATCTGGGTGGGGACCCCGGTGTCTGGGTGGGGACCCTAACCCCTGGGTGGGCACCCCCACATCTGGCTGGTGACCCCAACATCTGGCGGGGTCCCCGGCGCCCGCTGTTCCCAAGTGCCCTGAATAAAGTTGGGTGTCGGCAGCGGGTGGGTGCTGTTGGGGGGGAGGGGGACACGGGGGGAACCCCCCCCCTCCCCCACCCCGTGGGGACCCCGGTGTCGGGGGGGGGGGGGGGGGAGGGGGACCCAAGGGGATGCGGGTGGCGGTGGGTGGGTGCTGCACCCACAGTGCCAGTGTTGACCCCGGGTGGCACCGCCAGCACCCATGGGTGACAGTGCTGACCAGCACCCATGGGTGCCAGTCTGAGGTCCCAAGTGGCACCACCAGCACCCGTGGGTGCCAGTGCCAGGTCCCGGGTGGCACCACCAGCACCCATGGGTGCCAGTTTGAGGTCCCAAGTGGCACCACCAGCACCCGTGGGTGCCACTATAAGGTCCTGGGTGGCACCGCCAGCACCCATGGGTGCCAGTGCTGACCAGCACCCATGGGTGCCAGTTTGAGGTCCCAAGTGGCACCAGCAGCACCCGTGGGTGCCAGTATAAGGTCCTGGGTGGCACCGCCAGCACCCATGGGTGCCAGTTTGAGGTCCCAAGTGGCACCACCAGCACCCGTGGGTGCCAGTGCCAGGTCCCGGGTGGCACCGCCAGCACCCATGGGTGCCAGTGCTGACCAGCACCCATGGGTGCCAGTCTGAGGTCCCAAGTGGCACCACCAGCACCCGTGGGTGCCAGTATAAGGTCCTGGGTGGCACCGCCAGCACCCATGGGTGCCAGTGCCAGGTCCTGGGTGCC
Source organism: Gypaetus barbatus (assembly GCA_028022735.1). NCBI lineage: Eukaryota > Metazoa > Chordata > Aves > Accipitriformes > Accipitridae > Gypaetus > Gypaetus barbatus. Next base: position 1,506,833 of record CM051546.1, read on the forward strand.
AGTGCCAGCACCCATGGGTGACAGTGCTGACCAGCACCCATGGGTGCCAGTCTGAGGTCCCAGGTGGCACCACCAGCACCCGTGGTGCCAGTATAAGGTCCTGGGTGGCACCGCCAGCACCCATGGGTGCCAGTGCTGTCCAGCACCCATGGGTGCCAGTCTGAGGTCCCAAGTGGCACCACCAGCACCCGTGGCTGCCAGTATAAGGTCCTGGGTGGCACCGCCAGCACCCACGGGTGCCAGTGCCAGGTGCTGCGTGCTGGTGCCAGCACCCACGGGTGCCAGGTCCCAGTGCCAGCACCCATTGGTGCCAGTTTAAGGCCCCGGTGCCAGCACCCACGGGTGCCAGCGCCAGCCGAGCCGCAGGAATGTTCCCCGGCCACTTTTTTTTTTTTTTTTTTTTTTTTTTTTTTTTTTTTTTTTTTGGGGGGGGGGGCGTAAGAACCAGAAAAACCCGCCGGGGTGGGGGAGGGGCCGTGCCCGGCCGCTTGGGTCCCTCCGGGTGGGGGGAGGGGTGGGGGTGGGGGGTCTGTGCCCGGACTCTGGGTGCCCCCGCCCGGGGCCCCCTGGCTGGCGCGAGGCCCTGCAGCTGCTGGGGGGGGGGGGGGGGGGGGGGAACAGCTGCATGCCCCTCCCCCACCCCGGGCTCCGGGCCGGGGGCCCAGGGAGGGGGGGGGGGGGGGGGGGGCTGGGCAGCACCCATAAGTGGGGTGCTGGGGGGCTGAGCACCCCCACGTAGGGATCTATGGGGCTGAGCACCCACCGATGGATGCTATGGGGCTGAGCACCCGTATGTAGGGTGCTGTGGGGCTGGGCACCCACATGTGGGGTGCTATGGGGCTGAGCACCCACATGTGGGGTGCTATGGGGCTGAGCACCCGTATGTAGGGTGCTGTGGGGCTGGGCACCCCCATGCTGGGATCTGTGGGGCTGGGCACCCACATGTGGGGTGCTATGGGGCTGAGCACCCGTATGTGGGGTGCTGTGGGGCTGGGCACCCACATGTGGGGTGCTATGGGGCTGAGCACCCACATGTGGGGTGCTATGGGGCTGAGCACCCGTATGTAGGGTGCTGTGGGGCTGGGCACCCCCATGCTGGGATCTGTGGGGCTGGGCACCCACATGTGGGGTGCTATGGGGCTGAGCACCCGTATGTGGGGTGCTGTGGGGCTGGGCACCCACATGTGGGGTGCTATGGGGCTGAGCACCCACATGTGGGGTGCTATGGGGCTGAGCACCCGTATGTAGGGTGCTGTGGGGCTGGGCACCCCCATGCTGGGATCTGTGGGGCTGGGCACCCACATGTGGGGTGCTATGGGGCTGAGCACCCGTATGTGGGGTGCTGTGGGGCTGGGCACCCACATGTGGGGTGCTATGGGGCTGAGCACCCACATGTGGGGTGCTATGGGGCTGAGCACCCGTATGTAGGGTGCTGTGGGGCTGGGCACCCACATGTGGGGTGCTGTGGGGCTGAGCACCCGTATGTGGGGTGCTGTGGGGCTGGGCACCCCCATGCTGGGATCTGTGGGGCTGAGCGCCCACATGTGGGGTGCTATGGGGCTGAGCACCCCCCCCCAATGTGGGCTGGGACCCCCCGCCCGCCCCCGCTGGGTGCCGAGTCCCGCCCCCCAGCCCGCCCCTCTGTGGGCGTGGCCGCCTGGGCGTGGCCGCCCGCCTCTCCCCGCCCCTTTGTGGGCGTGTCCCCGGGCGGAGGGGGCGTGTCCCCGGCCGGGGTCGCCCGTCGCCGTCCGAGCCGGGGCCGGGCCCCGCTGCCGCCGCCATGGGCCGGGGCGGGGGGGGGGGGGGAGCGGGCTCGGGGGGGCACCCAGGGGTGGGGGGGGGCCGGGGGGGGGGCAGGGGACCCCCCCGCCCTCGGGGGGACCCCGCTGCTGCCGCTGCTGCTGCTGCTGCTGCCGCTCGGGGGGGCTGCAGGTGAGAGGGGGGGGGGAATTTGGGGAGGAGGGGGGGGGGGGCTAAGTGGGAGGGGTAACTGGGTCCGGACTAAGTGGGGGGGGGGGATTTGGGGGGAGTAAGTGGGGGGGGGGCTGGGGCTGAGGCTGAGTTAAGCCGAACCGGGCTGAGGCGGGACGAACCGAGTTACACCGGGTCGGGTTAAGGCGGGTGTGAGTTGAGTTAAGTCGGGTTAAGGCGAGTTGAGTCGAGTTAAGTTGAGTTAAGGCGGGTTAAGTTGGGTTAAGGCGGACTGACCGAGTTAAACCGGGACGAACCGAGTTAAACCGGTCGAGTCAAGTCGAGTTAAGTCGAGTCAAGGCGAGTTGAGTTGAGTTAAGGCGAGTTAAGTCGGGTTAAGGCGAACCGGACCGAGTTAAACCGGGACGAACCGCGTTAAGCCGGGTCGAGTCAAGCCGAGTTAAACCGAGTTAAGCCGAGCTAGAGCGAGTTCGGGCGGGTCAAACTGAGTTAAGTCGGGTTAAGGCGAACCGGACCGAGTTAAACCGGGACGAACCGGGTTAAGCCGGGCCGAGTTAAGGCGGATTAAACCCGAACCGACCCCGGGAGAACCCGGGACCGAGGCGGGTTAAGCCGAGCTTTGCCGAACCCGGGGCGGGGGGGGGGTGTTTGCTCCCCCCGGATCGAGCCCAAAGTTTTTGGGGGGGGGGAGGGGAGGTTGGAGCCCACCCGGTTTAGTCCCGGGTTAGTTAGTCCCGGGTTAGTTAATCCCGGGTTAGTCCCGGTTGATCCCGGGGGGGGGGGGGGGTGTGCCGGGGTGGGGGAGGGGCGGCGCGGCCGCACTTGGCGGCGCGGAAAAAAGTTTGGAGAGAGGGAAAAAAAAAAAAAAAAAAAAAAAAAAAAGGGGGTGGGGGGGAGGAGGAGGGGTAGAACCGGGACTAACTCGGGCCCAACTGGGTTTAACTGGGTTTAAGTGGGGCGGGGGCGGCCGCGGGGGGGGGGGGGGGGGGTTGGCGGGACCGTGGGAACGCGGGGGCCAGGCGGGGGGGGAGGGGCCTGGGGGGGGAGGGGGGGGCACCGGGGAGGGGGGAGGGGCCGGGCCGTGGGAACGGGGCTGGGGGGAGGGGAAAAGGGGGGGGGGGAGGGATTTGGGGGTGCGGGGGATTTGGGGGGGGGGGGGATGTTGTGGCTCGCGGTGCATGCTGGGATTTGGGGGGGGGCAGGGATTTGGGGGGGGTGCAGTGCTCGCGGTGCATGCTGGGAGTTGGATGGGGGGGGGGGGAGCACCCAGGATTTGGGGAGGGGGGGGGGGGGCACGCGTGTGGGTGAGTGTGCAAGGGCCGGGATGGGGGGGGGTGGGCAGCGTGCGCCGCACAAGCGAAGGCGTGCAAGGGAGCGCGCGACGCACAGGCGCGGGGCGCAGCGAGCGTGCAAGGCGCGTGCGACACAAGCGCGGGGCGCGTGCGACGCACGAGCAAAGGGCGCGGGGAGCGTGCAAGGCCCAAGCAGGGGGTGCGGGGAGCGTGCGACGCACAAGCGCGGGAGGCGGGGAGCGTGCAAGGCCCAAGCAGGGGGTGCGGGGAGCGTGCGACGCACAAGCGCGGGAGGCGGGGGAGCGTGCAAGGCACAAGCAGGCGGTGTGTAGCGAGCGTGCGACGCACAAGCAGGGGATGCAGGGAGCGCGCGGGGAGCGTGCAAGGCACAAACGTGGGGCCCGGGGAGCGTGCAAGGCACAAACGTGGGGCCCGGGGAGCGTGCAAGGCACAAGCACAGGGAGCGGTGCAGGGAGCGTGCGACGCACGAGCACGAGGCGCGCGCGGGGAGCGCGCAACACGAGCGCGGGGAGCGTGCGACGCGCAAGCACGGGGCGCAGCGGGGCGTGCGTCGCACGTGGGTGCCGTGCACGCGCAGCGCCCTCACGCTTCTCCCCCCCCCCCCCCCCCGCCCCCCAGCACCCACCCAGGGGTCTGGGTGCCCCCCCCACCCCCCCCGAAGGATCCTCTTGGGGGGGGGGGAGGGGGTGACGTGGGTGACCCTGGGTGACCCCAACTGCCCCTCCCCCGCTGTTCCCACGGCCCTGGGTCCCTCCGGGGGGGGGGGGGGGGGGCACAGGGTGGGTGGTCCCCGGCTTGTTGGGGGGTCCCAGCCCCACGGTGGGACCCGGGGTGCTGGGTTGGGGGGCAGGCGCTTGTGGGCAGGGATGTGTGGGGCAGCGTGTGGGGCAGGGGGGTCTATGGGGCAGTATGTGGGGGATCTGTGGGGCAGGGGGGTCTATGGGGCAGTATATGGGGCAATGGGGGATCTGTGGGGCAGGGGGGTCTATGGGGGCAGTATATGGGGCAATGGGGGATCTGTGGGGCAGGGGGGTCTATGGGGCAGTATATGGGGCAATGGGGGATCTGTGGGGCAGGGGGGGAAATCTATGGGGCAGTATTTGAGGCAGAGGGGTCTATGGGGCAGCAGCGGATTCATGGGGCGGGGTGGGATCTATGGGGCAGCATATGGGGTGAGGGATCTGGGGGGGGGGGGGGGGCATGCCGTGGGGCTGACCCCTGACCCCCCCCCCCCCAGTGCTGCCGTGCCCAGAGGGGGTGACCCCCTGCGAGAACGGGGGGCTCTGCGTGCTGGACCCCCAAGGCCGGACCACCTGCCTGTGAGTGACCCCCCACCCACCCATGGGTGCCTCCCCCCCCCGTAGCACCCCATAGCCCCCCTGGGCACCCCATAACCCTCCCCCCCCAGTGCCCCATAGATGCGAGTGCCCCGTAGGAACTCCCCTGCACCCCATAGCCACCCCCCCCCAGCACCCTATAGCACCCCCCCCATGCCCCATAACCCCCCCCCCCAGGACATCCCACAGTCACCCCCTGCCCCATAGCCCAGGGCACCCCCCAGGGCACCCTATAACCCCCCCAGCACCCTATAACCACCCCCTGTGCCCCATAGCACCCCCCCAGCACCCCATAACCCCCCCTGGCACCCCATAAACGCCCTCCCAGGGCACCCATAACCCCCCCCTGGCACCCCATAGCACCCCCCCCAGGGCACCCACACCCGCTCCCCAGCACCCTATAACCACCCCCTGTGCCCCATAGCACCCCCCCAGCACCCCATAACCCCCCCGGCACCCCATAAACGCCCTCCCAGGGCACCCATAACCCCCCCTGGCACCCCATAGCACCCCCCCAGGGCACCCACAACCCTCCCCAGGGCACCCACACCCGCTCCCCAGCACCCTATAACCACCCCCTGTGCCCCATAGCACCCCCCCAGCACCCCATAACCCCCCCGGCACCCCATAAACGCCCTCCCCAGGGCACCCATAACCCCCCCTGGCACCCCATAGCACCCCCCCAGGGCACCCACAACCCTCCCCAGGGCACCCACACCCGCTCCCCAGCACCCTATAACCACCCCCTGTGCCCATAACCCCCCCCCCGAGGGCACCCACACCCCCCCCCATAGCACCCCATAGCCCCCCCCCCGCCCCCATAGCACCCCCCACACACACCCCAGGGCACCCCATAGCCACACCCCCCAGCACCCCCAGATGGGTGGGGGCACCCCAGGGTGCCCCCCCCCCCCACCCCACCCCACCCCTGCCGCCACGCTGCCCGCGGGTGCAGGCAGGGTTGCTGCCTGCCCAGGCAGGACAGGCAAGGGTGGGGGGGGGCCGTGGGAGTCTGCCTGGGGCCACGTTCCCAGGGTGCCCCCCCCCCCCCCCCCACCCTGCCTGGGTGCCTGGGTGCTCCTTTGGGGGGGGGGGGGGGTGTGCAGCTCTGGCACCCTGCCCCTCACCCTGTGTGCCTCTGGGGGGGGGGGGCACCCATGGGACCAACCCACACTTGGGGGGGGGGGGGCGGCAACCGGTTGGGGGGGGTGTCCCATGGGTGATATGGGTGTCCCGTGGGGGGTCCCATGGGTGATACAGGGGTCCCATGGGTGTCGTGGGGGCAGTGGGGGGGGGTCCCATGGGTGGCACAGGGGTCCCATGGGTGATACAGGGGGTCCCATGGGTGTCGTGGGGGTCCTGGGGACAGTGTGGGGGTCCCCATGGGGTGGCACAGGGGTCCCATGGGTGATACAGGGGTCCCATGGGTGTCGTGGGGGTCCTGGGGGCAGCGTGGGGGTCCCATGGGTGGCACAGGGGTCCCATGGGTGATACAGGGGTCCCATGGGTGTCGTGGGGGTCCTGGGGGCAGTGTGGGGGTCCCATGGGTGGCACAGGGGTCCCATGGGTGATACAGGGGTCCCATGGGTGTCGTGGGGGTCCCATGGGTGATACAGGGGTCCCATGGGTGGCACAGAGGTCCCATGGGTGATACGGGGGTCCCATGGGTGTCGTGGGGGTCCCGGAGGGCAGCGTGGGGGTGACATGGGGGTCCTATGGATGGCACAGAGGTCCCACGGGTGTTGTGGGGGTCCTGGGGGCAGCGTGGGGGTCCCATGGGTGACGTGGGCTCTCAGGGGTGATGTGGAAGGTCCCATGGGTGGCACAGAGGTCCCATGGGTGACATGGGGGGTCCCATGGGTGATACGGGGGTCCCATGGGTGTTGTGGGGGTCCTGGGGGCAGTGTGGGGGTGATACAGGGGTCCCATGGGTGGCACAGAGGTCCCATGGGTGACCTGGGGTCTCAGGGGTGATGTCAAGGGTCCCATGGGTGGCACAGGGGTCCTATGGGGGTCCCATGGGTAGCACAAGGGTCTCATGGGTGTCGGGGGGGTCCCATGGGTGACATGGGGGGGTCTCCTGGGTGGCACAGGGGTCCCACGGGTGTCAGGATTCTGAGGGCCAGCAGAGGGGGGTCCCGTGGGTGACATGGGGGTGCTGTGGGGGTCCTGGCAGCAGCGTGGGGGTCCCGTGGGCGGCACAAGGGTGCCATGGGTGGCACAGAGGTCCCATGGGTGCTGCGGGGTCCCGTGGGTGCAGTGGGGGGTCCCAAGTGCCCCACGGGGGTCTCCCATGGGTGCTGGGGGGGGGGGGGGTCCCCTGGGTGCCGCGGGTCTCCCATGGGTGCTGTCTGTTAGGTGCCAGCCGGGGGTGCTGGGGGAGCGGTGCCAGCTGCGGACCCCTGCACCCCCTCACCCTGCCCCCCCGGGGGGGTCTGCCAGAGCACCCTGCGCCAGGGCACCCTGCGCCCCCGCTGCCTCTGCCCCCCGGGCACCCGCCGTGAGTGGGGGTCCCATGGGTGGGGGGGACGGATGACAACGGGGGAGGGCAGATCATGGTGGGGGGGGGGGTCCCATGGGGGGGTGGGGGGCTATGGGGTGGGCAGGGGGATATGGGTGGGAGGGGGGTATCCATGGGTGGGAGGGGGTCCCATGGAGTGTGTGTGGGGGGGTCCCATTGGCGGGGGGGGGGGCTATGGGATAGACAAGGGTGGGGGGACCCCCAGGGTGGGGAGGGGGGGTGTCCCATGGGGTGGGCAGGGTGCTGGCAGGCACCCATGGGTGCCCAAACCTCCCAGCCCTCGCTCAACAGCACCCAACTCCCTGCCCCCCCCCCCCCAGGTCCCGACTGCACCCCCCTGGAGACCCCCCCCCTCCCCCCCCTGCGCCCCCCTCCCCCTGCCTGAACGGGGGCACCTGCCGCCAGCTGGGGGAGGGGACCTTCGACTGCGCCTGCCTGCCCGGTGGGTGCTGGCACCCATGGGTGCTGCTGGGGGGGGGGGGGGGTGTCTTTGGGACAGGTCGGGGGTCCCTGGTGGTGGGTGGGGGTCCCTGAGGGTCCTTGGAAATGGGGGAGGGTCCCTTGGGGGGTGTCCCTGGCACTGGGTGGGGGGTCCCTGGGAGGGGTCAGGGGTCCGTGGCATTGGTGGGGGTCCCTGAGGGTCCTTGGAAGTGTGTGTGTGTGGGGGGGTGTCCTTTGGGGGGGCGGTCCCTTGGCATTGGGTGGGGGTGTCCCTCGAACTGGGTGGGGGTCCCTGGCACTGGTGGGGGTCCCTGAGGGTCCTTGGAAGTGTGTGGGGGGTCCCCAGCAAAGGTGTAGGGGGTCCCTTGGGGGGTCCTTGGCATTGGGTGGGGTTGTTCCTACAACTGGGTGGGGGTCCCTGGTGGTGGGTGGGGGTCCCTGAGGGTCCTTGGAAATGGGAGAGGGTCCCTTGGGGGGGTCCTTGGCATTGGGTGGGGGTGTCCCTCCAACTGGGTGGGGGTCCTTGGCACCCACCACCCTTGGCATCCCCAGGGCTCCCTGGTGATGGGTTTAGGGGGTCCAGGGTACCAGTGGATTGGGTGGTGGTGGGGGGGTGGTCCTGGGCCTGGGTGGGGGGTCCCTGACCCCCTGATGTCCCCAAGGCTTTGGGGGTGCCACCTGTGAGACCAACGTGGACGACTGCCCCGGGCACAAGTGTCTCCACGGGGGCACCTGCGTGGACGGCGTCAACACCTACAACTGCCAGTGCCCACCCGAGTGGACGGGTAAGGGGGGGGCACCCAGGGGTGGGGGGGGCATGGACCAAGGTGGTCACCAGGGTGGTCATGGAGGTGGGGACCAAGTGGTCAGAAGGGTGGGCACCAGGGTGGTGGTCAAGCTAGGGGTTGAGGTGGGCACCAGGGTGAGCACCCAGGTGGGCACTTGGTCATCGAGGTGGGGACCAGGGTGGTCATCGAGGTGGATAATGAGGTGGGGACCAAGGTGGTCATTGAGGTGGGTCACCAGGGTGGTCACCAAGGTGGTCGTTGAGGTGGAGACCGAGTTGGTCATCAGGGTGGGCACCGAGGTGGGCGCTGGGATCTGGCTCAAGGTGGTCACCCACGGTGGTCACTGAGGTGGGCACCAAGGTGGGCACCAGGGTGGTCATTGAGATGGTCACCAGGGTGGTCACTGGTCACCAAGGTGGTCGTTGAGGTGGAGACTGAGTTGGTCATCAGGGTGGGCACTGGGATTTGGATCAGGGTGGGCATCAAGGTGGGGACCAGGGTGGTCACTGAGGTGGGGACCAAGGTGGTCACCAGGGCTGTTTCTGGGGTTGCCTCCCAAGGGGTCCCCAAGGTTGTCACCGAGCTAGGGACCAAGATAGTCCCTGAGATGATCCCAGAAGTGGTCACCAAGGAGGTCCCCAAGGTGGCCGCTGAGGTGTGGTGACCATGGTGGTCCCAGAGATAGTCCCCAAGGTGGTGAGTGAGGTGCAGACCAGGGTGGGCCCTGAGATGTTCCCCGAGGTCGTCACCAAGGAGGTCCCTGAGGTCGTCACCAAGGAGGTCCCTGAGGTGGTCATCAAGGAAGTCCCCAAGGTGGTCACCAAGGAGGTCCCCAAGGTGGCCACTGAGGTGGTGACCACGGTGGTCCCACAGATAGTCCCCAAGGTGGTCCCTGAGATGTTTCCCGAGGTTGTCACCAAGGAGGTCCCTGAGGTGGTCAGCGGGGTGGTGACCGAGGTGGTTCCTGAGATGTTCTCAGGTGGCCTCCAAGAAGGTTCCTCCGGTTGCTCACCAAGACCTCCTTGACCCCGTCCCCCCCCCAGGCCAGTTCTGCACCGAGGACGTGGACGAGTGCCAACTGCAACCCAACGCCTGCCACAACGGGGGCACCTGCTTCAACACCCAAGGCGGTCACACCTGCGTCTGCGTCAACGGTTGGACGGGCGAGAGCTGCAGCGAGAACATCGACGACTGCGCCACCGCCGTCTGCTTCAACGGGGCCACCTGCCACGATCGCGTCGCCTCTTTCTACTGCGCCTGTCCCATGGGCAAGACGGGTGAGGGAAGGGCGTTGGGGTGGGTGGGGGCACCCGTGGGGGTTACCGTGGGGTGGGCAACCTCAAAGGAACCCTGGGGTGGGCACCACCAAGGGCACTTCTGGTATGGGTGGGAACCCCGCCATGTGCACCCTGGCATGGGTTGGGGACCTCCGCGAGCACCCTGGCGTGGGGTGAGGACCTCCGCGAGCACCCTGGCGTGGGGTGGGCCCCCATCGGGGTGGCTTATTGGCAGAAGTTGGGTGGCAACAGCGTGGGGTGGTCGTCACCCCTTGGGCACCCTGGCATTGGGTGATGAGCAACCTGGGGGTGGCTTTGGCAGAGGTTGGGTGACACCAGGATGGGGTGAGCACCCCTGGCAGGGGGTGGGCACCCACTGGAAGGGGGGGGGGGGTAGGTCCCCCATGGGTGCCCTGACGCCCCGGTGGGTGCCAGGCCTGCTGTGCCACCTGGATGACGCCTGCGTCAGCAACCCGTGCCACAAGGACGCCATCTGCGACACCAATCCCGTCAACGGCCGCGCCATCTGCACCTGCCCCCCCGGCTTCACCGGCGGCGCCTGCGACCAGGACGTGGACGAGTGCTCCATCGGTGGGTGGGTGGGTGGTGGTGGGGGCACCCATAAGGTAGGGGCACCTGTTCATGGGGGTGGGCCTGCGTGGGTGGAGAGCACAGGCGGGACTGCACCTCCATGAGCCGTCACCATGGCAAGGGAGCCAAGAAAGGGGGCACCCATGGGTGTTGGGCATACTCATGGCTGTTGGGGGGCACCCATGGGTGGTGGTGGTGGGCATCCATTCCTGGTGGTGGGGGTCATCCATGGGCAGAGAGCACAGGTGGGACTGCACCTCCATGAATGATCCCCATGGCAGGAGAGCCAAGAAAGGGAGCACCCATGGTGTTGGGGGCACCCATGGGTATTGGGGGCACCCATGGGTGGTAGTGGGTCATCCGTTCACGGTGTTACCACTGCGAATGGCGGGCACACATGGACAGAGAGCACAGGCAGGGCTGCACCCCCCCAGTGAGTGACAGCCATGGTGATGGACCCAAGAAGGAGAGCGCCCATGGGTGTTGGGGAGGGCCACCCATGGGTGCTGACCCTGCCCTCTGCCCCCCCCTCCCCCCGCAGGTGCCAACCCCTGCGAGCACTTTGGGCGCTGCGTGAACACGCAGGGCTCCTTCGAGTGCCGCTGCGGGCGAGGTTACGCGGGGCCGCGCTGCGAGAGCGACGTCAACGAGTGTCTGTCGGGTCCCTGCCGCAACCAGGCCACCTGCCTGGACCGCATCGGGCGCTTCACCTGCATCTGCATGGCCGGTGGGGACCATCACCCATGGGTGGGGGGGGGACAACATGGGGCTGGGGTCTGGGGTGGAGGTGGAACCGAAGGTGGGAGCTGGGGTGGGGATGGGTGCTGGTGGAGGATCTGGGATGGGTGGGGAGGGTCTTGGTATGGGTTCTGGTATGGGAGCTGGGGTGGGTGTGGGACCTAAGGTGGGTTCTGGTGTGGGGATGGGTGCTGGTGTAGGATCTGGGATGGGGGGGGGGTGTCTTGGTATGGGAGCTGGGGTGGGTCCTGGTATGGTTGTGGGTCCTGGTATGGGTTCTGGAATGGGTGTGGGTCTTGGTATGGGTCCTAGTGTGGGTCCTGGGATGGATGTGGGTGCTGGGATGGGACCTGCTGGGTGCCCTGGTGAGGCTATCTGACCTGGTAGGGGACCTGGTATAGGTTCTGGTGTGGTTATGGGTCCTGGTATGGGACATGGCATGGGTGTGGGTCCTGGTATGGGACCTGGGGTGGGTTCTGGAATGGGTGTGGGTCTTGGTATGGGTCCTAGTAGGGCACCTGGTGTGGGTCCTGGTATGGGTCCTGGAATGGGTGGGGGATCTGGTATGGGTCCTGGTATGAGTGGGGGACATGTTATGGGTCCTGGTATGGGTGTGGGACCTGGCATGGGACCTGGTATGGGTTCTAGAATGGGTGTAGGACCTGGTATGGTTATGGGACCTGGTGGGTGCCCTGGTGAGGCTATCTGACCTGGTAGGGGACCTGGTATGGGTGCCGGTACAGTTATGGGTCCTGGTATGGTGATGGACCTGGTGTGGGTGTGGGACCTGGTGAGGGTCCTGGTGTAGCTACGATACTTGGGATGGGTGTGGGACCTGGGATGGGTGCTGGGATGGGTCCTGGTATGGTTATGGGACCTGGCATGGGTCCTGGCATGGATGTGGGACCTGGGATGGGTCCTGGTGAGGGTGTGGGACCTGACACGGGTCATGGTGTCAGTACGGGACGTGGCGTGGGTCCTGGCATGGGTGTGGGTCCTGCTGGGTCCTGGCAGACTTCACCTACGCTGGCACAGCCAGTGGGTGCCCTGCGTGGGCACAGGGTGGGACAAGGTGGTGTTGGGGTGGGGGCGAGGGTGGTAGCGGGCGTCAGGGTGACGGTGACGGTGGGCGCAGGGTTCAGCGGGCCCCTGTGCGAGCTGGAGGTGGACGAGTGCCAGAGCAGCCCCTGCGCCAACGGCGGCCGCTGCCACGACCTGGTCAACGGCTTCTCCTGCTCCTGCCCCCCCGGTGAGCACCCACCCCACGGGCGCCCACCAGTGGGCACCCGCTCCTGCACCCGCCTGTGGGCTCCTGGGCTTGGGGCGGGGGGGAGTGCTCCAGGGTGAGGTGGCCCTTTGTGGGTGCAAGAGCTCTGGGGGTGCCTAGAGTGCCCTGAAGGGAGTTGGGGGAACCCATACCTCATCTGGCCCCCACCCCACCCATGGGTGCCCCCCACCCAGGTTTCTCGGGCCCCACCTGCCAGACGGACATGGACGAGTGCGCCAGCACGCCGTGCCGCAACGGTGCCAAGTGCCTCGATCGCCCCAATGGCTACGAGTGCCGCTGCGCCGAGGGTGAGCCCCCCCCACCCCCCACCCCGGGACCCCCGGCACCCATGGGTGGGCATAGGACCCCCGCATTGACCACCCAGCACCCATGGGTGGCCATGGAACCCAGCAGTGACAACCTGGCACCCATGGGTGGCCATGGAACCCAGCACTGACCACCCTGCACCCATGGGTGTCCCCAACCTCATGGTGTCGGCTATCCTGCACCCATGGGTGTCCATGGAACTTCAGCATTGCCCACCCTGCACCCATGGGTGTCCCTGACCTCCTGGCGTTGCCCACCCCGCGCCTGTGGGTGTCTCCAGATCCCCAGCATTGCCCATCCTGCACCCATGGGTGTCCTCAACCTTCTGGTGTTGCCCATCTTGCACCCATGGTTGGCCCTAATCCCCTGGTATTGCCCACCCTGCACCCATGGGTGTCCCCAACCTCCTGGCATTGCCCATCTTACACCCATGGGTGTGCTTGATCCCCTGGCATTGGCCAACCTGCACCCATGGGTGTCCATGGAACCCCAACGTTGCCCACCCAGCACCCATGGATGGCCGTGAAACCCCGGCATCGCCCACTCTTCACCCATGGGTGCCCCCCAGCGCCCCCCCCTCCCACGCACCCCATCCCCCTCAGGCTTCGAAGGTCCTCTCTGCGAACGCAACGTGGACGACTGCTCGCCGGACCCCTGCCACCACGGCACGTGCCTGGATGGCATCGCCAGCTTCTCCTGCGCCTGCGCCCCCGGCTTCACCGGTTACCGCTGCGAGCTCCAGCTGGACGAGTGCCACAGCAGCCCCTGCCGCAACGGCGGCAAATGCATCGACCGCATCGACGCCTACCAGTGCAACTGCCCACCTGGCACCGCCGGTAGGGTCCATGGGGTGGCGGGGGGGTCTTATCTGGGCAGGGAGTGGGTGCTAGGTATGGCCTTGGGTCTTCTCTGGGCATGGGATGGTTGGTGGAAATGGTGTTGGGTCTTCTCTGGGCATGGGATGGTTGATGGAGATGGTGTTGGGTCTTCTCTGGGCATGGGATGGTTGATGGAGATGGTGTTGGGTCTTCTCTGGGCATGGGATGGTTGGTGGAGATGGTGTTGGGTCTTCTCTGGGCATGGGATGGTTGATGGAGATGGTGTTGGGTCTTCTCTGGGCATGGGATGGTTGGTGGAGATGGTGTTGGGTCTTCTCTGGGCATGGGATGGTTGATGGAGATGGTGTTGGGTCTTCTCTGGGCATGGGATGGTTGGTGGAGATGGTGTTGGGTCTTCTCTGGGCATGGGATGGTTGATGGAGATGGTGTTGGGTCTTCTCTGGGCATGGGATGGTTGGTGGAGATGCTGTTGGGTCTTCTCTGGGCATGGGATGGTTGGTGGAGATGGTGTTGGGTCTTCTCTGGGCATGGGATGGTTGGTGGAGATGCTGTTGGGTCCCATCAGGGCACTGGGTGGGTGCTGGGTGTGGTGTTGGGTCTTCTCTGGTCATGGGGTGGTTGAGGGAGATGGTGTTGGGTCCCACCTGGGCATTGGGTGGAAGCTGGACATGGCATTGGGTCCCATCTGGCCATGAAGTGGGTGCTGAGCATGGCATTGGGTCCCATCAGGACACGGGGTGGGTGCTGGGTATGGCCTTGCATCATGGGGTGGTTGACGGAGGTGGTGCTGGGTCTTATCTGGTCGTGGGGTGGGTGCTGGGCATGGCGTTAGGTCCCATCATGGTGGGTGACACCATGGGTGGTCACTGGGTGCCACCACGTCCCATCTGAGCATGGGCCAGGAACGGGTCTGTGGGGTGCCCCACCTGGTCATCAGCCCGCTGGGACTCAGCCCTTCACCCCCGGGTGCCCCACCCGGTCATGGGGTGGGTGCTGAGGTCCAGCCACCCTTGGGCGCCAGGCATCAACTGTGAGGTGAACCCTGACGACTGCGCCAGCGACCCCTGCGTCCACGGCGTGTGCCAGGACGGCATCGACCGCTACGACTGCGTCTGCCAGCCCGGCTTCACAGGTGGGTGCCCGTGGGTGCTGGGGGGCCCTTGGTGCCCACTGGGTGCTCCCATGGGTGCTGGGGGGGGCCTCAGTGCCCACTGGGTGCACCCAATGGGTGCCTATTTTGGGTGCCCCTGCTGGGTGTCAGTGTAGGGGTGCCCATGTTGGGTCCCCATGTTGATTACCCATGATGGGTGCCCCTGTTGATCGCCCACGCTGGCTGCTCATGTTGGGTGCTTTTGTTGGGTTCCCCTGTCAGTTACCCATGATGGGTGATCATGTTGGGTGCCCGTGTTGGGTGCCCCATTGATTACCCATGCGGGGTGCCCCTGTTGATCACCCATGATGGGTGCCCCTCTTGGGTGCCCCTGTTGACTACCTATGTTGGGAGCCCCAGTTGGGTGTCCCATTGATTAATTACCCATCCTGGGTGCCCCTGTTCATTACCCATGATGGGTGCTCCTGTTGATTGCCCATGATGGGTGCCCATGTTGGGTGTCCCATTGATTAATTACCCATTCTGGGTGCCTGTGCTGGGTGCCCCTGCTGACTACTTATGTTGGGTGCTCATGTTGGGTGTCCCATTGATTAATTACCCATCCTGGGTGCCCGTGTTGGGTGCCCCTGTTGATTGCCCATGATGGGTGCCCATGTTGGGTGCTTTTGTTGGGTTCCCCTGTTGATTACCCATGCTGGGTGATCATGTTGGGTGCCTGTGTTGGGTGCCCCTGTTGATAACCCACGTTGGGTGCCTCTGTTGATCACCCATGCTGGGCGCCCGTGTTGGGTGCCCCTGTTGACTACCTATGTTGAGAGCCCCAGTTGGGTGCCCCCACCCGACGCCCCCGCGTCCCACCCCAGGTCCCCGCTGCAACGTGGAGATCAACGAATGCGCCTCCAACCCCTGCCACGAGGGTGGCACCTGCGTCGACGGCGCCAACGGCTTCACCTGCCTCTGCCCGCCGGGCACCCGCGACGCCCAGTGCCGCCCCGGCACCCTGCCCTGCCGTAGCAGCCCCTGCGCCCACGGTGCCTGCCGTGACCACGGCGATGGGTGAGCGCCCACTGGGTGCTGGGAGGGGGCCTGAGGGTGTCCGTGGGGTCACCGAGGTTGTCCACGGGTGCTCAAGAAGGGGAAGGGGGGGGGTTAGGGGTGCCTGAGAGCGGTCCTGGGTGCTGATGGGTGCTCTGGGTGCCTGGGGGGGGGAGCCCAAGGGTGTGTGTGGGTGCATGGGGGGGCTACCCAAGATCGTCCGTGGGTGCCCGTGTCATGGGGTGCCTGACGTTGTCCATGGGTGCCTGGTGGGGTGCCCGAGGGTGCATGGTGGCATACCTGAGGGTGTCTACGGGTGCTTCAGAGGGTGCCCATGGGTGTCAATGGTTCCCTGGTGGGGCATCCAAGGGTGCCCATGGGTGCCTGGGTGGGTGGCCAAGGTTGTCCATGGGTGCCTGGCGGGGGGGTGGCCCAGGGGATGCGTAGGGATGCCTGTAGGTGCCCCAGGATGCTCTCGGGGGTGCCCATGGGTGCTCATGGACACTCGTGGGGTGCCCCTGGGTGCTGGGGGGGGTGGCATGGGGTGCATGTGGGTGCCCATGAGTACTTTGGGGTGGGGGTGCCAGGGGATGCCACAGGGGACACCCATGGGTGCTCATGGGGATGCCCATGGGTGCCTGGGGGAGAGGTTTGGCCGGGGGCACCCTTGGGTGCCTAGCACCCATGTGTGCCCCCCTCAACAGGTTCACCTGCGAGTGCCAGGCGGGCTGGGGGGGCCCCACGTGCGCCCGCAGGGAGGACCCCTGTGCCACCCGGCCCTGCCGCCACGGGGGCACCTGCACCCCCGTGGGTGGGGGGTACCGCTGCGCCTGCCGGCCGGGATACCAGGGTACGGCCCACCCTGGGGACCCCCCCGTCACCCTGGGGACACCCCCACCACCCTGGGGACCCCCTGGGGACGCTGCCTGGCATTGATCCCTGCCCACCCTGGGGACACCCTGGGGACCCCCTGGAGACACCCTGGGGACACCCTGCCCACCTTGGGGACACCCTCCCCACCCTGGGAACCTTCTGCCCCCCCTGGGGACATTTGGGGTCCCTTTGTCCACCCTGGGGATCCCCTACCCGCCCTTCCACTGGGCTCGTGTCCTCTGCCGTCCCCATGTCCCCACCGTCCCCATGTCCCCTGCCAACCCCATGTCCCCATCACGCCCCTGTCCCCAGTGTCACCACGTTCCCACCATGCCTATGTCCCCTGCTGTCCCCATGTCCCTTGGTGTCCCCATCATCTCCATGTCCCCACCATCCCCATGTCCCCTGCTGTCCCCATGCCACGCCGCTGTCCCCGTGTCCCCGGGGTGACGCGTGTGTGTCGTCCCCTTCCCCGCAGGCGCCCAGTGCCAGACGGAGGTGGACGAGTGCGCCTCGGGGCCGTGCCACCACGGGGGGACCTGCCTGGACGGCGCTGGCACCTACCGCTGCCTCTGCGCCCTGCCCTTCACAGGTGGGCACCCATGGGTGCTGGGGGGGCACGGGGGGGTGGCGGTGGACCTCTGCACCTTGCCCTTCACAGGTGGGCGCCCACGGGTGCTGACTGGCACCATGGGTGAAGGCTGCACACCCGGTGGCTTTGTCCCATGCCCTGACGGGTGCCACCGTGCTGGGTGCCCCTTTGGTGGCCGTGTCCTTACGGACGCCACCATGCCAGGCACCCGGTGGTGGCCATGCCCCGATGGGTGCCACCACATCAGGTGGTGGTGGTGTCCTGATGGGTGCCACCATACTGGGTGCCCCAATGGGTGCCACCACATTGGGTCCCTCATGGTGGCCATGCCCTGATGGGTGCCACCGTGCTGGGTGCCCCTTTGGTGGCCGTGTCCTTACGGATGCCACCATGCCAGGCACCCGGTGGTGGCCATGCCCCGATGGGTGCCACCATGCCAGGCACCCGGTGGTGGCCATGCCCCGATGGGTGCCACCATACTGGGTGCCCCAATGGGTGCCACCACATTGGGTCCCTCATGGTGGCCATGCCCTGATGGGTGCCACCGTGCTGGGTGCCCCTTTGGTGGCCGTGTCCTTACGGATGCCACCATGCCAGGCACCCGGTGGTGGCCATGCCCCGATGGGTGCCACCATGCCAGGCACCCGGTGGTGGCCATGCCCCGATGGGTGCCACCGTGCTGGGTGCCCCGATGGGTGCCACCCTGCCTGTCACCCTGCGGGTGACGGTGCCTGACGGTGTCCCCGGGGCGCAGGGCGAGCGTGCGAGGTGGCGCTGGCTCCCTGTGCCCCCAACCCCTGTGACAACGGTGGCATCTGTGTCCCCACCCCTGACTACGGGGGCTTCACCTGCCGCTGCCCCCCCGGCTGGCAAGGTACCCGTGCCCTGGGGTGCCCCTGTGGCACCCCAAGGGCACCCTCTGACACCCCTGGGCACCCTTGGGTCACCTCCAAGCACCCCTGGGTTCCCCTGGCACCCCGACACCCCCCCCCCCGGGCACCCTGACCCCCCTGGGCACCCTGACCCTATTGGCACCCTGACCCCCCCCAAAGCACCCCAACCCCCTCCCTGGGCACCCTGACCCTCCCCCCTTAGCACTCTGACTCCCCCCCCTCCCAATTGCACCCCAACCCCCTGACCCCTCCTCAAGCACCCTGACCACCCCCCCCCCGGGCACCCTGACCCCCACCCTTGTCCTCCTGTCCCCCGTCCCCCCCCAAGGCGAGCGCTGCCAGGAGGACGTGGACGAGTGCGGGCAGAGCCCCTGCCTGCACGGGGGGGTCTGCGCCAACCGCCCCGGCACCTTTGGGTGCCTCTGCCCCCGCGGCTACGGGGGGGCCACCTGCCAGCACGACCTCGACGACTGCCACCCCGGTATGGGGACATGGGGACATTGCGGGGGGAGGGGGGACAGGGATGGTGAGGGACACTGGGGGGGATATTGTGGGGACTGGAGATGCTGGGGGGGGACACTGGGGGGAGTGGGGACACTGGGGGGGGACACTGGGGGGAGTGGTGACACTGGGGGGGACACTGGGGGGAGTGGGGACACTGTGGGGGGACACACTGGGGGGAGTGGGGACACTGGGGGGGTGACACTGGGGGGAGTGGTGACACTGGGGGGAGTGGGGACACTGGAGGGGACACTGTGGGGGGGACACTGTGGTGAGTGGGGACACTGGGACATGGAGGGGATGGGGATGCTGGGGGGTCTGGGGACACTGGGGGGACACTGGGACTTAGGGGGGGACAGGGATGCTGGGGGACACTGGTAGGACTTGGGACACTGGGGGAGTGGGGACACTGGGGGGAGTGGAGACACTGGGACATGGAGGGGACAGGGATGCTGGGGGGGGAGTTGGGGACACCGGGGGGCAGGGGGAGACACTGGGACATGGTGGTGGGGGACGACAGGGATGCTGGGGGGCTCTGGGGACACTGGGGGGACACTGGGACTTGGGGGGGGCAGGGATGCTGGGGAGGCACTGGGGGGGGACATTGTGGAGACTGGGGATACTGGGGGGACTTGGGACACTGTGGGGGGGACACTGGGACATGGAGGGGACAGGGATGCTGGGGTACACTGGGGGGACTCTGGGGACACTGGGACATGGAGCACAGGGGTGCTGGGGGGGTGGTTGGGGACACAGGGACAGTGGGGGGGCTCTGGGAGAACACCAGGGTGGCTGGGGACACCAGTGGGGTGTCTGGGGACACTGGGACATGGAGGGGGACAGGGACGCTGGGGTCCTGGGGACACTGCGGGGGGGGGGAACACGGGTGCTGGGGGGCCGGGGGACACTGGGGGGGGACCTGCAGACACCGGGGGCTTGGGGGACAGGGACACTGGGGACCTGGCGGGGGACAACAGGACACTGGGGAGGTGCCAATTCGGGGTGCCACGGGTCACCCCCCCCTCCGTGTGTGTGTTCCCCCCCCCCCCCCCCCAGAGCCCTGCCTGAACGGGGGCACCTGCCGGGACGGGGTGGGGACCTTCTCCTGCGCCTGCCCCCCCGGGTTCGGGGGTCCCCGCTGTGACACCGAGGAGGACGAGTGCAGGAGCCGACCCTGCCGCAACGGTGGCACCTGCACCGACTACGTCAACAGCTTCGCCTGCGCCTGCCCCCCCGGCTGGACCGGCCGCCACTGCCAGCACAACGTCCCCGACTGCACCGACAGGTACCCACGGGTGCCCCCGGGTGGCCCCGTGCCCGTGCGATGTCCCCATCTGCACCTAAGGGCATTGGCACCCTTGGGTGGCCCCGAGCTGGACCCTGCCAGTGCACCCACAGGTACCCCACCCATGGGTGTCCCTTGGTGTCTCCAAATCTCCTCCAGCCCCCACAGCGTCCCCCACCGCACCAGCACCCATGGGTGTCCCTGAATGTCCCCTGTGCCCCTACAACGTCCCCAAGCGCTCCCAAACCTACCAGCACCCA
Source organism: Gypaetus barbatus (assembly GCA_028022735.1). Taxonomy (NCBI): domain Eukaryota; kingdom Metazoa; phylum Chordata; class Aves; order Accipitriformes; family Accipitridae; genus Gypaetus; species Gypaetus barbatus. The sequence goes on from CM051546.1 coordinate 1,526,754, forward strand.
TGGGTGCCCCCGGACGCCCCACGACTCCCTCCTCCAGCCCAACCCACCAGCACCCAAGGGTGTCCCCAAGCCTTCTCCTGCCCACAGAATGTCCCCAAGCGCTCCCAAACCCACCAGCACCCATGGGTGCCCCCGGACGCCCCACAACTCCCTTCTCCAGCCCAACCCACCAGCACCCAAGGGTGCCAGGGTGGGGGTGTGGGGGGGCACCCGTGGGTGCTGAGCCGTGTGTCCCCCATCCCCACCCAACAGCTCCTGCTTCAACGGGGGGACCTGCGTGGACGGCGTCGCCTCCTACACGTGCCGCTGCCGGCCCGGCTTCACGGGCACCCACTGCCAGCACCCAGCCGATGGGTGCCGGGGACAGCCCTGCCTGCAGGGTGGCACCTGCGTCACCTCGGGGGACACCTACCGCTGCCTCTGCCCCCCGGCGTACACCGGCACCCAGTGCCAGGTGAGTGGGGAGGGGGGGGGGGGGCACCCATGGGTGCTGGGGGTGGGGTCCACCGGGTACCCTGCTCCCACCTTCCACGGTTCGATGGGAGTTGGGCGCAGGGGCACCCGCCAGCTCGGGCACCCCAAGACCATGGTCCCCACCTTCCCCAAAAAAAACGGGTGCCCCAGCATCCACCCTGTGCCCACCCTCCCCAAAAAGCGGGTGCCCCAGCACCCACCCATGCCCCCTGAGCCCACCCTCCCCAAAAAACACGTTCCCCAGCACCCGCCCAGGCACCCTGTGCCCACCCTCCCCAAAACTGGGTGCTCCAGCACCCACCCATGCCCCCTGTGCCCACCCTCCCCAAAAACCGGGTTCCCCAGCACCAGCCCAGGCACCCTGAGCCCACCCTCCCCAAAAACCAGGTGCCCCAGCACCCACCCTGTGCCCACCCTCCCCAAAAACCGGGTGTCCCAGCACCCACCCTGAGCCCACCCTCCCCAAAAACCGGGTGCCCCAGCACCCACCCTGTGCCCACCCTCCCCAAAAACCGGGTGTCCCAGCACCCACCCTGAGCCCACCCTCCCCAAAAACCGGGTGCCCCAGCACCCACCCTGTGCCCACCCTCCCCAAAAACCGGGTGTCCCAGCACCCACCCTGAGCCCACCCTCCCCAAAAACCGGGTGTCCCAGCACCCACCCTGAGCCCACCCTCCCCAAAAACCGGGTGTCCCAGCACCCACCCTGAGCCCACCCTCCCCCAAAACCGGTTGCCCCAGCACCCACCCTGAGCCCACCCTCCCCCAAAACCGGTTGCCCCAGCACCCACCCTGAGCCCACCCTCCCCAAAAACCAGGTGCCCCAGCACCCACCCTGTGCCCACCCTCCCCAAAAACCGGGTGTCCCAGCACCCACCCTGAGCCCACCCTCCCCAAAAACCGGGTGTCCCAGCACCCACCCTGAGCCCACCCTCCCCCAAAACCGGTTGCCCCAGCACCCACCAACTTGGTCACCCCATTCCCCCCCCCCACCCCCCCACCCCATGAACTGGGCGCCAGGGTTCCCCAGCACCCATCCACCTGAGCCCCCCATTCTCCACCCCCCCCCCCCCCAAAACTCCCTTCCTGAGCCCCCCCCACCCCAAGGTGCTCCCCCCACCCTGACCCCCACCCCGTCTGCCGGCAGACCCCCCTGGACCTGTGCCGCGGGGCACCCTGCCAGCACGGCGGGCAGTGCCGGCAGGCGGGTGGCACCGTCACCTGCCTCTGTCCCCCCCCCTGGACCGGCAGCGCCTGCGACGTCCCCAACGTCACCTGCGCCGTGGCGGCCGCCCGCAGAGGTCAGCTGGGGGGGGGGGGGGGGGGGGGGCGGGGGGAACTGGGGAGGACTGGGAGGACTGGGAGCTAGGAAAATGGGGGTCCCCTCCCAGTTTGGGGGGACTGGGAGGCCGGAAAACCGGGTTCCCTCCCGGTTTGGAGGACTGGGAGGGTTAGATGGAGGCTGGACACTTGGGTTCCCCTCCCAGTTTGGGGGACTGGGAGCTGGGACAAGTGGGTTCCCTCCCAGTTTGGGGGTACTGGGAGGACCGGGAGTCTGGCTGGATGCCTGGGTTCCCTCCCAATTTGGGGGCACTGGGAGGACTGGGAGCCTGGACGCCTGGGTCCACTCCCAGTTTGGAGGACTGGGAGCCAGGACAACCAGGTTCCCTCCCAGTTTAGTATACTGGGAGCCAGGTCAACCAGGTTCCCTCCCAGTTTGGGGGACTGGGAGGGCTGGGAGCTAGGAGAATGGGGTTCCCTCCCAGTTTGGAGGACTGGGAGCCGGAACAACTGGGTTCCCTCCCAGTTTGGGGGTACTGGGAGGACTGGGAGGGCTAGAAGGAGCCCAGACACCTGTGTTTCTTCCCAGTTTGGGTTACTGGGAGGACTGGGAGCTCGGAAAACTGGGTTCCCTCCCGGTTTGGGGTACTAGGAGGACTGGGAGTCTGGATGCCTAGGTTCCCTCCCAGTTTGGGGGACTGGGAGGACTGGGAGCTCGGAAAACTGGGTTCCCTCCCAGTTTGGGATACTAGGAGGACTGGGAGTCTGGATGCCTAGGTTCCCTCCCAGTTTGGGGGACTGGGAGGACTGGGAGCTCGGAAAACTGGGTTCCCTCCCAGTTTGGGGGTACTGGGAGGACCGGGAGTCTGGCTGGATGCCTGGGTTCCCTCCCAATTTGGGGGTACTGGGAGGACTGGGAGCCTGGACGCCTGGGTCCACTCCCAGTTTGGAGGACTGGGAGTCTGGATGCCTGGGTTCCCCTCCCAGTTTGGGGGTACTGGGAGGACTGGGAGGGCTAGAAGGAGCCCAGACACCTGTGTTTCTTCCCAGTTTGGGTTACTGGGAGGACTGGGAGCTCGGAAAACTGGGTTCCCTCCCGGTTTGGGGTACTAGGAGGACTGGGAGTCTGGATGCCTAGGTTCCCTCCCAGTTTGGGGGACTGGGAGGACTGGGAGCTCGGAAAACTGGGTTCCCTCCCAGTTTGGGGTACTAGGAGGACTGGGAGTCTGGATGCCTAGGTTCCCTCCCAGTTTGGGGGACTGGGAGGACTGGGAGCTCGGAAAACTGGGTTCCCTCCCAGTTTGGGGTACTAGGAGGACTGGGAGTCTGGATGCCTAGGTTCCCTCCCAGTTTGGGGGACTGGGAGGACTGGGAGCTCGGAAAACTGGGTTCCCTCCCAGTTTGGGGTACTAGGAGGACTGGGAGTCTGGATGCCTAGGTTCCCTCCCAGTTTGGGGGACTGGGAGGACTGGGAGCTCGGAAAACTGGGTTCCCTCCCAGTTTGGGGTACTAGGAGGACTGGGAGTCTGGATGCCTAGGTTCCCTCCCAGTTTGGGGGACTGGGAGGACTGGGAGCTCGGAAAACTGGGTTCCCTCCCAGTTTGGGGTACTAGGAGGACTGGGAGTCTGGATGCCTAGGTTCCCTCCCAGTTTGGGGGACTGGGAGGACTGGGAGCTCGGAAAACTGGGTTCCCTCCCAGTTTGGGGTACTAGGAGGACTGGGAGTCTGGATGCCTAGGTTCCCTCCCGGTTTGGGAGGGGGTGTTACCAAGCCTGGATACCTGGGTCCCCTCCCAGTTTTGGGGTACTGGGAGGACTGGGAGCCCAGACGCCTGGGTCCCCTCCCAGTTTGGGGTACCGGCAGCCCAGTCACCTGGGCTCCCTCCCAGTTTGGACATACTGGAAGGACTGGAACGGTCAATAACCCCAGCCTCCCGCATCCCCTCGCCACCCTGGGCAGCCTTAGTGGGCGCCCTCCCTCCTGCCTCAGTTTCCCCCCACCCCATCCTCACTTTCCACCCCCACCCCCCCCACCCCAGGCGTCCCCCTCACCCAGTTGTGCCACGGCCGGGGTCGCTGCGTGGGTGCTGGCAGCGCCGGGCACCGCTGCCTGTGCCAGGACGGTTACGCCGGCACCTACTGCCAGACGCCGCGGGACCGCTGCCTGCCCAACCCCTGCCTGCACGGCGCTGCCTGCCGCAGCTACGGGGGGGGCTACGCCTGCGAGGTGAGCGACACCCACCCCTGGGTGCGAGCACCCTGCGCCCGCTCCCCCTGCTCGCCCAGAACCTGGGCGCCTGGGCACCCGTGGGTGGCGAGGGGGCTGCAGCCACCCTTCCCCGCTTTGGGGGCACCCCGAGGTGCCCGGCTCGCCCCTCGAGCCGCTGAGGGTGGCATCACCCCGGTGTGGAGGGTCCCTCAAGGGATGGGTGCCTCCACCCCGGTGGCACCCGTGGGTGCTCTCCCTACCCGACGGCTGCTTTTGGGGCTCAGCTGAGCCTTTTGGGGTGCCCGAGCATCTCTCCCCACGCTGGGGACACCCCAGGGTGACCGTCTCGCCCCTCAAGCCACCGAGGGTGCCGTCGCCCTGCTGTGGCGGATCCCTTGGGTGGTGGGTGCCCCCACCCTGGAGCGCCCATGGGTGCTCTCCTTACCCGACCACAGCATTTGCGACTCATCTGACCCTCACGGGGTGCCCTTGGGTGCCCGATACCCCCCCGCCCCCCGCCATCACCATACCTCTGAGGTTAGGGTGGTGGCCCGGAGGTGATGGGGCACCCGTGGGTGCTGTCCCTGCAGTGCCCGCCGGGTTACGTGGGCCAGGAGTGCCAGCTGGAGGTGGACGAGTGCCAGTCGCAGCCCTGCCAGAATGGGGGCACCTGCATCGACCTCGTGGGACGTTACCTCTGCTCCTGCCCCCCCGGCACCCTGGGTGGGTGCTCGGGGACCCCAGGGTGACCCTGGCCCCGTGGCTGGGTGGGCGGTGGGAAGGGGTTCCCTGTCCCCGGGTCCTTGGGTGATGGTGGGAAAGGACCCCCCCCCATGTCCTTGGGTGCTGGTGGGGAGGGTCCCCCCATGTCCCCATATATGGGTGCTGGTGGGAAGGGACTCCCCATGTCCTTGGGTGCTGGTGGGAAAGGACCCCCCCCCCATGTCCCCATGTCCTTGGGTGCTGGTGGGAAGGGTCCCCCCCATGTCCTTGGGTGCTGGTGGGAAAGGACCCCCCCCCCATGTCCTTGGGTGCTGGTGGGAAGGGTCCCCCCATGTCCCCATATATGGGTGCTGGTGGGAAGGGACCCCCCATGTCCTTGGGTGCTGGTGGGAAAGGACCCCCCCCCGTCCCCACATCTGGGTGGGTGGTGGGAAGGCACCCATGGTGGCACCCATCATGGTCCCCATGTCCCCATCCCATGGTGCCCGTGAATAGGGTCCGTGTCCCCCCCCCCATGGTGGCACCCATCACGGTCCCCATGTCCCCACCCCATAGTGGCAGTCACCAGTGTCCCCATGTCCCCATAGCAGGGTGGCACCCACCGGGGTCCCCCCATCCCCACCCCCACGGTGGCACCCATCAGTGTCCCCACCCCACGGTGGCATGGGTCCAGGTGTGTCGTGTGTGTCCCCCCCCCCCCCCCCCGCCCCCCTTCCACGATGTCCCCGTCCCCGCAGGCGTCCTCTGCGAGATCAACGAGGACGACTGTGCCCCCCCGCCTGGCACCCGAGCACCCAAATGCCTCCACAACGGGACCTGCCTGGACGGGGTGGGGGGGTACAGCTGCGCCTGCCCCCCCGGCTACACGGGTGCCCGCTGCGAGGGGGACGTCAACGAGTGCCACAGCCGGCCCTGCCACCCCCCCGGCACCCTGGCGTGCGTGCAGGGTGCCAACGCCTACCGCTGCCTCTGCCAGCCCGGCTTCACCGGTGGGTGCTGCTGGGGGGGGAATGGGTGCCGGGGGGGGGGGGGTGCCAGGGTGGGTAAGGGGACACGGGGGGGTGCCAGGGTGGGTAAGGGGGTGCAGGCTGCCAGCACCTACTGCTGCCTCTGCCAGCCTGGCTTCACCGGTGGGTGCTGCTGGGGGTGGGGGGGGGGGGGGAAATGGGTGCCAGGGGGGTGCCAGGGTGGGTAGAGGCTTTGGGGGGGGCTGTGCTGGGGTGGGGGTGGGGGCAGGGTCCACCCACGCTGTGCCCGGGCAGGGTGCCATGCCACCGGTGCCAGGCAGGGTGCCAATGCCATGTGCCCACCCTGGGGGGTGGGGGGGTGTCTCTGCCCCCCCCACCCCCCCCCCACTGACACCCCCCCCCACCCATAGGCCGCCGGTGCCAGAGCCTGGTGAACCCCTGCCAGTCCTTGCCGTGCCGCCACGGCGGGCGCTGCCAGCCCGACCCCGGCACCCCCCGCGGCTACGCCTGCCGCTGCCCACCCGTGAGTGAGGGGCACCCACCCTGTCCGGCCGGGGTGCTGGGGTGGGCAGGGGGCTATGGGGAGATATAGGGTGGGCAGGGGGAGGTGGGTGCTATGGGGTGGTATAGGGTGGGTGCTGGGTGCTATGGGGTGGTATAGGGTGGGCAGGGGGCTGGATGCTGTGGGGTGGGCAAGGGGCTGGGTGCTATGGGGTGATATAGGGTGGGCGGGGGGAATTGGGTGCTATGGGGTGATATAGGGTGGGCAGGGGGAGTTGGGTGCTATGGGGTGATATAGGGTGGGTGGGGGGGTGGGTGCTGGGTGCTATGGGGTGTCGTAGGGTGGGCAGCGGGGCTGGGTGCTTATGGGGTGGTATAGGGTGGGCAGGGGGCTGGGTGGGTGCACCCAGCGCCATGGGGGTGGGTGCTTATGGGGTGATATAGGGTGGGTGGGGGGTGCTGGGTGCTATGGGGGTGATATAGGGTGGGCTGGGGGGTGGGTGCTGGGTGCTATGGGGTGGCACAGGGTGGGCTGGGAGGGGTGGGTGCTGGGTGCTATGGGGTGCCATGGGGTGGGCAGGGGACTGGGTGCACCCAGTGCCACGGGGCTGGGTGCGGGGGGGGGGGGGGGGGCTGCTCTGGGGTAGCACCGGCTGGGCAGGGGGCTGGGTGCCCATCACCTGCCAGTCACCCCCCCTGCCTCTGGGTGCCCCCCACCCATTCGCCCCCCCAGGGTTTCAGTGGCACCCACTGCGAGAGCCGGCCGCCCTCCTGCCTGGACTTTGCCTGCGCCAACGGAGGCAGCTGCCTGCCCTCCCCCAGCGGCCCCCGCTGCCTCTGCCCCCCCGGCTTCGGGGGTCCCCAGTGCCACCCCCCCGACGTCACCAACGTCACCTGTCCCCCCAGCGCTTGTCTCCACGGCGGCACCTGCGTCCCCTCGTCCCGTCCCCCCTTCACCCGCTGTTTGTGCCCTCCGGGTTTCGGGGGTCCCCGATGCCAAGGGGGTCCCCCGCACCCCCCCGAAATGGAATGCGAGGGGGGGTGCGGGGGGAAAGCGGGGGACGGGGTTTGTCACCGGGAATGTAACACCCCTGGGTGTCAGTGGGACGGGGGGGACTGTTCCCTCTTGGTGGGGGACCCGTGGGGACACTGCGGGGTCCCCGAGTGCCCCCCCCTTTTTAACAACAGCCGTTGCGACCGGGGGTGCGACAGCCCCCACTGCCTCTACGACAACTTCGACTGCCGGCCCCCCCACAGAGCCTGCAAGTGAGTGTCCCCACGGGTCACCCCCTGTCCCCACGGGTCACCCTCCCCATCACCATGTGTCACCCCACTGTGGCGCTGTGTACCCCCCCATGTGTGTCACCTACCCTGTGCCTGACGTCCCCCTACATCCCCTGTGGCCCCCCCCCATGTCCCCCATGTCCCACTACATCCCTGTGTCCCCGCCATGTCCCCCCATTTCTCCCCAATGTCCCCCTGTGCCCCCATATCCCCCATATGTCCCTGCTGTCCCCCATGTGCCCCAATGTCCCCCATATCCCACCCAAGTCCCCACATCCCACCCTTGTCTCCCGTGTCCCCTGTATCCCACCCACGTCCCCACATCCCACCCATGCCCCATGTCCCCCATATCCCACCCACGTCCTCCATGTCCCCATATCCCACCCATGTCCCACATGTCCCCCATGTCCCCCATATCCCACCCACGTCCTCCATGTCCCCATATCCCACCCATGTCCCACATGTCCCCCATGTCCCCCATATCCCACCCACGTCCTCCATGTCCCCATATCCCACCCATGTCCTCCATGTCCCCATATCCCACCCATGTCCCCGTATCCCACCCATGTCCCCCATGTCCTTGTATCCCACCCATGTCCCCTATGTCCCCACATCCCACCCATATCCCTGTACCCAACCCAAATGCCCATGTCCCCCATATCCCACCCACATCCCCATAGCCCACCCATGTCCCCCATGTCCTCTACGTTCCCAATGTCCCTGTACCCCACCCACACCCCCATATCCCACCCATGTCCCCCCACCCCCCCATACCCACCGGTGCCCCCCCCCGCCGCAGCCCCGTCTACGAGCAGTACTGCTCCGACCACTTCGCCGACGGGCGCTGTGACCAAGGTTGCAACAGCGAAGAGTGCGGTTGGGACGGGTTGGATTGCGCCCAGGAGGTCCCCGAGGCGCTGGCCCGGGGGGTGCTGGTTGTCACCGTCCTGCTGCCCCCCGAGGAGCTGCGTCGGACCAGCGCCGCCTTCCTCCAGCGGCTCAGCGCCATCCTGCGCACTTCCCTGCGCTTCCGCCTCGATCCCGACGGCAACTACATGATCCAACCCTACTATCGACCCCAACGGCTGCGGAGGAGGGAGGTGGCCCCCGAGGTCATCGGGTGAGGGGGGGGGACGTGGGATGGGGGTGGTGGGGCTGGTGGACATGGGGGGGTGGTGATGGTGGTGGACATGGCGCTGGAGGACATGGGGTGGTGGTGGACATGGGGCTGGAGGACATGGGATAGGGCTGGTGGTGGGGCTGGTGGACATGGGGTGGTTGTGGTGGTGGACATGGGGCTGGTGGACATGGGATGGTGGTGGTGGTGGTGGACATGGGGCTGGAGGACATGGGATGGGGCTGGTGGTGGGGCTGGTGGACATGGGGTGGTTGTGGTGGTGGACATGGGGCTGGTGGACATGGGATGGTGGTGGTGGTGGTGGACATGGGGCTGGAGGACATGGGATGGGGCTGGTGGTGGGGCTGGTGGACATGGGGTGGTTGTGGTGGTGGACATGGGGCTGGTGGACATGGGATGGTGGTGGTGGTGGTGGACATGGGGCTGGAGGACATGGGATGGGGCTGGTGGTGGGGCTGGTGGACATGGGGTGGTTGTGGTGGTGGACATGGGGCTGGTGGACATGGGATGGTGGTGGTGGTGGTGGACATGGGGCTGGAGGACATGGGATGGGGCTGGTGGTGGGGCTGGTGGACATGGGGTGGTTGTGGTGGTGGACATGGGGCTGGTGGACATGGGATGGTGGTGGTGGTGGTGGACATGGGGCTGGAGGACATGGGATGGGGCTGGTGGTGGGGCTGGTGGACATGGGGTGGTTGTGGTGGTGGACATGGGGCTGGTGGACATGGGATGGTGGTGGTGGTGGTGGACATGGGGCTGGAGGACATGGGATGGGGCTGGTGGTGGGGCTGGTGGACATGGGGTGGTTGTGGTGGTGGACATGGGGCTGGTGGACATGGGATGGTGGTGGTGGTGGTGGACATGGGGCTGGAGGACATGGGATGGGGCTGGTGGTGGGGCTGGTGGACATGGGGTGGTTGTGGTGGTGGACATGGGGCTGGTGGACATGGGATGGTGGTGGTGGTGGTGGACATGGGGCTGGAGGACATGGGATGGGGCTGGTGGTGGGGCTGGTGGACATGGGGTGGTTGTGGTGGTGGACATGGGGCTGGTGGACATGGGATGGTGGTGGTGGTGGTGGACATGGGGCTGGAGGACATGGGATGGGGCTGGTGGTGGGGCTGGTGGACATGGGGTGGTTGTGGTGGTGGACATGGGGCTGGTGGACATGGGATGGTGGTGGTGGTGGTGGACATGGGGCTGGAGGACATGGGATGGGGCTGGTGGTGGGGCTGGTGGACGTGGGGCTGGAGGACATGGGATGGGGCTGGTGGTGGGGCTGGGGGACACAGAGTTGGGGGATGTGGCATGGAGATGGTGGTGCAGCTGGCATGGGGTGGGAGACCTGGAGGACATGGGGTGGGGATGGTGGTGCTGGGGAACATGGGGTGGGGATGGGGCTGGCGGGGACATGGGGAACATGGGCTGCAGGTGCTGGGTGCGATAGGGTGGGGGTCATGGGATAGGGATGGTGGTGTTGGAGGACACGGGAAATAGTGGATGGGATGGTGGTGCTGGCTGGGAGGGGTCAGGGGGACACGGGGGTCATGGCATAGGGATGGGTGTGCTGGGTGTCTTGGGCCGTGGGGCCATGGGTGCTGGGTGTCTTGGGTCATGGGGACATAGGAGCCGTGGGTCAGGGGTCCATGGTTGCTGGGTTCCACGAACCACGGGTCACGGAGACATGGGTGCCATGGGTGCCATGGGTGCTGGGTGTCTTGGGTCATGGTGCCCTGGGTTGGGGGACATGGGGACACAGGAGCCATGGGTCAGGGGGACATGGGAGCCGTGGGGCCACTGGTGCTGGATGCCGTGATGCCACGGGTGCCGGATATCTTGGATCACGGGACCATGAGTGCCACAGATTCTGGGTGCCACAGAGCCGTGGGTCCCCCGTGTCCCTCTGACCCCCCCCACTCGGTGTCCCCCGGCAGCTCGGTGGTGACGCTGGAGATCGACAACCGCCTGTGCGCGCAGGCGTCCGACAAGTGCTTCCCCGACACCCGCAGCGCCGCCGACTACCTGGCCGCCCTCTCCGCCCTGGAGCGTCTCCAGTTCCCCTACCCCATCAAGGCCGTGCGTGGTGAGGGACCTCCCGGTGGCCCTTGGGGACAAGGTCCCCGCGGTGGGGTGGGTGGCCCCGATGCTGTTCTGGTGTCTGCAAGGGCTGGGGTGTCCTGGTGTGGTGATGGGGTGACGAATGGGGTGTCCTGGTGGTGATGGTGTCCACCCATAGGTGGCATGTCCCCAACTTAGGGAGGGGGTGACCTTCTTCCTGACCTGTCACGTGTCCTTGATATGTGGGGTGTCCTGGTGGTGATGGTGTCCACCCTACATGGGGTGTCCCCAGCATGCTGGGTGCCCCCAAGGTGGTAGCACCCTGGTGGTGCGGGTGCCCCATGGTGGCATCACCATGACCCTCTCCCCAACATGTTGGGTGTCCCATGGTGACATCACCCTGACAGTGTCCCCAGCGTGTGGGTGCCCCATGGTGGCATGAACATGACAGTGTCCTCAACACGCTTGATTCCCCATGGTGGCATCACCATGACGATGTCCTCAACATCCTTGGTGCCTCCGTGGTGGCATCACCCTGATGATGTCCTCAACATCCTTGGTGCCTCCGTGGTGGCATCACCCTGATGATGTCCTCAACATCCTTGGTGCCTCCGTGGTGGCATCACCCTGATGATGTCCTCAACATCCTTGGTGCCTCCGTGGTGGCATCACCCTGATGATGTCCTCAACATCCTTGGTGCCTCCGTGGTGGCATCACCCTGATGATGTCCTCAACATCCTTGGTGCCTCCGTGGTGGCATCACCCTGATGATGTCCTCAACATCCTTGGTGCCTCCGTGGTGGCATCACCCTGATGATGTCCTCAACATCCTTGGTGCCTCCGTGGTGGCATCACCCTGATGATGTCCTCAACATCCTTGGTGCCTCCGTGGTGGCATCACCCTGATGATGTCCTCAACATCCTTGGTGCCTCCGTGGTGGCATCACCATGACAATGTCCTCAGCCTCCTTGGTGCCTCCATGGTGGCATCACCACGATGATGTCCCCGATACGGATGCCCCATGGTGGCATCACCCTGACATTGTGTTCCCCCCCCCCAACCCCACAGGTGACAAGCTACCCGAGGCACCGGACCCGGTGCGGCTGCTGCCGCTGGTGGTGGTGGGGGGCATCATCCTGCTGGCCATCGCGGTGCTGGGAGTACTGGTGGCCCGGCGCAGGCGGGAGCAGAGCACCCTCTGGTTCCCCGAGGGCTTCAGCCTGGCCAAGGACAGCAACAGGGACCGGCGGGAACCCGTGGGGCAGGACGCCCTGGGCATGAAGTGAGGGGCTGGGGGGGGGCCCAGTACAAACTGGGAGCGGTGGGGTGGCACTGGGATTGGGGGTCCTGGTGCAACTGGAGGGGACACTGGGGCTGTGGGGTTGGTGGAATTGGAGGGGTGATGGGGGGGGGGGGACTGGTGGAACTGGGAGGGCACTCTGGGTGGGGGGGGGTTACAGTGAAACTGGGGGGATACGGAGGTTCTGGGGACTGGGGGGACTGGGGGGTGGTTGGTGAAATTGGGAGGGGGGAATGGGACTGGGGGGATGCTCGGGGACATGGACTTTGGGGGTCCCAGTGCAAGTGGGGGGGGGCACTGGAGGTGGGGGGGGCACTGGGGGCGTTCTTGTGCAACTGGGGGGACACTGGGGGGTGCTGGGTCTGGGGTGGGGTCCCAGTGCAGCTGGGGGGGCACTGGGGCTGGGGGGGGCTGGTGAAACAGGGGGTGCTGGGACTGGTGTGGGGTCCTGGTGCAACTGGGGGGGGGGGGCACTGGGGCTGGGGATACTGGGACTGTGGGTGTCCCAGTTCAACTTGGGGGGGGGGATGTCACTGGGTCTCACTCCCTCCAGGAGCTCCCCCAGCCCCCTGGGCCGGTCCCAGCTCATTCCGGGGGGGTTCCCCTCAATCCCTGGGGTTTGGGGGTGCCCTATCCCCCCCACCCCAAATAAATAGGGTGGGGGGGCACCCAGCTCATGCCCGTGCCCCCCTCCAGGACCATGGGGAAGGGGGAGACCCTCATGGGTGAACCCTCAGAGGAGTGGCTGGACGGCGACTGCCCCGAGGCCAAAAGGCTCAAGGTACCCCCGGGGGGGCACTTGGGGGGCAGGGGGGGCTGCACCCCCCATCCCGGGCACCCGCGGGGATGTGGGGTCCCAGTACCCCCCTATCCAGGCACCGGTGTGGGTACTGGGGGAGGTCCTGGCACCCCTGTGCATTGGTACTCTTGTGGGTGGGGGTCTCCAGCACCCTCATGGGTGGGGGTCCCAGCACCCCCACGTCCAGGCACCATCATGGGTGGGGGTCCAGGCACCATCATGGGTGGGGGTCCAGCACCCCCATGGCCAGGCACCATCATGGATTGGGTGTCCAGCACCATCATGGGTGGGGGTCCCAGCACCCCCATGGGTGGAGGTCCAGCCCCATCATGGGTGGGGGTCCCAGCACCCTCATGGCTGGGGGTCCCAGCACCCACGTGACCAGGTGCCCGGGCAGGTGGAGGAGGTGGGCGCGGAGCCCCAGGACCCCGTGGACTGCCGGCAGTGGACCCAGCACCACCTGGTCGCCGCCGACATCCGCATGCCGCCCGCCATGGCCCTGACGCCGCCCCAGGGCGAGTTCGACTCCGACTGCATGGACGTCAACGTCCGCGGGCCGGGTGGGTGGCACCCAGGCTCTGGAGGGGACCCAGGGCATTGTGGGTATGGGGGGGGACCATGGGTGTGGGGCACTATGGGGCTAGGGAAGACGGACAGGCCATGGGGGACCACCATGGGCACGAGGGGCCACCACGGGGTCAGGTGGGATGGACGTGGGGCATGGGGGGCCACCATGGAGCCAGTTGGGATGGATGTGGGGCATGGGGGCCACCGTGGGGCCAGTTGGGATGGACATGGGGCATGTGGGGCCACCAAGGGGTCAGGTGGGACGGACATGGCCCATGGGGGGCCACCATGGAGCCAGTTGGGATGGATGTGGGGCATGGGGGCCACCATGGGGTCAGGTAGGATGGACATGGGGCATGTGGGGCCACCATGGACATGGGGGGGGTACCATGGGCCTGGTAGAGCTGATGTAGGGTCCAGAGGACGCCATGGGGATCGTGTGGGTCTTCAAGGCCCCGTCCCCAGTGGGTGACATGGGCCAGGAGACCCCCGGGCACCTGCTAACACTACCCCCCCCCCCATGCCCGCAGATGGCTTCACACCACTGATGCTGGCCTCCTTCTGCGGGGGCGGCCTGGAGGCCGAGGTGGCCGAGGACGAGGAGGGTGACGATGCCTCAGCCGGCATCATCGGTGACCTCATCTGCCAGGGCGCCAGCCTGGGTGCCCAGACAGACCGCACCGGCGAGACCGCCCTGCACCTCGCCGCCCGCTACGCCCGCGCCGACGCCGCCAAGCGCCTGCTGGACGCCGGCGCCGACACCAACGCCCAGGACAACACGGGGCGCACGCCACTGCACGCCGCTGTCACTGCCGATGCCCAGGGCGTCTTCCAGGTGAGGGCACCTGGCATGGCCATGGGGTAGAGGGTGCTGCCATGGGACACCCAGTGTGGCCATGGAACATCCTCCACAGCCATGGGGCAGAGGGTGATGTCGTGGAACACCAGAAATGGCCATGGGGTGTGGGGCATTGCCATAGGGCACCTGGCATGGCCATGGGGCACAGGGTGCTGCCATGGGCCATGGCCATGGGGCATAGGACATCCTCCATGTCTATGGGACGTCTTCCATGGCTGTGGAGCACCCAACGTGGCCGTGGAACCCAAGGTGATGTCATGGGGCAACCTCCATGGTCATGGGACATCTTCCATGGCCATGGAGCCCAACGTGATGTCATGGAGCATCTTCCATGGCCATGGGTCATAGGGTGCTGCCATGGGACATCCTCCATGGGTATGGGACATCTTCCACAGCTGTGGAGCACCCAACATGGCCATGGAGCCCAAGGTGATGTCGTGGGGCAACCTCCACGGCCATGGGGCACAAAGTGATGTCTATGGGACATCTTCCATGGCCATGGAGCACCCAACGTGGCCACGGAGCCCAAGGTGATGTCATGGGGCATCTTCCATGGCCATGGAGCACAAGGTGATGTCATGGAGCATCTTCCATGGCCACGCGTCATAGAGTACTGCCATGGGACATCCTCCATGGCCACGGAGCACCCGGCATGGCCATGGGGTGGCAAGCCCCTGCCCCCCCACCCACCTAGTTGTCCCCCCCCCCACCCCAGATCCTGATCCGTAACCGCTCCACGGACCTGGACGCCCGCATGGGTGACGGCTCCACCGCCCTCATCCTGGCGGCCCGGCTGGCGGTGGAGGGGATGGTGGAGGAGCTGATCGCCTGCCACGCCGACGTCAACGCCGTCGATGAGACCGGTGGGTGCCAAGGGGGGGGGGGCGGGTTGGGCTCCCCCAAAAGGAGGGGGGGTGGGGAGGGAGCCCTTGGGGGGGCTGGGGGGGTATCTGAGGTCCTGGGGAGGGTCCTTTGGGGGGGGTTGAAGTTGAGGAACCCCCCAAGGTGGTGGGTGTTGGAGGGGGGTCTTGGGGGGTAGGAATGGGGTGACCCCCCCCCCTCGACAGTGGGTGTTGGGTCAAGGGTCCTGGGGGGTTCCCTTGGAGGGGCTGAGGATGGGGAGACACCCCCTCCCCCCGGGTTAGTGGGTGCTGGGGGGGCCCTGCTCGGTGGGGTAGGTCCATGGGGAGGTGCTGGGGGTGGGCAGGGTCTCACCCCGCCCCATGCGCCCCCCCCCCCCCAGGGAAGTCTGCCCTGCACTGGGCCGCCGCCGTCAACAACATGGAGGCGACGCTGGCGCTGCTGAAGAACGGGGCCAACAAGGACATGCAGGACAGCAAGGTGGGACGGGACCCCTGGCCAGGGACCCCCCCCCCCGACACCCTGACACCCCCCCCAACAGGGACCCCCTGACACCCTGAGTGAGGAACTCCTGCACCCAGATGGGACCCCCCAGGAGACACCTCATTGACCCCAGAAGATGTCCCGTTGCCCCCAGGAGACACCCCATTGCCCAAGATGACATCCCATTGGCCCCAGAAGACACCCCACTGGCCCCAGGAGATACCCCATTGACCCCAGAAGACGTCCCATTGCCCCTACATCCCCAAGAGCTGCCCCATTGCCCCCGTTGACCAGGATGACACCCCATTGCCCCCGTTGCCCCAAGATGACATCCCATTGGCCCCAGAAGACACCCCGCTGACCCCAGGAGATACCCCATTGACCCAGAAGACATCCCATTGCCTCTACACCCCAAGAGCTGCCCCATTACCCCTGTTGACCAGGATGACACCCCACTGACCCCAGGAGATACCCCATTGCCCCCGTTGCCCCAAGATGACATCCCATTGACCCCAGAAGACACCCCATTGCCCCCGTTGCCCCAAGATGACATCCCATTGACCCAGAAGACACCCCATTGCCCCCCGTTGCCCAAGATGACATCCCATTGACCCAGAAGACACCCCATTGATCCCAGGAGATACCCCATTGACCCTGAAGATGTCCCATTGCCCCGTTGCCCCAAGATGACATCCATCGACCCCAGAAGACACCCCGCTGACCCCAGGAATACCCCATTGACCCCAGAAGACATCCCATTGCCTCTACAACCCCACAGAGCTGCCCTATTACCCCTGTTGACCAGGATGACACCCCACTGACCCCAGGAGATACCCCATTGCCCCCGTTGCCCCAAGATGACATCCCATTGACCCCAGAAGACACCCCATTGCCCCCGTTGCCCCAAGATGACATCCCATTGACCCCAGAAGACACCCCATTGATCCCAGGAGATACCCCATTGACCCTGAAGATGTCCCATTGCCCCCGTTGCCCCAAGATGACATCCCATTGACCCCAGAAGACACCCCGCTGACCCCAGGAGATACCCCAATGACCCCAAGAGCTGCCCCATTGCCCCCGTTGCCCAAGATGACACCCCATTGACCCCAGGAGACACCCCTATCCCCCCCCGTCCCCCCAAGAGACACCCCATTGCCCCCAAACCTCACCAACCTCTCCCCCCGCCCCCAGGAGGAGACCCCCCTCTTCCTGGCCGCCCGCGAAGGCAGCTACGAAGCCGCCAAGATCCTCCTGGATCATTTCGCCAACCGTGAGATCACGGATCACCTGGATCGGCTCCCGCGGGATATCGGCCACGAACGGATGCACCACGACATCGTCCGCCTCTTGGACGAGTACAACACAGGGCGCAGCCCCCGGGATCGCTGCCCCCCAATCCCGGTTTACCCCCGCTCCTCGGTCCCCCAACTTCTTTCCTACCCGGGCTGAAGCCCCCGCCGCCGGCAAGAAGAACCGACGGTTGGGGGCAAAACGGGGGGGGCCAAAGGGCGGGGCAAGAAATTGGGGGGCGAGTGTCCCCCGGGGTTGGAGAGCTCGGTGACGTTGTCACCCGTCGACTCCTTGGACTCCCCTTACGTCCCCAACCCGACGTCCCCCGGGCTCTTCCCCCCCCGGGGTTGGAGACCCCCTTTACCGTCACCTTAGGGGCACCCTTGGGTGTCGGCGATTAGCGGGGGCCCCCCGCCCCGTTTAGGTTTGGGTTTGGGGACGGTGACCGTCCCCCTTCGAGTGGCGGAGTCGGGTCCCCCCCGGGCACCCCTTGTAATCCGGGTTTGGGGGGGGTACACCCCATTTTACACCCCCCCGCTCAAGGTTTCGCCCCCACCTTGCTGCTGCCCCCCAGCGCCGTGGGTGCCCCCCCACCCGCCGCCGAAGCCCTTCCCCGTGGCCCCCAACCCCTCTCCCCCGAAGATGGGGGGGGACCCCGCTCCGCCGCCCCCCATTTTTTCAAGGCGGGGGAGGAGTACCCCACGGCGGCGGGGGGGGCGGGGGGCTTCGGAGGCGGGGGGGGCGGAGGGGAGGTATTTGGGGGTCCCCAGCGAGCACCCCTATTTGACGCCCTCCCCCGAGTCCCCCGAGCAGTGGGCGAGCCCCCTCTCCCCGCTCCCTCTCTGACTGGTCCGAGGCCACCCCCAGTCCGGCCGTGCTGGGGCCCCCCAAACTCAGCTGCCCCCCCCGCCGCCCGAGCAGCCCCCCAAAATGCAGGTCTTTGCCTGAGAGGGGGCACCCCCCCATCCCCTGAGGGGCACCCCCAACTGGGGACACCCCAGGGACACCCCCAGTATGGGAGACCCCAAGGGACACCCCAAAACTGGGACACCCCAAGGGACACCCCCAAACTGGGCACCCCAGGGGCACCCCCAGTATGGGGAGACCCCAAGGGACACTCCCAGTATGGGGACACCCCAAGGGACACCCCCAAACTGGGGACACCCCCAGGCCAGGCACCCCAGTGCCACTTCCAGTTGGGGGACACCCCCAGTTTAGGGGACACCCCCAATCCAAGCACTCCACTGCCACCCCCACCCTTGGGGACACGCCAGTGCCCCCCCCCCCATTTTTATAGTCCTCCCCCCATTTTTATAGACACCCCCCCTTCTTCAAAGCGTCATTTTGGGGGGAAAAATGTCATTTTTGTACTGAGTGTAGCGGGGGGGCCCCAGCCTCCCCCCTTTTGCCCCCCCCACTTTAGGGGGCTGGGGGCCCCCCATTTTGAGTACTGGGTCTGCGGAGTGTGTAGCCCTCCTCCTGTCTTGGGGACCCCCCCCTTGTACTGGGACGCCCCCCCCCCCCAAACTGGGACACCCCCCCCCCCAGTTTGGGCCCCCCCAGTCTTGGGTCCCCTATTGTGGGACCCCCCCCACCCAAGGACCCTCCCTGGGACCCCCCCAAGTCCTGGGACCCCCCCCCCCCCCGACTCCCCCCCCCCCACCCAGGGTGCCCCCCCCCTTAACTTTTGGCACTTCATCACATTCCAGCCCAGCACCCACTGCCCCCCCCCCCCCCCGGCACCCAGCACCCATTGACACCCCCCCCAACACCAGCTCACCCCCCCCCCCCGGGGTCACCCAGGTACGACGTCACCCGGTGTCCCCGATGTCACAGCCCCCCCCCCCAACGCTTTGCCCCCCCCCCCCCCCCAAGGCCACCAGCACCCATGGGTGCCCCCCACCCACTGGGTGGGGCCAGGCCCTGTACAGCCCCCCCCCCCCCCCAAAATAAAGGCTAGTTACCCCTCCCCCCGCCTCTGCTTGCTGCACCCATGGGTGCTGGGGGGGGGGGGGCACTCTGGGGGGGGTGGGGGACACACGGGGGCACCCCCGGGGTGACGTGGAGCCGCACACGCGTGTGCACGGGAGGCCGTCACGCACAGAGGGGCGCGTGCGAGCCCCGGCACACGCGTGAGCACCGGGCACACGCACAGGGAGGCGGCCGGCACGCGCAGGTGCGCGCCTGGCACACGCGTGAACGCTTGCACACGCGGGTGCGCGCCTGGCACACGCATGAACGCTTGCACACGCGGGTGCGCGCCTGGCACACGCGTGAACGCTTGCACACGCACACAGAGGTGGCTTGCACAGGCAGGTGCACGC